>JAUJPP010000011.1:3154615-3389224 GCA_030562195.1 Nipponacmea schrenckii
GCCAGTCCAGGGTTTCCCTTGTCAGTGATGGGTCGGGGGGTACTAAAAACATGGAAAAAAGCCAACCCGTTGAAAAGGAGAAGCCCCAAAAAAACCAAGGGGCCCCGTGTGCCTAAAAAATTTCCCTTCAGATCCCTCGGCTTTTGCCCCCTTTTTAACCAATTGGGGCGGGAAGGTGGGGGAAATTTTTCCCTTAAATTTTTTAACCCTGCGGGGTTTTTGGAAAGGCCTTTTTTAAGGGTTTTTGGAAGAGTAGGATTTAAAACCCAAATTCATTTTTTTAACCCCGTCTTTTTTTGGCGGGTCCCTTAATTTAATTTTAAAAATCTTGTTTTTGTTTTTAGAGTATGGTAAGGGGAATACCCAATTTTGGGTTTTTTTCCCCCCGCAATTTTTTAAGCCTGGTTAATTTGGAATGTTAAAAAATTTTTATTGACCTCTGTTTAGTCATTTATCCATCAGGTGAGAAGGTGGAGTACTCATTGAATTTCAGTTTTAATGCTGACAAAACAATGCGTTTGCTAAATCGTCCGTTAATAACCTTCACTGTTATATGATCTCTAAACTGCCTAAAAAATTTCCTCATTGCACACTGCATGGCTTTGCTCATTTAAACCCATCAGGTGTAGAAGAGTAGGATGTAAAACTCCATTCATTTATTTAAATGCTTGGGCATGATCTTTCATATTCTTGACTGTTTTGACTATAAATATTCCAGTATACACCATCACGTTTATATCTCTAAACTGCCTGAATTTAAAGTTAATATCTGTTGATTTTTTAGATTGATCCAAAGGAGCTTTGCATAACATTGATACTGACATCCAGCTTTATATTCTAATGTAAAACTTATTTTAAATTAATAATCCATAATCAATATGGAAGATGACAAATCTTTTCCATTACTCTGCATGAATTTTTAACCCCAAAATAATTAAAATCCTATACAGAGCATAAAAAGAAGTTAAAATTCCGATTCATAAAAAATTAGCATATCAGAATGGTGTATAGAACTTATTATTTCAATAAATGACATCAAATGGTTTAATAGGCATAAGTTCCTATACACATACAAACTAGACAGTCAGAATTTTAATAGAGTATAATTTCTACAATTAAAACTTACAATCAGTATTGTAATATAAATACATTTTGATACATATACAGTACTCACATAGAATTGTTGTAAAAAACTATATCTGATAAAACAAGTAGTAAATCAGATCTGAAATAGAAGTTAAAGTGTCCTGATACACATACAAAAACTAGACAATCAGAATGGTGTAATAGAAGCTATAAGTGTCCCTGATACACATACAAAGACTAGACAATCAGAATGGTGTAAATAGAAGCTATAAGTGTCTGATTCACATACAAAACTAGACAATCAGAATGGTGTAAATAGAAGCTATAAGTGTCCCTGATTCACATACAAAGACTAGACAATCAGAATGGTGTAAGTAGAAGCTATAAGTGTCCCTGATACACATACAAAGACTAGACAATCAGAATGGTGTAAATAGAAGCTATAAGTGTCCTGATACACATACAAAGACTAGACAATCAGAATGGTGTAAATAGAAGCTATAAGTGTCCCTGATACACATACAAAGACTAGACAATCAGAATGGTGTAAATAGAAGCTATAAGTGTCTCTGATACACATACAAAGACTAGACAATCAGAATGGTGTAAATAGAAGCTATAAGTGTCTCTGATACACATACAAAGACTAGACAATCAGAATGGTGTTAATAGAAGCTATAAGTGTCTCTGATACACATACAAAGACTAGACAATCAGAATGGTGTAAATAGAAGCTATAAGTGTCCTGATACACATACAAAGACTAGACAATCAGAATGGTGTAAATAGAAGCTATAAGTGTCCCTGATACACATACAAAGACTAGACAATCAGAATGGTGTAAATAGAAGCTATAAGTGTCTCTGATACACATACAAAGACTAGACAATCAGAATGGTGTAAATAGAAGCTATAAGTGTCTCTGATACACATACAAAGACTAGACAATCAGAATGGTGTAAATAGAAGCTATAAGTGTCTCTGATACACATACAAAGACTAGACAATCAGAATGGTGTAAATAGAAGCTATAAGTGTCCTGATACACATACAAAGACTAGACAATCAGAATGGTGTAAATAGAAGCTATAAGTGTCCCTGATACACATACAAAGACTAGACAATCAGAATGGTGTAAATAGAAGCTATAAGTGTCCTGATACACATACAAAGACTAGACAATCAGAATGGTGTAAATAGAAGCTATAAGTTCCTGATACACATACAAAGACTAGACAATCAGAATGTGTAAATAGAAGCTATAAGTGTCTCTGATACACATACAAAGACTAGACAATCAGAAATGGTGTAAATAGAAGCTATAGTGTCTGATACAATACAAAGACTAGACAATCAGAATGGTGTAAATAGAAGCTATAAGTGTCTCTGATACACATACAAAGACTAGACAATCAGAATGGTGTAAATAGAAGCTATAAGTGTCCCTGATACACATACAAAGACTAGACAATCAGAATGGTGTAAATAGAAGCTATAAGTGTCTCTGATACATATATAAAGACTAGACAATCAAAATGGTGTAAATAGAAGCTATAAGTGTCTCTGATACACATACAAAGACTAGACAATCAGAATGGTGTAAATAGAAGCTATAAGTGTCTCTGATACACATACAAAAACTAGACAATCAGAATGGTGTAAATAGAAGCTATAAGTGTCTCTGATACACATACAAAGACTAGACAATCAGTATGGTGTAAATAGAAGCTATAAGTGTCTCTGATACACATACAAAGACTAGACAATCAGAATGGTGTAAATAGAAGCTATAAGTATACCTGATACACATACAAAGACTAGACAATCAGAATGATGTAAATAGAAGCTATAAGTATACCTGATACACATACAAAGACTAGACAATCAGAATCGTGTTAATAGAAGCTATAAGTGTCTGATACATATACAAAGACTAGACAATCAGAATGGTGTAAATAGAAGCTATAAGTGTCTCTGATACACATACAAAGACTAGACAATCAGAATGGCGTAAATAGAAGCTTTAAGTTTCCCTGATACATATACAAAGACTAGACAATCAGAATGGTGTAAATAGAAGCTATAAGTGTCCTGATACACATACAAAGACTAGACAATCAAAATGGTGTAAATAGAAGCTATAAGTGTCCCTGATTCACATACAAAGACTAGACAATCAGAATGGTGTAAATAGAAGCTATAAGTGTCTCTGATACACATACAAAGACTAGACAATCATAATGGTGTAAATAGAAGCTATAAGTGTCTCTGATACACATACAAAGACTAGACAATCAGAATGGTGTAATAGAAGCTATAAGTGTCTCTGATACACATACAAAGACTAGACAATCAGAATAGTGTAAATAGAAGCTATAAGTGTCCTGATACACATACAAAGACTAGACAATCAGAATGGTGTAAATAGAAGCTATAAGTGTCCCTGATACACATACAAAGACTAGACAATCAGAATGGTGTAAATAGAAGCTATAAGTGTCTCTGATACACATACAAAGACTAGACAATCAGAATGGTGTAAATAGAAGCTATAAGTGTCCCTGATACACATACAAAGACTAGACAATCAGAATGGTGTAAATAGAAGCTATAAGTGTCCTGATACACATACAAAGACTAGACAATCAGAATGGTGTAATAGAAGCTATAAGTGTCTCTGATGCATATACATAGACTAGACAATCAGAATGGTGTAAATAGAAGCTATAAGTGTCCTGATACACATACAAAGACTAGACAATCAGAATGGTGTAAATAGAAGCTATAAGTGTCCTGATACACATACAAAGACTAGACAATCAGAATGGTGTAAATAGAAGCTATAAGTGTCTCTGATACACATACAAAGACTAGACAATCAGAATGGTGTAAATAGAAGCTATAAGTGTCTCTGATACACATACAAAGACTAGACAATCAGAATGGTGTAAATAGAAGCTATAAGTGTCTCTGATACACATACAAAGACTAGACAATCAGAATGGTGTAAATAGAAGCTATAAGTGTCTCTGATACACATACAAAGACTAGACAATCAGAATGGTGTAAATAGAAGCTATAAGTGTCCTGATACACATACAAAGACTAGACAATCAGAATGGTGTAAATAGAAGCTATAAGTGTCCCTGATACACATACAAAGACTAGACAATCAGAATGGTGTAATAGAAGCTATAAGTGTCCCTGATACACATACAAAGACTAGACAATCAGAATGGTGTAAATAGAAGCTATAAGTATCCCTGATTCACATACAAAGACTAGACAATCAGAATGATGTAATATAGAACCTATAAGTTTTTCTACCTGATACACATACAAAGACTAGACAATCAGAATGGTGTAAATAGAAGCTATAAGTGTCCTGATACACATACAAAGACTAGACAATCAGAATGGTGTAAATAGAAGCTATAAGTATCTCTGATACACATACAAAGACTAGACAATCAGAATGGTGTAAATAGAAGCTATAAGTGTCCTGATACACATACAAAGACTAGACAATCAGAATAGGTGTAAATAGAAGCTATAAGTGTCCCTGATACACATACAAAGACTAGACAATCAGAATGGTGTAAATAGAAGCTATAAGTTCCCTGATTCACATACAAAGACTAGACAATCAGAATGGTGTAAATAGAAGCTATAAGTGTCCCTGATACACATACAAAGACTAGACAATCAGAATGGTGTAATAGAAGCTATAATGTACCTGATACACATACAAAGACTAGACAATCAGAATGGTGTAAATAGAAGCTATAAGTGTCCCTGATACACATACAAAGACTAGAAATCAGAATGGTGTAATAGAAGCTATAAGTGTCTCTGATACACATACAAAGACTAGACAATCAGAATGGTGTAAATAGAAGCTATAAGTGTCCCTGATACACATACAAAGACTAGACAATCAGAATGGTGTAAATAGAAGCTATAAGTGTCCTGATACACATACAAAGACTAGACAATCAGAATGGTGTAAATAGAAGCTATAAGTGTCTCTGATACACATACAAAGACTAGACAATCAGAATGGTGTAAATAGAAGCTATAAGTGTCCTGATACACATACAAAGACTAGACAATCAGAATGGTGTAATAGAAGCTATAAGTGTCCTGATACACATACAAAGACTAGACAATCAGAATGGTGTAAATAGAAGCTATAAGTGTCCTGATACATATACAAAGACTAGACAATCAGAATGGTGTAAATAGAAGCTATAATGTCCCTGATACACATACAAAGACTAAACAATCAGAATGGTGTAAATAGAAGCTATAAGTGTCCCTGATACACATACAAAGACTAGACAATCAGAATGGTGTAAATAGAAGCTATAAGTGTCCTGATACATATACAAAGACTAGACAATCAGAATGGTGTAAATAGAAGCTATAAGTGTCCTGATACACATACAAAGACTAGACAATCAGAATGGTGTAATAGAAGCTATAAGTGTCTCTGATACACATACAAGACTAGACAATCAGAATGGTGTAAATAGAAGCTATAAGTGTCCTGATACACATACAAAGACTAGACAATCAGAATGGTGTAAATAGAAGCTATAAGTGTCTCTGATACACATACAAAGACTAGACAATCAGAATGGTGTAAATAGAAGCTATAAGTGTCTCTGATACACATACAAAGACTAGACAATCAGAATGGTGTAAATAGAAGCTATAAGTGTCTCTGATACACATACAAAGACTAGACAATCAGAATGGTGTAAATAGAAGCTATAAGTGTCTTGATACACATACAAAGACTAGACAATCAGAATGGTGTAAATAGAAGCTATAAGTGTCTCTGATACACATACAAAGACTAGACAATCAGAATGGTGTAAATAGAAGCTATAAGTGTCTGATACATATACAAAGACTAGACAATCAGAATGGTGTAAATAGAAGCTATAAGTGTCTCTGATACACATACAAAGACTAGACAATCAGAATGGTGTAAATAGAAGCTATAAGTGTCCTGATACACATACAAAGACTAGACAATCAGAATGGTGTAAATAGAAGCTATAAGTGTCTCTGATACACATACAAAGACTAGACAATCAGAATGGTGTAAATAGAAGCTATAAGTGTCTCTGATACACATACAAAGACTAGACAATCAGAATGGTGTAAATAGAAGCTATAAGTGTCTTGATACAATACAAAGACTAGACAATCAGAATGGTGTTAATAGAAGCTATAAGTGTCTCTGATACACATACAAAGACTAGACAATCAGAATGGTGTAAATAGAAGCTATAAGTGTCTCTGATACACATACAAAGACTAGACAATCAGAATGGTGTAATAGAAGCTATAAGTGTCTCTGATACACATACAAAGACTAGACAATCAGAATGGTGTAAATAGAAGCTATAAGTGTCTCTGATACACATATAAAGACTAGACAATCAGAATGGTGTAAATAGAAGCTATAAGTGTCTCTGATACACATACAAAGACTAGACAATCAGAATGGTGTAAATAGAAGCTATAAGTGTCCCTGATACACATACAAAGACTAGACAATCAGAATGGTGTAAATAGAAGCTATAAGTGTCCTGATACATATACAAAGACTAGACAATCAGAATGGTGTAAATAGAAGCTATAAGTGTCTCTGATACACATACAAAGACTAGACAATCAGAATGGTGTAAATAGAAGCTATAAGTGTCCCTGATACACATACAAAGACTAGACAATCAGAATGGTGTAAATAGAAGCTATAAGTGTCCTGATACACATACAAAGACTAGACAATCAGAATGGTGTAAATAGAAGCTATAAGTGTCCCTGATACACATACAAAGACTAGACAATCAGAATGGTGTAAATAGAAGCTATAAGTGTCTCTGATACACATACAAAGACTAGACAATCAGAATGGTGTAAATAGAAGCTATAAGTGTCTCTGATACACATACAAAGACTAAACAATCAGAATGGTGTAAATAGAAGCTATAAGTGTCCCTGATACACATACAAAAACTAGACAATCAGAATGGTGTAAATAGAAGTTATAAGTGTCTCTGATACACATACAAAGACTAGACAATCAGAATGGTGTAATAGAAGCTATAAGTGTCTCTGATACACATACAAAGACTAGACAATCAGAATGGTGTAAATAGAAGCTATAAGTGTCCCTGATACACATACAAAGACTAGACAATCAGAATGGTGTAAATAGAAGCTATAAGTGTCCCTGATACACATACAAAGACTAGACAATCAGAATGGTGTAAATAGAAGCTATAAGTGTCCCTGATACACATACAAAGACTAGACAATCAGAATGGTGTAAATAGAAGCTATAAGTGTCTCTGATACACATACAAAGACTAGACAATTAGAATGGTGTAAATAGAAGCTATAAGTGTCCCTGATACACATACAAATACCGAATAATTCCGTGAATAATGCGCAGGTTTTTATCCAAAAACTTGATTGATATTAGAATTTCTGTTCAAATGGTTATAATATTTACTGTATATTTACAGAAATCATGTTGTCTATGTAATGGATAACAGTTTATATCTGATCATGTCTCAAGCCTGCCGTTATCTGAAAGATCCTAACCTATCAACCAGAGAAAAACAGTTTTTAAAACGTGAACTCGGGGCTGAATTGGTAAGTCGGATAAATGATTTAATACTTGAATATAGATTTTGATTATTTCACTCGAGGTGTGTTTTTACTTCCCATCTTTACAGAGGGTTCACAGTGTTTTATTAGCTATGTGGACTCTTTGAAAGGGATGTCAAGTTATTTTAAAAAGTTGATAAACCTAATTACCAAATAAACATTATTAGCTATGTGGACTCTCTGAAACGGATATATTGCCTCTTAATAACAAAAGAGAATGTTTATCATCCCTTTAATAAAAAAGAAAACACATTGTAAATTGATGTTATCAGTGTCCCCGATTCACATGAACTTTTAGGAAACCTCTAGACTGTAAAGATACTAATTTACAATCATTTTAACTCCACTAAGACAAATCAGGGGAAGACTGTTTTGATTGATTTGGGGAAAAAAAATTTATGAATTCCTTTTGTGTTAAATGACAATCATTTATTTATTTTTTTTTTTACAGAATTCCTTCCTGTCGAGTATGTTACGGTACATGAGGAGAGGGGCAGGAGCCGTGTCACCCGTCTCTACTACCCACACCAGTCCACAATCAGCACATACCCTGAACCGTTCCATCTCACAAACCACCTTCTCTAACACCCCGGAACAGAAATATTTACAGCTAGTACAAGAATTCGTCAAGAAGTTTTTACGTTGAGAGGGACCGACGTACCGGAGTTATTCTCGAACCTTATTCCCGTGCTTTATTCTCGGGCTTTATTCTCGAACCTTATCCACGGGCTTTATTCTCGGGCTTTATTCGTGAGCCTAAAACTCTCGATATGTTAAAATTTAAAGGATTTGTAAAGATATTTTCTATTTGAGAATCTATGGTAATGATCAGGGGGAGAGGTGACATGGGGATAATAAGCCTGTCCCCCAATCCCAGTCTCTCACCGAATAAAGTATTATTTGAATAAATATAATCTAAACAAATAACATGACTGGACTACTGATTTTATCATAGGTCAAGTTTTCAAATAAAACCACCTACAGTTTTTATACGCCCACATGGAAATGTGGACGTATAATGTCGTCGCCCCTGTCCGCCCGTCCGTCCGTCCGTCGGTCCGTCCACATTTGTTGTATCCACAATAGAAGCTACAGTTTTTATCCGATCTTAATGAAACTTGGTATACATGTATATATTGATGATATCTCGGTCAAGTTCGAAAATGGAAATTATCGCATGAGCGGTTTTTGAGTTATTAGGTTTGACTTAGTAAAAATGCGTCAAATTTGGGTTGTTTCTACAATAGAGGCTACAGTATTTATCTGATCTTAATGAAACTTGGTATACATGTATATATTGATGATATCTCGATCAAGATCAAAAATGGAAATCATCGAATGAACGGATTTTGAGTTATTGCCCTTGACTTAGTAAAAACGCAAGCTATCTTGTTTATTGATATATAGGGAATCTCTTAGAGTCTTTCTTGATATCAAAAATATCACCACAAGTCAATATATAGAAAATACAAAATTCAACAAAATATATCCGCTAGAACTGCCCCATCACTAGTTCACAAGGAACTGACATGGAAAAAGTGTTTAGTCCAGCGTCCGGCGTCCGGGCCGTCTCAACTTACGAGGGGGCAAGGGCTCCATTCCATGTGTTGGGGGGGGGGGGGCTCTGTCCCCCGCTGGTTACGCCACTGGTCATTCCCCACAAGAAATTAGATGGTCATCACCTGGTGGACACTCATCGTGTAGCTTTAATTTTGCTTACTCAGCTGAAAAGTTGACGGTCTTTTTATCACAATAGTATGAGCTTGCTAAAAAAAACAGTGCTTACTCCTAAATCTATAAGTGGGACTTCTTGCTCACTATTTTAAATTAAGTGGTAGTTAAGAAATTATCTTGAGAAGGCCTGGTCTACACATTCAGATGTGACGAAAACCCCAGGCTGTGAACGTTAAAGATCCTTCACCAGTTGGGAATCGTAAAAAAAAGAAGTCTTAAGTCTGCTGTTCTGGGAAAATTTCTCTCATTGTACCTTGCATGGTGTTGCTGGTGTTCATTAGCCCATTAGGTGCAGAAGAGTAGGACGTAAAACCCCATTCATTTCATTAGCCTATAAGGTGTAGAAGAGTAGGACGTAAAACTCCATTCATTTCATTAGCCCATAAGGTACAGAAGAGTAGGACGTTAACCTCCATTCATTTCATTGAATCCCAATACAAATAACTTCAGCCAACACCCTTACACGGCTTTTGTAACATCAACAAAAAATTCAAAACCATTTCTATTTTTGAATGTACATTTGCACACAATAGCTTTCATACTCCTGAATAATTAGATTCAATATTGAATTGGTAATATTTGAATGTTTCTAAAGTGTATGATAAAGATTGGGGTGGATATGTTAGAAAATATTATTGTATATCGTCTGTATAACATGTTACTCATAAAAATAATATAGTCACGATATTTATTTAACTCAACATTGCTTTTCATAATCCTTTTTAATTTAGTTTAAGCTTATTGCTATACTATTCTATTTCTATTTATAGTGAATATTAAAATTATTGTGTAAAGGTTTTCTAAATTTCTCACGTGAATCGGGATTACTGATAGCATCAATTTGGATCATTCCAATTTTCAATCAGATGTCTGTGGTTCCTGCAATTCCATCCAAACTTAAGTGTCTGGTGACGTCACTTATTACTAAAACTGTAAACATTTGCTTAAGTGACGTCATAAAATTCTTTGTTCTATTGGAATTGCAGGAATCACAGCCGTCTGGGCTGGAAGTAAATTGAAATGGTACAAATTGATGCTATCTTGTTTGTACAGTCTCTTTAAAAAATAAACCAAGTGTAACGATCCGGACCGCAGAACGAACCCATATTCAAAACACATTTTGACAAAACATAGTTCTAATATTCTACACTGAATACCGACTCTAACTGAAATGGAAAATATATAAAATACTGCTTATTAGAAATTCCAAATTCCTTTTGGGATTCCTTTTGGGATTTCAACATGTCTAATATGGAGTTTTTCCACCGATTTAATCATCATTTCAGATGTTAGATTATTATGACCTGGGAAATAAATAAAGAATTATATAATTTACAAACCGAAAGTAACATATGCTGAAGTGTAGCTAAAAGTTGATTGATTTCGGATTTACACGTTCAATACCGTTATTAAAATATTGAATTGTTACGAGTGTGCATGATTGCCTTATAAATGACAATTCCCTCCCTGAGTCCTTCGGGCCAGATCCATGAGAAGATTTCATCCGGCCCCCCACGAAAAGGTTTGAAGTCGAAAAAAGGTTTTTTGAAGAGCCCATATTCGTTGAGGCATAAACATGATTTGTTTGGAAAAGGTCTTCTGAATACTTCTCACGACTTCCAAAATACCCCCCCCCCCCCCAAGGCTGTGCCACTCATAATCAATGTCCTCTATATATGAATCAAGACACAGGGAAATGCAAGGTCAGTGCTCAGTCACCCTCAAACAGAATCCATATTATTTTCTGGCCCACTGGATGAATTAATTAGAACCCCTGATATAAACTTTGAAGTAATAGAAAAACAAAAAAATGTGATCAGGTGTTTCTGAGTAAGGCATTAAACCGAAACGTAAGACGACAGACAAGAATATATTATAGTTTTAATTGTATTTTAAAAGGTTTTTCCTAGAAATATATGCAACATTTGGAGGTATTTTTTTAAGCCCTCATAGAAAACTTCAATACTAGGTATATTTGGGCGTGGCATTAAGCAGAAATCCAATAATAAAGCAAAGATTGCAATTGATGAAATCAAAACGTTATTTTTAGAAGCGTATATAAGCAACTTGTATATAGATGATCCATCATTAGTGCTTTATGAAACCAGACAGACTTACTAATCTGAGTATCAGATCTAAAATCAAGGTAGGGAAGATATATTTAAGAATAAAACGATATTTTTAGACGCTTATTAAGCAAGATAGCTTACTATGCTAGGTAGCAAGTAAAAATATAGCTTACCAGGCTAGGTAGCAAGTAAAAAGTTAGCTTACTATGCTAGGTAGCAAATAAAGAGATAGCTTGCTATGCTAGGTAACAAGTAAAGAGATAGCTTGCTAGGCTAGGTAACAAGTAAAAAGATAGCTTGCTAGGCTAGGTAGCAAGTAAAAAGATAGGTTACCAGGCTAGGTAACAAGTAAAAAGATAGCTTGCTATGCTAGGTAGCAAGTAAAAAGATAGCTTACTATGCTAGGTAGCAAGTAAAGAGATAGCTTGCTATGCTAGGTAGCAAGTAAAGAGATAGCTTACTATGCTAGGTAACAAGTAAAAAGATAGCTGCTATGCTAGGTAGCAAGTAAAGAGATAGCTTGCTAGGCTAAGTAACAAGTAAAAAGAGAGCTTGCTATGCTAGGTAACAAGTAAAAAGATAGCTTGCTAGGCTAGGTAACAAGTAAAAAGATAGCTTGCTATGCTAGGTAACAAGTAAAAAGATAGCTTGCTAGGCTAGGTAGCAAGTAAAAAGATAGCTTGCTAGGCTAGGTAACAAGTAAAAAGATAGCTTGCTAGGCTAGGTAACAATAAAAAGATAGCTTGCTAGGCTAGGTAACAAGTAAAAAGATAGCTTGCTAGGCTAGGTAACAAGTAAAAAGATAGCTAGCTATGCTAGGTAACAAGTAAAAAGATAGCTTGCTATGCTAGGTAGCAAGTAAAAAGATATTTTGCTATGCTAGGTAACAAGTAAAAAGATAGCTTGCTAGGCTAGGTAGCAAGTAAAAAGATATTTTGCTATGCTAGGTAACAAGTAAAAAGATAGCTTGCTAGGCTAGGTAACAAGTAAAAAGATAGCTTGCTAGGATAGGTAGCAAGTAAAATGATAGCTTGCCAGGCTAGGTAACAAGTAAAACGATAGCTTGCTAGGATAGGTAGCAAGTAAAATGATAGCTTGCCAGGCTAGGTAACAAGTAAAAAGATAGCTTGCCAGGCTAGGTAACAAGTAAAAAGATAGCTTGCTAGGCTAGGTAGCAAGTAAAAAGATAGCTTGCTAGGCTAGGTAGCAAGTAAAAAGATAGCTTGCTATGCTAGGTAACAAGTAAAAAGATATTTTGCTATGCTAGGTAACAAGTAAAAAGATAGCTTGCTATGCTAGGTAACAAGTAAAAAGATAGCTTGCTAGGCTAGGTAACAAGTAAAAAGATATTTTGCTATGCTAGGTAACAAGTAAAAAGATAGCTTGCTATGCTAGGTAACAAGTAAAAAGATATTTTGCTATGCTAGGTAACAAGTAAAAAGATAGCTTGCTAGGCTAGGGTAACGCAAGTAAAGTAAAAAGATAGCTTGCTAGGCTAGGTAACAAGTAAAAAGATAGCTTACCAGGCTAGGTAACAAATAAAAAGATAGCTTACCAGGCTAGGTAACAAATAAAAAGATAGCTTGCCCAGGCTAGGTAAAAGTAAAAAGATAGCTTGCCAGGCTAGGTAACAAGTAAAAAGATAGCTTGCTAGGCTAGGTAGCAAGTAAAAAGATAGCTTGCTATGCTAGGTAACAAGTAAAAAGATATTTTGCTAGGCTAGGTAACAAGTAAAAAGATAGCTTGCTAGGCTAGGTAGCAAGTAAAAAGATAGCTTGCTAGGCTAGGTAACAAGTAAAAAGATAGCTTGCTAGGCTAGGTAACAAGTAAAAAGATAGCTTACTAGGCTAGGTAAAAACAAGTAAAAAGATAGCTTGCTATGCTAGGTAACAAGTAAAAAGATAGCTTGCTAGGCTAGGTAGCAAGTAAAAAGATAGCTTGCTATGCTAGGTAACAAGTAAAAAGATATTTTGCTATGCTAGGTAACAAGTAAAAAGATAGCTTGCTATGCTAGGTAACAAGTAAAAAGATAGCTTGCTAGGCTAGGTAACAAGTAAAAAGATAGCTTGCTAGGCTAGGTAACAAGTAAAAAGATAGCTAGCTATGCTAGGTAACAAGTAAAAAGATATTTTGCTATGCTAGGTAACAAGTAAAAAGATAGCTTGCTATGCTAGGTAGCAAGTAAAACGATATTTTGCTATGCTAGGTAACAAGTAAAAAGATAGCTTGCTATGCTAGGTAACAAGTAAAAGATAGCTTGCTAGGCTAGGTATCAAGTAAAAAGATAGCTAGTATGCTAGGTAAAAAGTAAAAAGATAGCTTGCTATGCTAGGTAGCAAGTAAAAAGATATTTTGCTATGCTAGGTAACAAGTAATAAAGATAGCTTGCTAGGCTAGGTAACAAGTAAAAAGATAGCTAGTATGCTAGGTAACAAGTAAAACGATAGCTTGCTAGGATAGGTAGCAAGTAAAAAGATAGCTTGCCAGGCTAGGTAACAAGTAAAAAGATAGCTTGCCAGGCTAGGTAACAAGTAAAAAGATAGCTTGCTAGGCTAGGTAGCAAGTAAAATGATAGCTTGCTAGGCTAGGTAGCAAGTAAAAAGATAGGTTACCAGGCTAGGTAATAAATAAAAAGATAGGTTACTAGGCTAGGTAACAAGTAAAAAGATAGCTTGCTATACTAGGTAACAAGTAAAAAGATATTTTGCTATGCTAGGTAACAAGTAAAAAGATAGCCTGCTAGGCTAGGTAACAAGTAAAAAGATAGCTTACCAGGCTAGGTAACAAATAAAAAGATAGCTTGCTAGGCTAGGTAACAAGTAAAAAGATAGCTTGCTAGGCTAGGTAACAAGTAAAAAGATAGCTTACCAGGCTAGGTAACAAATAAAAAGATAGCTTACCAGGCTAGGTAACAAATAAAAAGATAGCTTACCAGGCTAGGTAACAAATAAAAAGATAGCTTACCAGGCTAGGTAACAAGTAAAAAGATAGCTTGCTAGGCTAGGTAGCAAGTAAAATGATAGCTTGCTAGGCTAGGTAGCAAGTAAAAAGATAGCTTGCTATGCTAGGTAACAAGTAAAAAGATATTTTGCTATGCTAGGTAGCAAGTAAAAAGATAGCTTGCTATGCTAGGTAACAAGTAAAAAGATAGCTTGCTATGCTAGGTAGCAAGTAAAAAGATATTTTGCTATGCTAGGTAACAAGTAAAAAGATAGCTTGCTAGGCTAGGTAACGAATGAAAAGATAGCTTGCTAGGCTAGGTAACAAGTAAAAAGATAGCTTGCTAGGCTAGGTAACAAGTGAAAAGATAGCTTACCAGGCTAGGTAACAAAGAAAAAGATAGCTTACCAAGCTAGGTAACAAATAAAAAGATAGCTTGCTATGCCAGGTAACAAGTAAAAAGATAGCTTGCTATGCTAGGTAGCAAGTAAAAAGATATTTTGCTATGCTAGGTAACAAGTATAAAGATAGCTTACCAGGCTAGGTAACAAATAAAAAGATAGCTTGCCAGGCTTGGTAACAAGTAAAAAGATAGCTTGCCAGGCTAGGTAACAAGTAAAAAGATAGCTTACCAGGTCGGATAACAAATAAAAAGATGGCTTACCAGGCCAGATAACGAATGATTAATAATAATTTGCCAGACAAGGTTAAATACACCTCTAAATTGTGTTTATTTTTTCAGACGACCAGGAAATGGAGAGTCAAAAAGTTGTAGGAATTTTACTCTGTTTGTTTTTATTGAACACAAATACAGGTAAATATAGTTTTATAAGTCCAGTTTCTGATGTTATTGTTTATTGTCTGTTCCTACAACTATTTTGGATTTTCTTCCCAAGTTTCATCAAGATATATCAATAGGCGATGAGTAATGGACTAATTTACCGAATATTATCTTTATCATTTCAGTTACCTGTATTACTTTTGGAGATGTAGTTGTGGGTACTATCGCAGGTGGTGCAGCTCTTGCTGGCGCCCCCTTTCTTCTAGGGGCTGTAGGTTTCACTGCTGCAGGAATTACAGCCGGGAGTCTAGGGGCCGGTATGATGTCGGCGGCAGCTATAGCTAACGGAGGTGGGATAGCCGCAGGAAGTGGGGTAGCTATTCTTCAATCGGTTGGTGCAGCTGGATTAGCAGCTGGTACTAAAGCAGCAATTGTTGCTGGGACGGCTGGGCTTTATGCAGCTGCTAAAGACGATTGAAAAAAGTTTTATTTTGTAAATTATTTTCTTTATACTTCTATCTTGTAGTATATATCTATCTGATTGTAGACGAACTAGTTGTCGTATTTCTGTTCTGTAAATCTATGAAATAAATTCATTTTTCTTGAAGATGTTTATATTTTGTAATCCATTATAACTTCGATAAAAACATGTCATTATAAAGGTCAACGCTTTAAATGTACAATGAGATGATCCCATTCTTTGTTACAGTCATGGACATGCAAAATCCCCAACAGGAAGGGTAAAAAACGGTTTCTACAGATAGCTGGGACTAAATTCGTATACAATCATTGGCATAAAATGGTTTGTGGTCTGAGCCCTATTATCTTTAATTAGAAATGAAAGTAGAGCTTTTCTCGGAATTTGATGTGAAACTTTTCCACGTATATTGATGCAGGCTGGGATAGAATTCCTTAGTTGAAGAATTTATAGGAACTGTCAAAAGATACACTTGTTATTAGATCAGATCTATATTGAAGGTAGGTAGAATGATCAAATATCGTTTACAATATCCTATTATACTTGAATAAAGATGGGTAGACAAGTTTTAATATATATAGGGTGGGTACCTCAAGGTAGAGTAGGTGACTCTAGGCAGGGTGGGTGACTGTTCGTAGGATGGGTGACTCTAGGTAGAATGGGTAACTCTAGGTAGGGGGTGAATCTAGGTAGTATGTGTAACTCTATGTAGGGTAGGTGACTCTAGGCAGGGTGGGTGACTGTTCGTAAGGTTTGGGGGGGAAACTTTGGGGGTTCCAGGGGGGTGGGTTTCGTAATTGGAAAAGGGTGACTCTAGGTAGAAATGTGTAACTGTAGGAAAGGGTAGGTGACTCTAGGCGGGGTTGGGTGACTCTAGGTAGAAAGGGGTGACTCTAGGTAGGGGGGGTGACTCTAGGTGGGGTGGGTGACTCTGGTAGGGTGGGTAAGCTAGGTAGGGTGGGTGACTCTAAGCAGGGTGGGTGACTCTAGGTGGGGTGGGGTGACTCGGAAAAAGTTGGTAACTCTAGTGGTGGGTGACTGTTCGTAGGTAGGGTAGGTGACTCTAGGTAGAGTGGGTAACTCTAGGTAGAGAAGGTGACATTAGGCAGGGTGGGTGACTGTTCGTAGGTCGGGTGACTCTGGGTAGAATGGGTAACTCTAGGTAGAGTTTGACTCTAGGTAGGGTTGGTGACTCTAGATAGGGTTGGTGACTCTGGGTAGGCTAGGTTACTCTAGGCAGGGTGGGTGACTGTTCGTAAGATGGGTGGCTCTAGGTAGGGTGGGTAACTCTAGTAGGGGGGACTCTTCGTAGGGTGGGGACTCTAGGTAGGGTGGGTGACTCTAGGAAGGATAAGGTTACTCTAGGTAGGGTGGGTGACTGTTCAGTAATGGGTGGGTGACTCTAGGTAGTAAGTGAACTTTTAGGTAGGGTAGGTGACTCTAGGCAGGGTGGGTGACTGTTCGTAGGTATGGTAATGGGTGACTCTAGGTAGGTGGTGACTCTAGGTAGGGTACGGTGGGGTAGACTCTAGGTAGGGTGGGTAACTTTCGTAGGGTGGGACTCTAGGTAGGATGGGTGACTTTAGTAAGGATGGGTAACTCTAGGTAGGGTGGGTGACTGTTAGTAGGTGAAATGGGTGACTTGGTAGTAGGTGGTATGTAGGTAGGGTGGGGAACTCTAGGTAGGGTGGGTGACTGTGGGTAGGGTGGGTAACTCTAGGTAGGGTGGGTGACTTTTGGGTAGGGTGGGTAACTCTAGGTAGGATGGGTGACTGTTGGGTAGGGTGGGTAACTCTAGGTGGGGATGGGTTATTTGGGTGGGGTTTGGGGAAAACTCTAGGTAGATAGAGTTGGGAAACTCTAGGTAGGGTGGGTGACTGTTGGGTAGGGTGGGTGACTCTAGGTAGGGTGGGTGACTTGGGTAGGGTGGTGACTCTAGGTAGGTGGGTGGTAGGGTGGGTATTCTAGGTAGGATGGGTGACTCTAGGTAGGGTGGGAATCTAGGTAGGATGGGTGACTCTTAGTGGGGTTGGGTAACTCTAGGAAGGATGGGTGATTTTTAAGGGTAGGATGGGTGACTGTAAGTAGGGTGGGTGACTCTATGTATGATGCATGACTCTGAGTAGGGTGGGTAACTCTAGAATAGGGTGGGTGACTCTAGGAAGGATGGGTGACTGTTGGTAGGGTGGGAAACTCTAGGTAGGATGGGTGACTGTTAGTAGGGTGGGAAACTCTAGGTAGGATGGGTGACTGTTAGTAGGGTGGGTGACTCTAGGTAGGGTGGGTGACTGTTAGTAGGGTGGGAAACTCTAGGTAGGATGGGTGACTGTTAGTAGGGTTGGTGAAAACTCTAGGTAGGATGGGTGACTGTTAGTAGGGTGGGAAACTCTAGGTAGGATGGGTGACTGTAGGTAGGATGGGAAACTCTAGGTAGGATGGGTGACTGTTAGTAGGGTGGGAAACTCTAGGTAGGATGGGTGACTGTTAGTAGGCTGGGTGACTAGGTAGGATGGGTGACTGTAAGTAGGGTGGTTGACTCTAGGTAGGGTGGGTGACTGTTAGTAGGGTGGGAAACTCTAGGTAGGATGGGTGACTCTGAATGAATGATAAAGGAATATTATTTCAAATTATAGAATTTAGTCCTTTTAGAAATTTTAGTCTCGTATCCGGACTCGTACCTTGTCAACTTATTTTATTTTCTGTTATATCGATCATTCTTTACCAGATACTTTTGATCAATATTGTATAGCAATAGTAGTTAGAAAGTGAAAGTAGAACTTTTTGTACGTGTATTGATGCAGGCTGGGATAGAATGCCTTAGTTAAAGAATTTATAGGAACTGTCAAAAGATACACTTGTTATTAGATCAGATCTATATTGAAGGTAGGTAGAATGATCAAAAATTTGTGTTTTTCCCAGAAGTGTATTTTTGATCGATTATGAGGTGTTTGGGATGTGCAATACATATTAGCAGGTTTTCATATTAAAAGATAGCTTGCCAGGCAAGGTAATATACGCCCACTGGCAGCATTGATTTTGAATAAAAACTTTTCAGTACAGTAAAAATTAGCAGAATGAAATATTCAACCCTCCGCAATATACTTATTTTCTAGGGTGTCTAGTTTCATTAAAAACTGTCAAGAATTGTACCTAATAACAACTCATTAAATATTTTTCGGTATTTTATGATTTACAATAGGGTTCACCCTTAATAATATTTTGATATTTCTAATTTTTAATAGGGCTCATCCTTGGTTGATATTAAACAATTTCAGTGAGTTTTGTCAAAAATGGATATTTAGAGTGTTTACAAGCCGAAAGTTGAAAGCATTTTCAAAAACAAGGGCAATAACTGACACTCAATATTTTTTATTTATCTGATTTATAATAGGGTTCATCCTTGGGAGAAAACAAATACTCAAGCCATGTTTCATCAAAATCCATTAAAAATTGTTCTTTCAAGAGTGTTTACTAGCTAAAATTGAACGCATTTCAAGAACAAGGGCAATAACTGACACTAAATATATTTCGATTTATTTGATTTATAATAGGGTTCATCCTTGGGTGAAAACAAATACTCAAGCCAAGTTTTATCAAAATCCATTAAGAATTGTTCTTTCTAGAGTGTTTACAAGCTAAAATTGAACGCGTTTTAAAAGAACAAGGGCAATAACTGATACTTAATATTTTTCGATTTCGTTTTGGGATTTTTTCAATACAGGTTTTAAACCCTCTTGAGTTATTCACCATAACTCTCAACCAAGTTTCATCAAAACCCAGTAAGAATTGTTCATTGTAGAGTGTTTACGAAAGCCTTTTCAAGTACAAGGGCAATAACTGACACTAAATATATTTCGATTTATTTGATTTTAAAAGGGGGTTCATACTTGTGTGATCATAAACACTCATATAAAGTTTCATCAAAATCCGTTAGGAAATGCGCCCTCTAGAGTGTTTACGAGCAATTGTGGACGGACAGACAGACAGACGGACAGCCAGACGGACTGCCAGACGGACGGACGGATGGGGTGACGACCATATACGCCCCCATTTCATGTGTGCGTATAAAAAATCACTTTGTGAATTGAATTGAAAAAACGTTTCTTTTGGACACTAGATTATAATATTATGTGAGAAGAGAAACCATTTATCTTTACACAATATAAAATTCTTAACAAAACCACAACTCGGAAATACAAATGCTGTAATTCTGCACAGTGAGGTCACTTGAGGAACATTAACTCGAGCGTGTCCACCCGTACCCCCTCCAGGAGCCGGGCCATTCCCCCCTTTGGGATGAATTCACCCCATTTGAGAATCGTGGCTCTAGGTGGTGGATGACTATAAGTAGGGCTGGTGATTCTGAGAAGGTTGGGTGACTCTAGGCAAAGTGGGAAGTCGATTCTCATACTTGGCTATTTAGATATATCACATATCTGATAAAAGAATGAAATAACCTGACACCATAGCCACGTTATGTAGGCTAGGTAACGAATAATTAGGTAACAGGTAAAAAGATAGCTTACCAGGCCAGATAACGAATGATTAATAATAATTTGCCAGGTTAAATACACCTCTAAATTATATCGATTTTTTCAGACGGCCAGAAAATGGAGAGTCAAAAAGTTGTAGGAATTTTACTCTGTTTGTTTTTATTGAACACAAATACAGGTAAATATAGTTTTATAGGTCTAGTTTCTGATGTTATTGTTTATTGTCTGTTCCTACAACTATTTTGGATTTTCTTCCCATAGTTTCATCAAGATATATCGATGGACGATTAGTAATGGATCAATTTACCGAATCTTATCTTTATCATTTCAGTTACCTGTATTACTTTTGGAGATGTAGTTGTGGGTACTATCGCAGGTGGTGCAGCTGTAGTTGGCGCCCCCTTTCTTCTAGGGGCTGCAGGTTTCACTGCTGCAGGAATTACAGCCGGAAGTGTAGCGGCTGGAATGATGTCGGCGGCAGGAGGTTCTGTAGCCGCAGGAAGCACAGTAGCTGTTCTTCAATCGGTTGGTGCAGCGGGATTAGCAGCTGGTACTAAGGCAGCAATTGTTGCTGGGACGGCTGGGCTTTATGCAGTTGCTAAAGACGACGAATGTTAAAGTTTTATTTCTGTATTATTTCTGTAGTGTTGACCAAACCTAGTCCGAAACTTGCTGACTCTATTCTCAGCCTCTAATAGCTATTTGGACAGATATGGCTGGGGGAGAGTCAGACAAACTGGGCACCAGAAACTTGGGATTAGATGTATGTAAATACGTGTAAAACCCCCGCACCCGCGGTGGTGCCATATCTGTCCAGGTAGCTGTCAGAGGCTGGGAATAAATATCAGCAAGTTTCAGACTAGACCAAACCATGAATTTCTATTTTCTGCACTCTCTATAGTAGTGATAGATTAATAACTTTCCACTTTCTTTAATCTTTGTAGTAGTATGGTCTTTATTTCTTTCTTATATCTATTTAATATCTGTCCTTATCTATTTAATTGTAGACAAACTAAAATAAATTCCCTTTTCTTGAAGATGTTTATATTTTGTAATCCATTATAACTTCGATAAAAACATGTCATTATAAAGGTCAATATGAAAAGGTCAACTTCTCTAGAACGCTTTAAATGTATAATGAGTTGGTCCCATTCTTTATTATAGTCATGGCTTTTTCAGTTGGAAATCGTCAAAAGTTTAGGCTAATGTCGCTGTCCTGGAAAAATTTCCCTCATGGCACACTGCATGGAAAGATATTTCTAATTGTAGAATTTAGTCCTTGTAAAAATTTTAGCCTCGTTTATGGACTCTTAGTCAACTTATTCTATTCCCTGTTATATCGATCATTCTTCACCAGATGCTTTTGATCAATATTGTATATCAATAATAGTTAGAAAGTGAAAGTAGAATTTTGTACGTATATTGATGCAGGCTGGGATAGAATGCCTTAGTTGAAGAATTTATAGGAACTGTCAAAAGATACACTTAGATCAGATCTATATTGAAGGTAGGTAGAATGATCAAAAATTTGTGTTTTTCCCAGAAGTGTATTTTTGATCGATTATGAGGTGTTTGGGATGTGCAATACATATTAGCAGGTTTTCATATTAAAAGATAGCTTGCCAGGCAAGGTAATATACGCCCACTGGCAGCATTGATTTTGAATAAAAACTTTTCAGTACAGTAAAAATTAGCAGAATGAAATATTCAACCCTCCGCAATATACTTATTTTCTAGGGTGTCTAGTTTCATTAAAAACTGTCAAGAATTGTACCTAATAACAACTCATTAAATATTTTTCGGTATTTTTATGATTTGCAATAGGGTTCACCCTTAATAATATTTTGATATTTCTAATTTTTAATAGGGCTCATCCTTGGTTGATATTAAACAATTTCAGCGAGTTTTGTCAAAAATGGATATTTAGAGTGTTTACAAGCCGAAAGTTGAAAGCATTTTCAAAAACAAGGGCAATAACTGACACTCAATATTTTTTATTTATCTGTTTTATAATAGGGTTCATCCTTGGGAGAAAACAAATACTCAAGCCATGTTTTATCAAAATCCATTAAAAATTGTTCTTTCAAGAGTGTTTACTAGCTAAAATGAACGCATTTCAAGAACAAGGGCAATAACTCATATTAAATATTTTTGGATTTCGCTGATTTTTAATAGGTTTCATCCTTGGGTGAAAACAAATACTCAAGCCATGTTTCATCAAAATCCATTAAAAATTGTTCTTTCTAGAGTGTTTACAAGCTAAAATTGAACGCATTTCAAGAACAAGGGCAATAACTCATACTTAATATTTTTGGATTTCGCTGATTTTTAATAGGTTTCATCCTTGGGTGAAAACAAATACTCAAGCCAAGTTTAATCACAATCCATTAAGAATTGTTCTTTCTAGAGTGTTTACAAGCCAAAATTGAACGCATTTCAAGAACAAGGGCAATAACTGACACTAAATTTTTTTTCGATTTCGCTGATTTTCAATATCCTTGAGTTATAACACACTCTCACACCAAGTTTCATCAAAATCGCTCAAGAATGGTGCCATGTAGAGTGTTTACGAGACAAAAATCGAACACGTTTTAAAGAACAAGGGCAATAATTCATATTAGATATATTTTGATATTTAAAATTTTCAATTAGGCTCATCCCTTGCGATATCCAACAATTTCAGTGAGTTTTGTCAACATTGGTCATGAATTGTGCCTTGTAGAGTGTAAATAAGCAAAAAAGTTAAACGCGTTTTCAAAAGCAAGGGCAATAACTGATATTAAATTTTTTTCGATTTTACTGGTTTTCAATAGGCTTCATCCTTGGGTGATAACAAATACTCAAGCCAAGTTTCATCAAAATTCATAAAGAATTGTTCTTTCAAGAGTGTTTACAAGCTAAAATTGAACGCGTTTTCAAGAACAAGGGTAACAACTCATACTCAATGTTTTTCGATTTCGCTGATTTTCAATAAGGTTTATCCTTAAGTTATAACATAATCTAAGTTTAATCAAAATCAGTCAAGAATTGCTCATTGTAGAGTGTTTACGAGCCATTCAAGTACAAGGGCAAGAACTCAAACTAATTTTTTTCTGATTTATTTGATTTTCAATAGGGTTCATCCTTGTGTGATCATAAACACTCATATAAAGTTTCATCAAAATACGTTAAGAATTGCGCCTTCTAGAGTGTTTACGAGCAATTGTGGACGGACGGACAGACAGACGGACAGCCAGACGGACCGACGGACGGACGGATGGGGTGACGACCATATACGCCCCCCATTTCATGTGTGCGTATAAAAAATCACTTTGTGAAAAAAAAGAATTGTAAAAACATTGGTATCGTTTCTTTTGGACACTAGTTTATAATATTATGTGAGAAGAGACCATTTATCTTTACACAATATAAAATTCTTAACAAAACCACAACTCGGAAATACATGCTGGAATTCTGTACTCTGCACAGTGAGGTCACTTGAGGAACCTTAACTCGAGCGTGTCCACCCGTACCCCTCCTACCCCAGCCCACCCCCCCCCCACCCCTGGAGCCGGGCCATTCCCCCCTTTGGGATGAATTCACCCCATTTGAGAATCGTGGCTCTAGGTAGGATGGATGACTATAAGTAGGGCTGGTGATTCTGAGTAGGTTGGGTGACTCTAGGCAAAGTGGGAAGTCGATTCTCATACTTGGCTATTTAAATATATCACATATCTGGATAAAAGAATGAAATAACCTGACACCATAGCCACGTTATGTAGGCTAGGTAACGAATAAATAGGTAACAGGTAAAACGATAGCTTACCAGGCCAGATAACAAATAAAAAGATAGCTTGCTATGCTAGGTAACAGGTAAAAAGATAGGTTACCAGGCTAGGTAACAAATAAAAAGATAGGTTACCAGGCTAGGTAACAAATAAAAAGATAGCTTGCCAGGCTAGGTAACAAGTAAAAAGATAGCTTACCAGGCTAGGTAACAAATAAAAAGATAGCTTGCTAGGCTAGGTAACAAATAAAAAGATAGCTTGCTAGGCTAGGTAACAAATAAAAAGATAGCTTACCAGGCTAGGTAACAAGTAAAAAGATAGCTTACCAGGCCAGATAACGAATGATTAATAATAATTTGCCAGGTTAAATACACCTCTAAATTATATCGATTTTTTCAGACGGCCAGAAAATGGAGAGTCAAAAAGTTGTAGGAATTTTACTCTGTTTGTTTTTATTGAACACAAATACAGGTAAATATAGTTTTATAAGTCTACTTTCTGATGTTATTGTTTATTGTCTGTTCCTACAACTATTTTTGATTTTCTTCCCATAGTTTCATCAAGATATATCGACGATGAGTAATGGATCAATTTACCGAATCTTATCTTTATCATTTCAGTTACCTGTATTACTTTTGGTGACTTGGCAACGGGTGCTCTTGTGGGTGGTGCCGTTATTGTTGGTGGTCCTTTGGCCTTAGGTGCCTTAGGTTTCACTGCTGGAGGAATAACAGCAGGGAGTCTAGGGGCCGGTATGATGTCGGCGGCAGCTGTATCTAACGGAGGTGCCATAGCCGCTGGAAGCGGGGTAGCTGTTCTTCAATCGGTTGGTGCAGCGGGATTAGCAGCTGGTACTAAGGCAGCAATTGTTGCTGGGACGGCTGGGCTTTATGCAGCTGTTAAAGACGATGGATGTTAAAGTTTTGTTTCTGTATTATTTCTGTAGTGTTGACCAAACCTAGTCTGAAACTTACTGACTCTATTCTCAGCCTATAATAGCTATTTGGACAGATATGGCGTGGGGAGATTTAGAAAAACTAGGCACCGGAAACTTGGGGTTCGAAGAATGTAAATCATAACTCCCGTGAAGGTGCGGAAACCACCCGTTGGCTAGTTTTTCCGACTCTTCCCCAGCCATATCTTTCCTTACTTCTTTTTTATAGTATATATCTGTCTAATACTGTCCTTTCTCCTTTCTTCTAGTGTATATCTATTTAATTGTAGACAAACTACAATAAATTCATTTTTCTTGAAGATGTTGATATTTTGTAATCCATAATATTTTCAATAACTATAAAGATGTCATTATAAAGGTCAATTTCTCTAGAACGCTTTAAATGTATACTGAATTGTTCCAATCTTTCGTTACAGTCATGGTTTTTTGAGGTATTCAAGTGACCTTATACGGAAAGTATTTTATTTGATCTCTTATAGAAGGGTGACTAAGTGAGTTTGGCAATTGCCCACTAACTTGAAGTTCCAGGATTCAAATCCCGGTAAAGGTTGGGATTAACTTCAGTCCTTTTTTCCCTTGTCTCTGATCTCTGATGCAAAAGTTTAGGCTAATGTCGCTGCCCTGGAAAAATTTCCCTCATTGCACACTGCATGGAATATTTCTAATTGTAGAATTTAGTCCTTTTAGCCTCGTGTATGGACTCTTAGTCAACTTATTACATTCCCTGTTATATCGATCATTCTTCACCAGATACTTTTGATCAATATTGTATATCAATAGTAGTTAGAAAGTGAAAGTAGAACCTGATCAAAATGTAACAGCATCCAAATGCTCTGATCAAAATGTAACAGCATCCAAATGCTCTGATCAAAATGTAACAGCATCCAAATGCTCTGATCAAAATGTAACAGCATCCAAATGCTCTGATCAAAATGTAACAGCATCCAAATGCTCTGATCAAAATGTAACAGTCCAAATGTCTGATCAAAATGTAACAGCGTCCAAATGCTCTGATCAAAATGTAACAGCGTCCAAATGCTCTGATCAAAATGTAACAGCATCCAAATGCTCTGATCAAAATGTAACAGCGTCCAAATGCTCTGATCAAAATGTAACAGTGTCCAAATGCTCTGATCAAAATGTAACAGTGTCCAAATGCTCTGATCAAAATGTAACAGCATCCAAATGCTCTGATCAAAATGTAACAGTGTCCAAATGCTCTGATCAAAATGTAACAGCATCCAAATGCTCTGATCAAAATGTAACAGCGTCCAAATGCTCTGATCAAAATGTAACAGCGATCCAAATGCTTTGATCAATATGTAACAGTGTCCAAATGCTTTGATCAATATGTAAAAACGTCCAAATGCTTTGATCAAAATGTAACAGTGTCCCAATGCTTTGATCAATATGTAACAGCGTCCAAATGCTCTGATCAATATGTAACAGTGTCCAAATGCTTGATCAATATGTAACAGCGTCCAAATGCTCTGATCAAAATGTAACAGTGTCCAAATGCTCTGATCAAAATGTAACAGTGTCCAAATGCTCTGATCAAAATGTAACAGTGTCCAAATGCTCTGATCAATATGTAACAGCGTCCAAATGCTCTGATCAAAATGTAACAGCATCCAAATGCTTTGATCAAAATGTAACATGTCACAAATGATCTGATCAATATGAACAGTGCCATATGCTTTGATCAAATGTAACAGCATCCAAATGCTCTGATCAATATGTAACAGCATCCGATAGCTCTGATCAAAATGTAACAGTACAAATGATTGATCAATATGTAACAGTGTCCAGTATGCTTAGATCAAAATGTAACAGGTCCAAATGCTCTGATCAATATGTAACAGCATCCAAAGGTTTGTCAATGTATACGTGGCCAAATGCTTTGATCAAAATGTAAAGAGATCTTTTAATGGAAAATTTGACCACCTTTACATCATTCGACTGTTTTAATCATGTAATTAAATGGATAAAGTCAGGTCTAATTTTGTTAAAAACTGATAGCATCAATGATCAAAAACATTCTGAGTTTTCTATTACTTATGGTGATAATTAGTATCTTCCATCTTGGGCAATTATTAAGTTCTCAATAGCTGATAATATTAATCTCTTATCAAATAACACCCCAGGTTGACAATTGAAAAAGTAAGTTTACAATGTACTGAATTCCAAGAGTAAAATTCTGATTCCATATTGCTGTGAATAGTGGAGGATTAAAGTTTAATATTTTACGACGAACACCATCCTTCAGATACAAATATTTAACTGCCTAATTAAGTAATGACCATTTCTGATATCATAACTCACATGGTTTAGTCACTCTTCAGTACCAACTATTTATAACTGACAGCTATAGTTACACTAGTAAATCAGTTTACTGATCATACTGATTTTACCCTATTACCACTAGTTTTACAGTCTACAACCCTTGCTATATAATATTTCATAAGATCTAGCTCAGGGTTAAAAAGCTCTAAAAACCCTTCATAGAAATCAGGTTAAAATATAAACTCATCATAGCTAGTTCTTATATATACTATTAATTTATTATACTAACAAATTGTTGGCAGAGCAATATACAGAGACTAACTTTTCAACACAACGGTTTATCCTACATTTTGAATTAGTTCAGAACTTATAACAAAAATCAAGATAGCTTGCCAGGGGAGGTAATATACCCCCAATGGCAGCCTTGAATATGAATAATAAATTGAGCAATAACTAAAAAAAAAAAAAATTCATTGAAAATTGTCATCAATGCCAATGCTCACACCAAGTATAGACGCAGGGGCAATAACTCAAAACATATATTAAAATACATACCTCTTCATGTCTCTCATTATAATTGGCCCGGACAGCTTCTACTAATTTACTCAATGATGGCTTGTCTTCACTGAAATAAAACATAAATATATTATAGTAACTCATCACTTATCTTGTGGGGGGGGGGGGGGGCTGGGTGTTCTATAGCACAACAGTTCTGAATGTCATGACCTCATTTGCTTGGATACGTTTGGTTGAAAATGTTGAACGTGAGTTCTAATCTGATCGGTGAGTGAAAGTTCGATGTCCTTGAATAAGTCATCTTCACTCATAATTCCAGTCAACTCAGCTGTAAATGGGTACGGATAATCCAGGAAAGATCAATGCCAAGAGGTTTGGCCAATGACCAGCTGGTAGAAAGGATCCTTGTCACGGCGGACTTGTGAACCTAAGTTGTTATTCTTGTAAAATATAGTTGCTTCTTTCCTTCTTCATGCTGTGTGTAATGGGGGAAATTTAGTGGGAAACAAAAGATTTTTAACTTTAGCAGTAAACTTTATGCTCAACTATTAAGATAGGTTTCCAGGAAAAGTAATTTATGCCTGCTGACAGTTTTTATTCCGATTTAAAATATTTAACACTACAGTAACAATCACTAGAATGAAACATTCAACTTTCAGGCAAACATTTTGGAACTTCCTGAGGTGATTTAAGAAACAATATAGTTTTGTAAAAAGACAGATTTTACTAGCTAAAAATTGAAAGGATTTTTTTTAAGTGGTAGTTTAAAAGTGGGCGTGGTTAGTAGGGTAGGCACCCAAGGCAGGGCATGTCCTCTTGTGAAACTGGCCATTTGGTCCTGAGTGTTCACACCCACATGTAGTTTTAAACTTTGTGAGCTCAGGCTCGAGAATAAATGGTTTTCTCTTCACTAGAATCAGGTGAAGGAATTGAAGTTACATCATTGCTACACAAAGTCTACTGGGGTATGACTAATACCTGGGAGGTTGGAAAGTTCACTATAACCACTACATGGGAGGTTGGAAAGTTCCCTGAGTAGGACCACTACATGGGAGGTTGGAAAGTCTACTGGGGTATGACTAATACCTGGGAGGTTGGAAAGTTCACTATAACCACTACATGGGAGGTTGGAAAGTTCACTATAACCACTACATGGGAGGTTGGAAAGTTCGCCTGAGTAGGACCACTACATGGGAGGTTGGAAAGTCTACTGGAGGTATGACTAACTACCATGGGAGGTTGGAAAGTCCACTATAACCACTACATGGGAGGTTGGAAAGTTCACTATAACCACTACATGGGAGGTTGGAAAGTTCACTATAACCACTACATGGGAGGTTGGAAAGTCCACTATATACCACTACATGGGAGGTTGGAGGTATTTTGCTTTCAGAAAATTGAATTGAGCTCAGAGATCTTGGTGATAGAAAATAATTATCCTCATGATTGGATAAGATTAAGATATCTCATCATAGCACGTCAGAGTGGAGTTTGACAGGTGACAGTTGTCATAACACGTCAGAATAGTTTGACAGATGACAGTCATCATAGCATGTCAGAGTGGAGTTTGACAGTTGACAGTCACCATAACATGTCAGAGAAGTTTGACAGGTGACAGTCATCAGAACACGTCAGAGTAGAGTTTGACGGGTGACAGTCGTCATAACACGTCAGAAAAGAGTTTGACAGTCATAATACGTCAGAGTGGCGTTAGACAGGTGACAGTCATCAGAACACGTCAGAGTGAAGTTTGACAAGTGATAGTCACCATCAGACATCAGAACACGTCAGAATAAAGTTTGATGGGTGACAGTCGTCATGACACCTCAGAGTGGAGTTTGACGTGTGACAGTCATCATAACATGTCAGAGTGGAGTTTGACAGGTGACAATCATCATAACATGTCAAAATAGTTTGACAGATGACAGTCATCATAGCATGTCAGAGTAGAGTTTGACAGGTGACAGTCATCATAGCATGTCAGAGTAGAGTTTGACAGTCATCATAGCACGTCAGAGTAGCGTTTGACAGGTGACAGTCTCCATAGCACGTCAGAGTAGCGTTTGACAGGTGACAGTCATCATAGCATGTCAGAGTAGAGTTTGACATGTGAAAGTCTCCATAACATGTCAGAGTGGAGTTTGGCAGAGTGACGTATAAATATACTTACGAGTTAACAGTAGGTATAGCTAAACAAGTTGATGTTTTTCTGTGGACAACTCGACCCAGACGTGATTTACCTTTCACAATACAGTATGGAACGTTCATTTTACGACACAAGGCTGGTAAAAATAACACAAGCTGAAACAAAAATACAATTCAGGTTTAGTTGAAATACGCCATTTTCTCAAATCAAAACCCAATCTTTAGTTTTAATCTAGCATGAGCATACCCTCTTCTGGAACTCGCCATTTGAGCGTTCACACTCCCATGTAGTTTTAAACTTTGTGAGCTCAGGCTCGAGAATAAATAGTTTTCTCTTCACTAGAATCAGGTGAAGGAATTGAAGTTACATCATTGCTACACAAAGTCTACTGGAGTTTGACCACTACATAGAAATATAATCAATGCTGGTCACGTAAGAAGACAAATAACCCAGCAAAGCGGGTTAGGTACATCTTTCAGTCTTTCCACAGACTGTAGCACATGGGGCCTGGTTTTTTTTTGTCCCATCCAAATGCCTCGACACTTTTTTTCATGCTAGTCATTCCGATGTTAGGGGAAGATAAGACCCTAGGATGTTTGGGTGCTAGGACGGTTTCGAGATAACAGTGCGAAAAAGCAAGATGCTAATTTTGTTTGGATAATACAAAATTATAAAAAGACTGCTCAGTATAAAATGTCACAATGGGATAACATCATGGAGGTTTCAGTTGAAGAAATTAATTTACATCATTGCAGTCAAATATATTACGTAAAATATACACGTCCTAACCTTAATAGGAATACTGTATCTTAGAATGAACGTAAAATTTTAGACTTGGTCAATTAGAGTATATATTCAGTGTAAGGACATAAATTAGTTTTACTTCCAACACTTCAGCACTTAAAATTAAGACAGGTAACGCCAAGCAGCGAGAATCGAGGGACATTTAGCAAGGATAGCACAATTAGCCTGTTCCTTTCACAAATGGCAACAGATTTATTGAGAAAAATTTGATAAGCTCACCTCAATAGGATCCACATCATGAGCAATAACAACCAGTTGTGCTTTCTTCGATTCAACCATTCTAGTGACAGTGTTAACTCCAGATCGTACAGTTACTGGTCGTTTAGTTGGGGCATCTGTTCCCTTAGCTACCTTCTCTTCAGCTCTTTTCTTCAAACGTCTTTTCTTAGCTAGGGCAGTTTCTGGCCGGTATTTATCCATCAACCTAAATAATTGTTGGGCTGCAACAAAGTCATATCAATAAATTAATCTTTAAACCTGGGTTTATATTTATGATTTTAAAATAAATAAAATCAATATTTTTTTTATAGAACATGTCTGACCTAGTTACCAGAATCAGGACATTTTAAAAGGCATGACCTCGCCAACTACTTTTACCAGAAAATGTCATTTTACATGATTCAACTGATTTAGTCTGGTGTTGTAATTTAATGGATTCTAATTAGGTTCAGGTCTGTTATTTCTATGATGTAAGAATAGTTTTGGATGAAAAGGAAAAACCTAAATAAAACCACAGGTTAGCCAGAGATGATTTTGACAGAAACAAGTGGCAGTACTAACTTGGTTATGGTTCGATGTAAACATGAGCAAAACTGTACGTTTGCTTTCAGAAAATTGAATTAAGCTCAGAGATCTTGGTGATAGAAAATAATTATCCTCATGATTGGATAAGATTAAGATATCTCATCATAGCACGTCAGAGTGGAGTTTGACAGGCGACAGTCATAGCATGTCAGTAGAGTTGACAGGTGACAGTCGTCATAGCATGTCAGACAGGTAGACGGTAATTCTATAAATTCAGAGTTTTTTTTATTATAAGCAGCTCAGGGTTAAAAAGCTCTAAAAACCTTCATAGAAATCAGGTTAAAATATAAACTCATCATAGCTACACGGACAATAATACTGGGATATTTTATATTCTCACCCCATCTGAAACTATCGCCATTCTTACATCATAGAAATAACAGACCCGAACCTAATTAGAGTCCATTAAATTACAACACCAGACTAAATCAGTTGAATGATGTAAAGGGTCATGATATTTTCCAATATGAAACTATCGCGTTGTTCTTATATCATAGAAATAACAGACCTGAACCTAATTAGAGTCCATTAAATTACAACACCAGACTAAATCAGTTGAATGATGTAAAGGGTCATGATATTTTCCCATCTGAAACTATCGCGTTGTTCTTACATCATAGAAATAACAGACCTGAACCTAATTAGAGTCCATTAAATTACAACACCAGACTAAATCAGTTGAATGATGTAAAGGGTCATGATATTTTCCCAATAGAAACTTTCGCGTTGTTCTTACATCATAGAAATAACAGACCTGAACCTAATTAGAGTCCATTAAATTACAACACCAGACTAAATCAGTTGAATGATGTAAAGGGTCATGATATTTTCCCATCTGAAACTATCATGTCATTCTTACATCATAGAAATAACAGACCTGAACCTAATTAGAGTCCATTAAATTACAACACCAGACTAAATCAGTTGAATGATGTAAAGGGTCATGATATTTTCTCATCTGAAACTATCGTGTCATTCTTACATCATAGAAATAACAGACCTGAACCTAATTAGAGTCCATTAAATTACAACACCAGACTAAATCAGTTGAATGATGTAAAGGGTCATGATATTTTCCCATCTGAAACTATCATGTCATTCTTACATCATAGAAATAACAGACCTGAACCTAATTGGAGTCTATTAAATTACAACACCAGACTAAATCAGTTGAATGATGTAAAGGGTCATGATATTTTCTCATCTGAAACTATCGTGTCGTTCTTACATCATAGAAATAACAGACCTGAACCTAATTAGAGTCCATTAAATTACAATGCCAGACTAAATCAGTCGAATGATGTAAAGGGTCATGATATTTTCCCTTCTGAAACTATCGAGTCATTCTTACATCATAGAAATAACAGACCTGAACCTAATTAGAGTCCATTAAATTACAACACCAGACTAAATCAGTTGAATGATGTAAAGGGTCATGATATTTTCCCATCTGAAACTTTCGCCATTCTTACATCATAGAAATAACAGACCTGAACCTAATTAGAGTCCATTAAATTACAACACCAGACTAAATCAGTTGAATGATGTAAAGGGTCATGATATTTTCCAAATAGAAACTTTCGCGTTGTTCTTACATTATAGAAATAACAGACCTGAACCTAATTAGAGTCCATTAAATTACAACACCAGACTAAATCAGTTGAATGATGTAAAGGGTCATGATATTTTCCCAATAGAAACTATCGCGTTGTTCTTACATCATAGAAATAACAGACCCGAACCTAATTAGAGTCCATTAAATTACAACACCAGACTAAATCAGTTGAATGATGTAAAGAGTCATATTTTCCAAATAGAAACTTTCGCGATGTTCTTACATCATAGAAATAACAGACCTGAACCTAATTAGAGTCCATTAAATTACAACACCAGACTAAATCAGTTGAATGATGTAAAGGGTCATGATATTGTCCATCTGAAACTATCGTGTCATTCTTACATCATAGAAATAACAGACCTGAACCTAATTAGAGTCCATTAAATTACAACACCAGACTAAATCAGTTGAATGATGTAAAGGGTCATGATATTTTCCCAATAGAAACTATCGCGTTGTTCTTACATCATAGAAATAACAGACCTGAACCTAATTAGAGTCCATTAAATTACAACACCAGACTAAATCAGTTGAATGATGTAAAGGGTCATGATATTTTCCCATCTGAAACTATCGTGTCGTTCTTACATCATAGAAATAACAGACCTGAACCTAATTGGAGTCCATTAAATTACAACACCAGACTAAATCAGTTGAATGATGTAAAGGGTCATGATATTTTCCCAATAGAAACTATCGCGTTGTTCTTATATCATAGAAATAACAGACCTGAACCTAATTAGAGTCCCCACATAATTGTGACGTCCAGGTCAGATCTAAGGGAAAGTGTGGTTTTAAAAGGGACAGTTTTTGGACCGTTGATGCTGAAACCTAAAGCTTAGTCGGAAATGAAAGAACCATTTCTGGTTGTGTGTGTGAAGTTTCAATCGTCGACAATACGTTTAAGTGTGATTTTAAGGATTTTAAGGAGGCAGGTAGTCAACATTTTTAACTTTTGTTGCATACCTTATTTATTTATATATTATAGTAGTACAGTGTGATCTAACGGTAGAATACCTCACTGACAGCTCATCTACTGCCTTTGGTCAGATGCGTTATGGTTTGACTCTCTCCAGACATGGTGTCAAGTGTTAAAATGTTGCACAGGACATTTATTCTTGAATATTTAATTATCTGATTGGTCAATCACTAAAATTGATTTTAATTGCAGTGCGTTCATCGAACGCACTGCTTTGTTTTCGAAATGTCTTTTTTTTTTTTTTTTCGAATTTCACATTCGATTATTCTCATAGAAGGCAACTTGCCACAAACTACTAGTTGCTATTGCCTATTCAAACTGCGAGACTTGTATTTGTTAAATGTGAAATGACGTCATTTAGAGCAACCGGAAACGAGCTGTGATCAATGGCGTTTTTTTGGTTTTTGCTCCTTATTATCTTTATTTTTCAACTGATTTTGACATAACTTCTTTTGTTAGCTTCTTTCAACTGCTAGCTACATAACTGCAGTTTAAAACTGCTAATTTTATTACTTTTGTAGCTGACTTTTTTAATTTCAATATTTGCGTTTTTTTCAACTTCTACAATTTTATTCTCATCCATCTGAAAAATTATAAGTAGATAGACATTTTAAATGCGATCTCAAATTATTTTTCAAATTTTTGACGTCACTTCCGGTTTTGAAGTTATTCTCTTGTAAATTTTAGAAATCTAACTTCCGGAATTCTTAAGATATTTCAAAACTTCGTTTTGCAACATGCTACAAATAGTCATACAAAAAAACGAAGATGAAAAAATCCGGACCGGAAGCAAAAGATCAACCGCCATATTGAAATGTCAAACTTTTGTAAAATTCAAAATGGGGCCTCAGGGGATAAAGCGATTTTCGTTATTTTTTCATATCTAATAACTAGAGTCGATTGCGCAATTTTGTTTAGAAGCCGAATTTTGATTTTTTATTTTAATTTTCTTTTATTTCCATAATAATTTTCTTGGTAATGACCAAAATTTCAAAGGCCCGTATTTCGCGACCTTGACCTTTGGTGACCTTGTGACCATAACACGATTTATTGCTCTTGATGATATCTTTTCAATGATATATTCATTTGTGTTGTCCGATGTCTACTTCCGGTTTTATAACCGATTGAAATTTGTGATTTTTATTTTTAAAGAGCTCTGTCACGTGAACTAATTTATAAATAACAAAAATTCATATTGAATCTTATTACAGTTTATCTGCTCTTTGTAATGATATATAAAACCACATATTTCCACCAAAAATGCGCTTTTTAGTATTTGAGAATTTTGTATTTCTTCTCTACTAACTGTGCGTAATTTTCTTTAAATCGAAATGGGGCCTCTGGAGATACTCCGATTCGTGTAATTTTGATGTCTATAGAATGTAATATTGATTTCTGAATCATATTTGGAAACCGATTTTTGAATTTTGATTTTGATTTTGATATTTACCTGATAGTAATATATAAAAACTTCGAATGGTCGTATATTGTAACCTTGAAATTTGGTGACCTTGTGAGCTGCACAAATGTGATAGCTCTCGAAAAGATCTATCCATTGATATATTATATTTTGATGTACGATGTATACTTTCCGTTTTATCACCATTTGAAAATTGCGAATTTCATTGTTAAAAACTGTTTGTTGAATTATGCGTTTGGGCGATCTACATGACACGAGTTTCAGCGAACCAATTACGCTTTGAAAAAAAACGACTTCTTCTCTGTAAAATAATGTTAGTGGTCTATAGCTACTTTGTGGGGTAGTTTTAAAGCGTATATCAAAACTGCTAAGCACTGCGTCAGAACCTCGCGAAGCCTGGGGATCTAGTTTTATTTTGTTTCTCATAAAAAAATTTGTTGAAAAATCTGGATTTTGTCCACATTCACGTTTTGGAGAATAAGACACCAGGTCACTTCTGTTAATGTTTGATAAGATCTAGCTCAGGGTTAAAAAGCTCTAAAAAACCTTCATAGAAATCAGGTTAAAATATAAACTCATCATAGCTAGTTCTTATAGATACATCAACTTCATATTCTGTTATGACTTATCTTATTATTTTACTCTACTTGCCTAAATGCATCTTTAATCAAAGTACAATATTATAGGTTTTCTCGTCACTAGAATCAGGTGGAGGAATTGAAGTTACACAAAGTCTACTAGGGTATAACAACTATATTGGTAGGTTGGAAAGTCTACTAGGCTATAACCACTATATTGTAGGTTGGAAAGTCTACTAGGCTATAACCACTATATTGTAGGTTGGAAAGTCTACTAGGGTATAACCACTATATTGTAGGTTGGAAAGTCTACTAGGCTATAACCACTATATTGTAGGTTGGAAAGTCTACTAGGGTATAACCACTATATTGGAGGTTGGAAAGTCTACTAGGGTATAACCACTATATTGTAGGTTGGAAAGTCTACTGGGGTATAACAACTATATATTGTAGGTTGGAAAGTCTACTAGGGTATAACCACTATATTGTAGGTTGGAAAGTCTACTGGGGTATAACCACTATATTGTAGGTTGGAAAGTCTACTGGGGTATAACCACTATATTGGAGGTTGGAAAGTCTACTAGGGTATAACAACTATATTGTAGGTTGGAAAGTCTACTGGGGTATAACAACTATATATGGTAGGTTGGAAAGTCTACCGGGGTATAACAACTATATTGTAGGTTGGAAAGTCTACCGGGGTATAACAACTATATTGTAGGTTGGAAAGTCTACTAGGCTATAACCACTATATTGGTAGGTTGGATGCATGATTCCTTTTGGATTTATTTAATCTTTAGGAAAATTGAATTGAGCTCAGAGATCTTGGTGATAGAAAATAATTATCCTCATGTTTGGATAAGATTAAGATATCTCATCATAGCTCAAGTCTTAGAAGAAGCCGTATCAAGATAAGTTACACAAGATTTCTTTATAGTCCTTTAACAATAACATTTTCTTTTGCTCACTAATCTGAAGGTCCAGGGGTCAGTCAGTACAGGTTGAGGTGAACTTTCGGATTTATATACCTTGTTTTCCCCTTACAAGTCTGGTGCTACAGGCTGTGCACTTTAAGATCCCTCGACAGTTTGCAAAAAGTGTAGGCTTATGCCGCTGTTCTGGAAAAATTTCCCCTTATTGCACATTGCATGGTATGACCAGAACCCAAAAGGTGCAGAAAAGTAAAAACCATAAAATTCCATTAATTTTAAAACAGCTATAACTACAGAAATTAGAGTTATTTGTCATTAGATCAAGTCAAGTTATTTGTTCAAAAATAAGATTTTAAATAAGACTGAGCCTCTACTTTGCTATTAGCAATTAAATTCAAAATAAAAACATCTTTTTAGTCATCATTTACAGTTTGTAAAAAAACCAATGGAAGTTTTAGTGAAATTACAGGACCTGAAGTGGTCTTATTGAAATTCAGCATGGTAATGATCCTAGATTGAGGTTAAATAATTAAATTCTGTTAAAATCTTTATTAATTTGACATAGAAGCCATAAATTTAGTTGGAAATGTTTTTTTTTTCTTAAAAAGAAAATATTCATGAAACTTGCCGTACAAGGATAGATCTAAACTTTGTGAGCTCAGGCTCGAGAATAAATAGTTTTCTCTTCACTAGAATCAGGTGAAGGAATTGAAGTTACATCATTGCTACACAAAGTCTACTGGGGTATGACTAATACCTGGGAGGTTGGAAAGTTCACTATAACCACTACATGGGAGGTTGGAAAGTTCACTATAACCACTACATGGGAGGTTGGAAAGTTCACTATAACTACTACATGGGAGGTTGGAAAGTTCACTATAACCACTACATGGGAGGTTGGAAAGTTCACTATAACCACTACATGGGAGGTTGGAAAGTTCACTATAACCACTACATGGGAGGTTGGAAAGTCCGCCTGAGTAGGACCACTACATGGTAAGTTGGATGTATTTTGTGGTCAGAAAATTGAATTGAGCTCAGAGATCTTGGTGATAGAAAATAATTATCCTCATGAATGGATAAGATAAAGATATCTCATCATAGCTATAATTACAATCTGTCAAATACAGTTACAATATCAGTAATACCTACACCCAGGAATGTAACCATAAGACTGATAGTGAGCCCAGTTTTGGGTCAAAAAAGCACAAAAAACAAGGGAAGATTTTTAATCTACTTTTAACATGCTACTGATAATTTAAATTGAGCTTTATCAAAATAAAATAAATGGAGTTTTACATCCTACTCTTCTGTATCTTATTGGCTAATGAAATGAATGGAGTTTTACATCCTACTCTTCTCTACCTTATGGGCTAATGAAATGAATGGAGTTTTACATCCTACTCTTCTGTACCTTATGGGCTAATGAAATGAATGGAGTTTTACATCCCACTCTTCTGTACCTTATGGTCTAATGAAATAAATGGAGTTTTACATCCTACTCTTCTGTACCTTATGGTCTAATGAAATGAATGGAGTTTTACGTCCTACTCTTCTACACCTTATGGGCTAATGAAATGAATGGAGTTTTACATCCTACTCTTCTGTACCTTATGGACTAATGAAATAAATGACGCCCTACCCTTCTACACCTTATGGACTAATGAAATGAATGGAGTTTTACATCCTACTCTTCTGTACCTTATGGGCTAATGAAATGAATGGAGTTTTACATCCTACTCTTCTGTACCTTACAGGCTAATGAAATGAATGGAGTTTTACATCCTACTCTTCTGTACCTTACAGGCTAATGAAATGAATGGAGTTTTACATCCTACTCTTCTGCACCTTATGGGCTAATGAAATGAATGGAGTTTTACATCCTACTCTTCTGCACCTTATGGACTAATGAAATGAATGGAGTTTTACATCCTACTCTTCTGCACCTTATGGGCTAATGAAATGAATGGAGTTTTACATCCTACTCTTCTGCACCTTATGGCCTAATGAAATGAATGGAGTTTTACATCCTACTCTTCTGCACCTTATGGGCTAATGAAATGAATGGAGTTTTACATCCTACTCTTCTGCACCTTATGGGCTAATGAAATGAATGGAGTTTTACATCCTACTCTTCTGCACCTTATTGGCTAATGAAATGAATGGAGTTTTACATCCTACTCTTCTGTATCTTATTGGCTAATGAAATGAATGGAGTTTTACATCCTACTCTTCTGTACCTTATGGGCTAATGAAATGAATGGAGTTTTACATCCTACTCTTCTGTACCTAATGGGATAATGAAATGAATGGAGTTTTACATCCTACTCTTCTACACCTTATGGGCTAATGAAATGAATGGAGTTTTACATCCTACTCTTCTGCACCTTATGGGCTAATGAAGACAGACCATGCTATCAAGTGTGCAATGAGGGAAATTTTGCTAGACAGAGCACAGGACAACAGTTCCTAGTCCCGTCTAAATGACTACACCCTTATTCCATGTCAGGCCTTGACCTTTATTGCAATTTTCAATTCTTTATTGAAATTGAGCTTGAACATTTTTTGAAGATAATATAGACTCAAGTTTGTCGTTATATCTGCTGTCTGCTTATAAGTATTGTTTAAATCTTAGCGTTTAAAAATTACTGATATTTATTTACTCTTTTCATGTTTTCACCTATTTATCTTATTGTTTATTCCTTGTTTTAAATGTAGTACATAATATATGCTCAGTTGTTTATTTTATTATGTTGTTTGATCTCGTTGATTACGATAAGAGAATACTTATTGAAACATAGCAGTATTAATAAACAATAGTTGTAATCTATAAAGACTTCTTCTGTATTATATATATAATGATAAGAGAATACTTATTGAAACGTAGCAGTATTAATAAACAATAGTTGTAATCTATAAAGACGTCTTCTGTGTTATATATATAATGATAAGAGAATACTTATTGAAACGTAGCAGTATTAATAAACAATAGTTGTAATCTATAAAGACTTCTACTGTGTTATATATATAATGATAAGAGAATACTTATTGAAACGTAGCAGTATTTATAAACAATAGTTGTAATCTATAAAGACTTCTACTGTGTTATATATATAATGATAAGAGAATACTTATTGAAACGTAGCAGTATTAATAAACAAGTTATTGTTGTTATATCTATAAAGACTTCGTACTGTCGTTATATATATAATGATAAGAGAATACTTATTGAAACGTAGCAGTATTAATAAACAATAGTTGTAATCTATAAAGACGTCTTCTGTGTTATATATATAATGATAAGAGAATACTTATTGAAACGTAGCAGTATTAATAAACAATAGTTGTAATCTATAAAGACTTCTACTGTGTTATATATATAATGATAAGAGAATACTTATTGAAACGTAGCAGTATATATAAACAATAGTTGTAATCTATAAAGACTTCTACTATGTTATATATATAATGATAAGAGAATACTTATTGAAACGTAGCAGTATTAATAAACAATAGTTGTAATCTATAAAGACGTCTACTGTGTTATATATATAATGATAAGAGAATACTTATTGAAACGTAGCAGTATTAATAAACAATAGTTGTAATCTATAAAGACTTCTACTGTGTTATATATATAACGATAAGACAATACTTATTGAAACGTAGCAGTATTTATAAACAATAGTTGTAATCTATAAAGACGTCTTCTGTGTTATATGTACCAACTATTAAATACCAGTCAAGCTGAACAAAAGAAGCAAGTAATCAAAACTTACCAGTTTGTCTGTCCAGGGTTTGTGTGAACTGATTAATTGGTGGAGGAATACGAATTCTCTTGTACAAAACAACCCGTTGACGTTGTAACTGTACGTATTTCGGCCATCTTACAAATCTTGTCAGATCACGTTTAGGTTGGATATCTTGACCTAAATTATAAAATTAAATTTCAGATATATTGAGGTTTGGTGAACTTTAGAATGTTCGGAAAATCCTTGATTTTTATAGCCTAGTTTTTCTCTCTCCAGCCCTAAATAGCTATCTGAGGCTGGGAATAGAGTCAGCATGTTGCAGACTATTTTACAAGGATAACAACTTAAGTTCACAAGTCTGCCATGACAGGGATCCTTTCTATCAGTAAGATACCGTGATCGCCTTTCTAAAGGATAAAAAAAAATTAGAAAATTACCAATACGGAAATCCTTTCTTCTCTTGATAAATAGAGGGTTTGATCTCAATTTTTTAGCATCAGTTTTTTTCTTGGAAAGAGGAGCATCAGCAATCTTCTTTTTGCCTCCTTTCTTTATTGTCTTTCCTGACTTGGTCTTCGGTTTTGTCGGAGGCTGAAATACAGAAAATAATCTTCAAATCTCCTTTCCCAAAACTTACAAAAAAACAAGAAGGTCCTAAATGAGCTTTATAAAATGAAACAACTTGAGGTTCAGAAAAGGATAATTCTTGTCAGTTGGGCAGTCCTTGGCCAAATATATAAAAACTTCCCGGCCTATCCATACTGGTTACACCTAAAATTATGAGAAAGTTGTGTGACACCTACTTAGTTCTGAGATCAAAACTATAAATTTTACCAACAGTAATCAAGCAAGTATAATAGAACCGACACTGTATGGAAAATTGATACCGTTGCAATTTAAATAGGACTGTCTAAATTGGACTTGGGAATCACCGATCTGTTGACATGCTGATCAAAATCCAATTAGGCCTAGTAATACTCGAAAGGTAGAGAGTGGGAATGCAAATAAATCCGCAACATGACGACAGCATAGATTTCAATAAGATCATCATTTCGACCTTTCAATGGACGTAGAATTAAAGGGCTAAATTTATGTAAGAACTAAGTCTATGTCTGTTTCAAGCAGACAATGTTACATCTCACGAGTATAACAGAATGTTTACATGCACTACTTTGAGAGCAATCTAATTAAAATCTTAGCAATATCGATGGGTTAAAGCAAATAGGATTGAAAGAAAAATGGTTGTAATTTTATTATGCAGCTGTATCAAATCTTTCAATAGATAGCGGAGAAGATTGAAGTGGATTTAGTCGAGAAATATTTCACTGATCGACCCACCATGTTGGCTGTTTGCCGGAAAAGATAGACCGGAAGTCGAATACAAATCACGTGACGAAATGTACTTCCGGTGTAAACAAGAAGAGAACAAAAAAGTGAATATTTTACAAATATGTTGACTTAGTTCTTTTAAAGGTTTGAATTTCTACTATAATCTTATTGCAAAAAGGAAATTGAATTTTGAATATTTAAAACTGTTAAAATATTCGTTGTCTCTAAGTCTAAGCTCACTGTAATTGTAAATGCAAAGCCGAGTAAGGTGCTTGTTGATTTTATCCGATAAAGTCGACAGACCTACAGATTACATTAGTGGGGGGGGGGGGGGATACCACTGGGGGGATACCACTGGGGGATACCACTAGGAGGAACATCAAGGGAGCAACCACTGCATCCCCCTACGAAAACAGAAAAACAGAGTACGATTTATATGCAATGAATAAAAAGCAGACAACAATATCTTGAAGTCTCATCCTTTCAAGCCTTTCCTATCACTATACCCTCGAAACTCAAATCTTACACACTATTACGATTTTGCAGGCCTTATCTTTAATTGTGCCATGTCTAACTTGATCATATAACCAATCTATGTATATCGGTCACTTGACATATGAGTCAATTGTTATATCTTACATTTAATTCTATATGTTCTGTTTTAAGACATTATGAAATACTAGGTAAAGATACACAAGACTATATGGATATACTATTTCTAACAATTTATTAATGCAACGTTTCAATGCTACATACAGGAGCTTATCAAGAGAAAGATGCCTGATACATGTAAACAGAATAACATTGTAAAATAGTAATCCATGAATCTATGCTTCTTCTTCTAAGATTAGTTAAATCCAGATAAGGCCTACATTCGCTATTTTGATTGACCTTGTTCATATTTTATTCTTTGATGGATATATTAGGGCACTCAATCAAAATGTTTTCAAATATTATAAGCTTCTCTACTCATTTCTGGTAGACATTGACCCATTTTATCTATTGATCAGAATTTACGTATTCCGATTTGGTATAAATTGCTGACCAAACAGTCACATATAGTGTCTGTATTACCATGAAAACTTCATTCTTTATTAGATCTAGGCTGAACTGTTTTTTGTTCTTTATTCTAAAAGATTTGATTAAAAGAAGAATTAAGAATGGCTCAACAACCACAACGAGCCTTACCTCAGAGTAAAGATGCCCTACTACAGTCATATAAAAAACATCTGACAGACGACATTCAGTCCATGTTACGTAACTTTACAGATATTATGAGGATTGCCAGAGTAAGTCACACATTCGACTCCATTTTAATTTGATTGTCAAGGATTTTATTACTTTTTTATGTGTATTAGGAACACTAATGTCATTGTTTTACACCAATTTGTGAGGTTCCATAGAACAGATCAATAAGTTGGTATTCACATGACGTCATTTTTCACTTGGAGCGAATTGTGGCTGTGAGTTCCGATCTCGATCGGTGTATGAAATTGCATGATACAAAAAGAAGCCATATATAAATCTGATACACATTAAAAAAAATAGAAAAACCTCTTTACAATCTCTTTAATTAATCTACTGAATTCTCTGTATTTTTTTTCTTTCATTTCTAAAACTTTCTGAGTTCTTGTAGAACCTTGATTAGCTAGTTTAGACATCAGATACCCCCTCTCTCATCGCGTCCAGACCACACCCTCATTCCTCATACTTCCTTTAGACCATGGTAATACAAGTGAGGGAAATTCATAATGTCCAAACCACACCCAATACTTCATACATCCTCGTGACCATGGTAGAACAAATTAAGGGAAATGAGGTATTCATATCTACATATTGTCCAATCAAAATCGTTCCTAGAATTTATCTAGGATATCTCAGCCAATCAAATCACTTGTTTTAGATACAATGTTTTCATTTCCATGCCTACAAAACAATGTATAGTAGTAGGCTTAGTATAATTTATTTCACTCTAAAAATAATCAACGTTTATTTGAAGGAAAATACCTCGCCCAACACCTCGGTAAGTTTTCATCTGATTCTCGACATATCATGGTGGTAGAGGGTTTCTATTTTCAACCATTTTCCTTTGTTAAATTTCAAGACTTTTGAAGCAGGATTGTGTCTGCTACTAACATTCTGAAATTTTTTGAAAGGTCAAAATACATCTGGTAATATTTTTGAGGGGGATAGGGCAACTCTTTATTACCCTAGAGGCTGTTATTTACAGCTACACAAAATATACCTGAGTGTCCAGTAAACAGGCTGTTACCAAGTGATCTTAGAATGGACATAAATTTTAAGTTTCAAGAATGGTCAATATGAGTATTTATTCATCAGTGACCTTACCTGTTGTCATAGAGAAACAGAATCCCTGTTTTTATTGAGTATATACAGATTATATAAGGATTGTGTTATGTTATTTATAACAGCAGGTATATCTACTGATGAATATATACTCTTATTGACCAAGTTTAAAATTTTAATGTTTTGTTAGATTTATCAGATTATATAAAGATTCTGTTATGTTATTTATGACAGTAGGTTTATCTACTGATGAATATATACTCTTATTGGCCTAGTTTAAAATTTTAATGTTTTGTTAGATTTATCAGATTATATAAGGATTTTGTTATGTTATTTATAACAGCAGGTATATCTACTGATGAATATATACTCTTATTGACCAAGTTTAAAATTTTAATGTTTTGTTAGATTTATCAGATTATATAAAGATTCTGTTATGTTATTTATAACAGCAGGTATATCTACTGATGAATATATACTCTTATTGACCAAGTTTAAAATTTTAATGTTTTGTTAGATTGATCAGATTATATAAAGATTCTGTTATGTTATTTTATGACAGTAGGTTTATCTACTGATGAATATATACTCTTATTGGCCTAGTTTAAAATTTTAATGTTTTGTTAGATTGATCAGATTATATAAAGATTCTGTTATGTTATTTATAACAGCAGGTTTATCTGCTGATGAATATATACTCTTATTGACCAAGTTTAAAATTTTAATGTTTTGTTAGATTGATCAGATTATATAAAGATTCTGTTATGTTATTTATGACAGTAGGTTTATCTACTGATGAATATATACTCTTATTGGCCTAGTTTAAAATTTTAATGTTTTGTTAGATTGATCAGATTATATAAAGATTCTGTTTATGTTATTTATAACAGCAGGTTTATCTACTGATGAATATATACTCTTATTGACCAAGTTAAAATTTTAATGTTTTGTTAGATTGATCAGATTATATAAAGATTCTGTTATGTTATTTATGACAGCAGGTATATCTACTGATGAATATATACTCTTATTGGCCTAGTTTAAAATTTTAATGTTTTGTTAGATTTATCAGATTATATAAGGATTCTGTTATGTTATTTATGACAGTAGGTATATCTACTGATGAATATATACTCTTATTGACCAAGTTTAACATTTTACGCTCATTCTAAGAAGCAGTATTCCTTTAAATACCTCTCATGATTTAGTTATATTACAGGGGGTAAGGGTATTAGATTTTATTTTATTTACACTCTTTTAAAATATGAAAAGAAATAGATATTTTTGCTCGCTCTGAAATTATGAAAATGGTTGAAAATAGGAATGATTAAGGTACCCTGGCAGATAAAAAACAGGTAAAATAATAAAATTCATGCTCATTTTGCTAATTATCATCTGGTGAGAGAAATAATCTATGGTTTAAAGGGGTATATTCCCCGAGGCTTGGTTACTTGATAAATAGAACTTAGTCAAAATTAAATTGGATCTGGTTTTATGATAATTTTATATTGTTACAAACTTTGTCTTATATTTTGACTGTATTACTGCCATTTTTCTGCAGGGAAGGTACAGAAGAGTAGGATGTAAAACTCCATTCATTTCATTAGCCCATAAGGTACAGAAGAGTAGGATGTAAAACTCCATTCATTTCATTAGCCTGTAAGGTACAGAAGAGTAGGACATAAAACTCCATTCATTTCATTAGTCCATAAGGTACAGAAGAGTAGGATGTAAAACTCCATTCATTTCATTAGTCCATAAGGTACAGAAGAGTAGGACGTAAAACTCCATTCATTTCATTAGCCCATAAGGTACAGAAGAGTAGGATGTAAAACTCCATTCATTTCATTAGCCCATAAGGTACTATATCCCTAATTAGGTTAATTAATAAATAAGTATTTAATTTCCTTAATTAGAAGTAATATGGAGATGGGTTGTGATAATTTAACATGATTTATTTATCATTGTGGTGGAATTTAATAATATATTGTATCCAGAAATATTTCTCACAGGAGTTTCAATATATCTGCTGGATCAGTAGTTTTAACTATATTTACCAGTCAGGTCTAAATAGAGCTTTATTTGTCAGTCTGTCTAGAGCTCTAGAATGTCGATTTATTTTGTATTTACCAGTCATGTCTGACTAGAGCTCTTGACTGATGATTTGGTTTTATTTTATCAGTCTTGTCTGACTAGAGATCTAGACTGTTGATTTATTGTGTATTTACCAGTCATGTCTGACCAGAGCTCTAAACTGATGATTTGGTTTTATTTATCAGTCTTGTCTGACTAGAGATCTAGACTGTTGATTTTGCTTTATTTACCAGTCATGTCTGACTAGAAATCTAGACTGGCGCTTTAACTGTATTTACCAGTCTTGTCTGACTAGAGCTCTAGACTGTTGATTAGACTGTATTTACCAGTCATGTCTGACTAGAGCTCTAGACTGTTAATTTGAATTTACCACCAAATTCTCATATTTTAGTTTTGTATGTCTGTAATATTCTGTTTAGTTTTCTGTCAATATTTTTCTTTTTTTGGGGAATATTAGCTTTATGGATTTTTTTGTTTATTTTCAAGTTTGTTTTTTGTTATTTTAGCTGTTTTTTTTATCAAGAGATGTCACCAATTTCCTCAAATCTTAAAAAATATATTGAAAACAATCCTATATATTTCTTGAAGGGACAGGTTCGCCTTTGCCTGAATTGTTCAAATAAACTTTAAACTAGGAATTTTACTTTCTATTTCTATATGTAAGACATATTGTTAAGAAATGACTAGTCGTTATAGTCTATCAGGTTTCCTAGACTACGATATGATCGGTCAAACGATTAGCGAAACCTGTCCATTTTAATATACTATGAGAAATATCACACTTATGACCAAGTTAGTGGTCTAGAATTACGCATGAGGAGAGATGACTAATACGTACATTGATTTGTAAGATTCTAAATTGTAGCCGCTGTCTGGCTGGATGTATAAGTCTATTGGTATCAGAAACTGATATAGAAATTTGATTTGAAACAATTGGTTATTTTTAAAGGGATAATAGGTGTTAGAATAAACTCGTCCTATCATAGGCCCCCCAAAAAGTAAATAAAATAATTACATGTACCGGGTAGCCTAAATATGTAATTGTCTCATAAGGCCATATTTGTAAATTTCCTTGGTTTTTTAACCTTCGAAGCTGGTAAATAATATAAGTTTCTCGATCACGATCAAATTATTTGAATAAATAATAACTGTTGTCTTAATTCTTTTAAGTTATCTCCCGTAAATCGATTAATTTTGAAATAAAGGTATATGAATGATAACAGTTTTTTGACTTTAGTTTGCCCCCCAACCTGAAATTTGTTCCTGCGCCCCTGCGTCCTATGGCCTACATCCCACACTTGATGAATTTAAAAAAGCAACAATAAAATGAATCTGTTTAGTTTGAGAAAAAAAGCGTCTGGGTCATCAACATTAAAAAGAAACTTCCCATTCATGGTATTATTGGCCAAGTTTGAGCGAGATAAAAAATTTATGTTCCTTCTAAGACCTATTATACCTTTAATCTATCAACAGATGTGTTCAGACAGTCGTTATTTAATTCTGTTGATAAATTTCAGGTTGAGGAAGAATCTCAGATCAGTCGACCAACACAATCAGAACAAAACCAATACGAGATGCAAGTTCGTGCCGCTAATATCGTAAGTAACTTCATCTTATACCTAGACTACAGTAGTCATGGCGACAGTAAGCCTGATTGACATTGTCAAGATGTTTAAAAACAGACCTACATGGGTCTTCTATTCCACTTCTATTGATATTAGTGTGAAGGGCTGTAGCATTTTTTCTGTTTTCTCAGTTTGAATCTTATTTTGATCAATTTAGAGTATTGTCTGGTAACCCTCAATATATCGTTTTCCCGTTATCAAAGTCAACTGTAAATATGGTTGTATTTTCCTTTTTCTGTTTTCTCAGTTTGAATCTCATTTTGATAATTATATTTTTATTTCCAGGTGCGAGCTGGAGAATCATTGATGAAATTAACGTCCGATATCAAACAGTTTTTAATTTTAAACGACTTTCCTTCGGTGAACGAATCTATAACTCAGAATAGTCAGCTATATAAACATTTACAAGCCGAGGTGGACAGTAACTTGATGTCGCTACGGGACGAGATGGCCGCAGATTTATTTGACTTAGAAGAAGAATATTATTCATCGTTATATAAATAATATTAAAATAAAAATAGGTGTCTTTTTTTATAACTTCAATGGGTTGAGGAAAGATAAATATCAAAGAATGTGTTTTGTCGTCTGTTATTGTGGTTCAAGTAGGCCAACAGCACAGAGAATCTCTATCTTTATTTTGTTGTCTCTAAAACTAGCTGTCATAAATCTAAAATCCATTTAATCCACAAATTTGTCTTTTTCCTCTGAAGTTAGTGTTTTGAATACCGGTACACAAAAGACATCTTAATCTTCGACTTGCTATTTGACATATTCAAATGTTACTTTGAATAGAAACTGAGGCCCCATGTGCTACAGGGCTGTATACGTTAAAAATCCTTTGACAGTTGGTAATCACAAAAAGAGTGAGCTAATGCCGCTGTCCATTGCTGCTGCAAAGGTGCTGAAAATCTCCAATAAGGCCGCATCTGTCCAAATAACTATCAGAGGCTGGGAATAGAGTCTGCAAGTTTCAGACTGATTGGAACAGTGAGTAGGCCTATAAAATTGCAAATTCTCCAAATGTCTAATCTGTCCAAATTGGGTTAAAAATGACTAAAAAATCAAAACTCATGCACAATTTCAAGATCAAAATATTTTAGTTTTAGTTTTTTCTGGTCCAATTTGCGGTCAGTTTGGGAATTCGGAATTTTACACTCACTGAAATTTGAAAATTGAAATTCAAATAAGGTAAGTTACCCCTTTCTTGCTTTGGCCATGTAATTATTTATCAACCGCTTCACCAAAAGCTGAAAGTAGGAAAAAATAGGTTCCCACTTATGGATATAAAATATGAGAAATATAAACGAAGGTATCCCTTTAAAGACTTTAATTTACGATCATTTAGTCCAAAACGACTCTAAATGATTTACTCTTTCAAAATTCCGTCTTGTAGTTCAAGACTAACTTCATACCGGAAGTACACGTGTATCTTTATTTTGATTGGTTGATTTTTTCAATATGGCTGCTCTTGTGAAACGTTTTCTACGTTTTCATCAGAAATTATGACTCTATGTTTTTAAACTGATTATTTGATGATGTTTAAGAATTCTTATGGGCTATAGAATCAATCTGAACATCCAACGTATTGCTGCAGAAGTTTTGAAGAAATTTTACGTTAAGTTCGAATTTTAGAACGAGGTGTCTTTTCTACTTTCGGTTTGTTATTGTTTAGTAATAGTAGGTCTGCATCAACTCAGATTTAATTTGTGAACCTATCGAAGAAATAACAATGTCAGGTCGAAGGAGAGGAACGAATTTAGGATTAATCCTGTTGGGATCTCAGATGATGAATGCTGGAATGAATAAAATTCCTCCCGTAACTTTAGCACTAATAGCTGGACAGGTGGCAATATTTCTAGACTTTCTCCCGCAGTATTTTTACTCGGCCAATGCTGTTTGTATGAGTTCCTATATTGTCTGGTATCATAAAAAATGGGAACGATTATTTTTATCAGCATTCTACCACGCAGACGACATGCATCTTTACTTTAACATGTCCTCGTTGATTTGGAAAGGAACGTTTTTGGAAAAGAAGTTTAAAAGTGTATATTTTGCGTATTTGGTTGCCGTGTTTACAGCGTTGACCAGTGTGACATACGTAGGGTTAAATTTGTTGTTAGAAAACACACTGGAAGATCATTCATATGGAATGCAGTGTGCTGTTGGATTTTCAGGTTAGTAGAAACTTCTGTCAATGATAAGTAAACAGATTATGACTGAAATCATTTAGTTTGTAGCCTCAAAACAATGTAAAGCAGAACTTCTCAACCGGGGTCCGTGTGGAACCCCAGATGGGGGACTGTAAAGTATTGGTGGAGAATTTGAAAGGAAGGGGGAATTGGGGAAAGACTGAAGTATGGGGAATATACTTTGTATTCATGAAACAATCTAAAGCTGGACTTACACATGAGCCATCAATTCTGACAGATTTATTCGTGCGCTTCTCTTTAAAGCAATAGCTTGCATCTCAGGTAATTTTATGAAAGATTTTGGTCATTCATTGCTAAAAGTGAAACACCCAGAACGTGTTTGATATTTTCCCCTTACCGGTATATAAATAAATGCTTGTGAGTGCGTGTACCAAAAACTATTGGCTTAGAGGTAAATTTCTCTTCGCGTGCAATAAAGTTGAAAGTATTAATATGATCATAGACTACTGACATGTTTCTGAAGAAGATATTTAGCTGAAATTGTATATATAAGTATATATTTTTATTATTATTATATTTTTCAGGTGTACTGTTTGCATTAAAAGTGTTAGTAACCCACTATACTCCCCCTGGTTTACATTACGCTCTAGGTTTTATCCCTGTACCATCTCGCTATATTTACTGGGTGGAATTAATACTAATACAGTTAGTAACACCTAACGCTTCTTTTACTGGTAGGTTCATCCCTTTAAAATAAAATAATTAAATTTACCCCTGTCTGATCAAATGGATGGGACAATAAACTGAGGCTCCCTGATCTACAGGCTGTACATGTTAAAATCCCTTGCTTTTTGAGAATTAAAAAAAATTGTGTTTCCATCTACTTAGGAATCTTTCACAGCCTGTAACACAGGGGGCTTTGGTTTCATTGTTCCATCTGGATGGTTAGATACTTTTTCCATGTCAGTCATGCATCACTGACAGGGGAAACTGGGTTGAAAAATCTGAAAGTTGTCAGGTTAGAGAGTAAGTTAACTAACTGAGCCACTGCGGCTCCTAAGTTAATATCAAGATATTTTCATTGATATATACCTATCACTGTATTTCTGTATATTTCTACCAGGTGATATTACTAACAATATTAATTCAAGTAAATATTTACCACTAGTATATCAATTGTAATAACCTTCAGCTAGCCGTATCTTGTTGTTTTACTTAGATCTCAGAACTTTTTAAATTCAAATACAACTGTTATTTCTCAACAAAACAGGATCTTACAATGAGGATATCTAATGTATTTCCAGGACATTTAGCTGGTATATTAGTGGGGTTGTTATATATTAAAGGACCTTTAAAACCAATAATGGACTCCATTCTTTCACCAGGTGGGTCTTCTTTATAATATCTACTTCAAAACTTATTACAAACTTCATATTATACATATTTACATTGTCAGGCTATTACAAACTTCATCTTATACATCTTTACAATGTCAAGCTATTACAAACTTCATCTTATACATCTTTACAATGTCAAGGTATTACAAACTTTATCTTATACATCTTCACAATGTCAAGCTATTACAAACTTCATCTTATACATCTTTACAATGTCAAGCTATTACAAACTTCATCTTATACATATTTACAATGTCAAGTTATTACAAACTTCATCTTATACATCTTCACAATGTCAAGCTATTACAAACTTCATCTTATACATATTTACAATGTCAAGTTATTACAAACTTTATCTTATACATCTTCACAATGTCAAGCTATTACAAACTTCATCTTATACATCTTTACAATGTCAAGCTATTACAAACTTCATCTTATACATATTTACAATGTCAAGCTATTACAAACTTCATATTATACATCTTCACAATGTCAAGCTATTACAAACTTCATCTTATACATATTCACAATGTCAAGTTATTACAAACTTCATCTTATACATCTTTACAATGTCAAGCTATTACAAACTTGATCTTATACATCTTTACAATGTCAAGTTATTACAAACTTCATCTTATACATCTTCACAATGTCAAGTTATTACAAACTTCATCTTATACATCTTTACAATGTCAAGTTATTACAAACTTCATCTTATACATATTCACAATGTCAAGTTATTACAAACTTCATCTTATACATCTTTACAATGTCAAGCTATTACAAACTTCATCTTATACATCTTTACAATGTCAAGTTATTACAAACTTCATCTTATACATCTTCACAATGTCAAGTTATTACAAACTTCATCTTATACATCTTTACAATGTCAAGCTATTACAAACTTCATCTTATACATCTTTACAATGTCAAGTTATTACAAACTTCATCTTATACATATTCACAATGTCAAGTTATAACAAACTTCATCTTATACATCTTTACAATATCAAGCTATTACAAACTTCATCTTATACATCTTCACAATGTCAAGTTATTACAAACTTCATCTTATACATCTTTACAATATCAAGCTATTACAAACTTCATCTTATACATCTTTACAATGTCAAGTTATTACACACTTCATCTTATATATCTTCACATTGTCAAGCTATTACAAACATCATCTTACACATATTCACATTGTCAAGTTATTACAAACTTCATCTTATACATTTTCACAATGTCAAATTATTACAAACTTCAAATTACACATATTCACATTGTCAAGTTATTACAAACTTCATCTTATACATCTTCACAATGTCAAGTTATTACAAACTTCATCTTATACATATTCACATTGTCAAGTTATTACAAACTTCATCTTATTCATCATTACAATGTCAAGCTATTACAAACTTCATCTTATACATATTCACATTGTCAAGCTGTTACAAACTTCATCTTATACATATTCACATTGTCAAGCTATTACAAACTTCATCTTATACATCTTCACAATGTCAAGTTATAACAAACTTCATCTTATATATCTTCACAATGTCAAGCTATTACAAACTTCATCTTATACATCTTTACAATGTCAAGCTATTACAAACTTCATCTTATACATCTTCACAATGTCAAGTTATAACAAACTTCATCTTATATATCTTCACAATGTCAAGCTATTACAAACTTCATCTTATACATCTTCACAATGTCAAGCTATTACAAACTTCATCTTATACATCTTCATAATGTCAAGCTATTACAAACTTCATCTTATACATATTCACAATGTCAAGCTATTACAAACTTCATCTTATACATCTTCACAATGTCAAGCTATTACAAACTTCATCTTATAAATATTCACAACGTCAAGCTATTACAAACTTCATCTTATACATCTTCACAATGTCAAGCTATTACAAACTTCATCTTATACATCTTCACAATGTCAAGCTATTACAAACTTCATATTATACATCTTTACAATGTCAAGTTATTACAAACTTCATATTATACATCTTCACAATGTCAAGCTATTATAAACTTCATCTTATACATCTTCACAATGTCAAGTTATTACAAACTTCATATTATACATCTTCACATTGTCAAGCTATTATAAACTTCATCTTACATCTTCACAATGTCAAGTTATTACAAACTTCATATTATACATATTCACATTGTCAAGCTATTATAAACTTCATCTTATACATCTTCACAATGTCAAGTTATTACAAACTTCATCTTATACATCTTCACAATGTCAAGCTATTACAAACTTCATATTATACATCTTTACAATGTCAAGTTATTACAAACTTCATATTATACATATTCACATTGTCAAGCTATTACTAACTTTATCTTATACATCTTCACAATGTCAAGCTATTATAAACTTCATCTTATTCATCTTCACAATGTCAAGCTATTACAAACTTCATCTTAAACATATTCACAATGTCAAGTTATTACAAACTTCATCTTATACATCTTCACAATGTCAAGCTATTACAAACCTCATATTATACATCTTTACAATGTCAAGCTATTACAAACTTCATCTTATACATATTCACATTGTCAAGTTATTACAAACTTCATCTTATACATCTTTACTATGTCAAGCTATTACAAACTTCATCTTATACATCTTTACAATGTCAAGCTATTACAAACTTCATCTTATACATCTTCATAATGTCAAGCTATTACAAACTTCATCTTATACATCTTCACAATGTCAAGCTATTACAAACTTCATCTTATACATCTTCACAATGTCAAGTTATTACAAACTTCATCTTATAAATATTCACAACGTCAAGCTATTACAAACTTCATCTTATACATCTTCACAATGTCAAGCTATTACAAACTTCATCTTATACATCTTCACAATGTCAAGCTATTACAAACTTCATATTATACATCTTTACAATGTCAAGTTATTACAAACTTCATATTATACATCTTCACAATGTCAAGCTATTACAAACTTCATCTTATACATCTTCACAATGTCAAGTTATTACAAACTTCATATTATACATCTTCACAATGTCAAGCTATTACAAACTTCATCTTATACATCTTCATAATGTCAAGCTATTACAAACTTCATCTTATACATATTCACAATGTCAAGCTATTACAAACTTCATCTTATACATCTTCACAATGTCAAGTTATTACAAACTTCATCTTATAAATCTTCACAATGTCAAGTTATTACAAACTTCATCTTATACATATTCACAATGTCAAGTTATTACAAACTTCATCTTATACATCTTTACAATGTCAAGCTATTACAAACTTCATCTTTTACATCTTCACAATGTCAAGCTATTAAATACGTTGTCTTATACCTTGACATCATCATTGTCTTGTGTAACAGAAGTTAAATTTAATTAGATCGGCTGTATTCACTGCAATCATAGTCCTCGACAGTAACACGACTCTATATATTATGGTTTACTTGTAATTTAGTTTCTCTGTCCAATCTAATGAAATTAACTCATGCTGCCAACACATGTTTCTGATACACAATCCTCATCAGGACAATTAAATTTAAAAATTGTTTTTTTTTTTACTTACTTTTATGGTAATTCTTCTCTTTTTAGAAGCAGTGTATACATATCGTTCAGAGAGTACGGGTCAAAGTTCAGGTTATTCCAGCCAATCAGGGTACAGTAGATATAGGCGAGGTAACTACAGAGCAGAACCATCTGCCCCACCCCCACCATCCTATGGTTTTTATGAAGAGTATACAGGTTATAACACGGCCAATACGGGGAGTCAACGTAAGTTAGTTTCTATCACCATGGTGCCTGATGTTTATTTCAATTTGATATTACACAATAAATCTTCATCAGTCAATGCAAGTTCCAAATGCCACTTATAATCAAAAAGTGAAATCTGGTCTACTTAGCAAAATTTAAGGGTGAGACTAAACACCATATTGTGCACGATACTATAGATAGTGACTGAACACTGTAATGTCAAAAATAAAAGAGCTTTGAAGACGTTATATTCAGGGATTTAAATTAAAATACATCTCATCACTTAGCCTTAGAAATAGAAAATTATTCAGTTAAGCTTTAAGTGTTCACAGCTGAACAGCAGAATCTGATCTTTCGATCCCATGTATTTGTAGATGTATCTGAATTTAAACGTTAAAGGTACCTAGTTTGAGGTATTTTGTAGAATCTTTTAATTTTCATATATTTCCAATACTCCTGTAGAATATTTACATTCAAGACTAACCCAGGAAAATAGAGCTATGATTAATTTGAATTTTATATTTTAGGACTCTATCCTGATCTAGATGAACTCCGAAGACAAAGAATGAGGCATTACGATTCCTGATAATAGTTCTATAGAATTATATCTACACCAGTCTGTGATATAGATATTGTTTTGGGTGGACAGAAATACAGAATACAGTCGAACCTGGATTTTACGATATTCTTAGGACCGACGAATCTGTTCGTTATATCCGAATTTCGTTATATCCAATTACATATATTTACATTTCTACTATCACTACCTTCAATGAATTAGTTAAACAAACTGGCGTTTATTTTTCGATGAACTGTAGTTTGTCACGTGATTGACGTCGTCAAGGCACCACATAATGACAAAATCTAAGATTTGTGGCAAATTCAACGGATCGATCATAAAAAAGTGAAAATTGCGTTAATAAAAGTATCTGAATGTAAATATAAGAATTAAACGTTGGTCTCATTAGTATTATATTCGTCATTTATTCAGTTTGTCACATGATCTATTATGTTTACACACCAATAATGCTAGTGAGACCAACGTTTAATCCTTAAGTAAATTCAGGTGTAACAAATATGTTCTTGAAAAAACCCATTAATTACAAACAAGGTGAAAAGAAACTGAACAATTCGTTGCTCCTTGACGGTTCCGGCACTGAAGATACCATGTGAATGGCGCCATGAAATTCCCGCCTGTGCGAACGTTATTGCAGATAACACACAAACCAAGCTTCATTTCTGTAGTGCTCAAATAAACTTTAGGCTCCTTAAAACTTCGTATGGCCTAACTAGAACCCTAAAGTAAAGACAAAATCTTCACAATCAGGACTATGCAAGGAACATTGTGCAAATACAAACCCATAGGTTGAATTAAAAGTGGGAACAGCACCTAGTCATAGTAGTGGTTTAACGTTGATGCAATCCAGTCATCCAGGAATAGACAGAATGACGTCATGGGAGAAGACCGTGTCTGTATGCCAGCCATCAGAGTATGCAAGTACATGTACATAGCTCCACTGGCTTTCTTGCTGGCTTTATTGGCACGATTTTTCAGTCATCGTTATATCCGGGAAAAATTCAATTGAAAATAGCTCTTTGGGAAACGAAAATCTGTTGTTATAAGCGAATTTTCGCTATAGGCATTTCTTTATAACCGTGATTTTGTCAAGGAATTTAACGTTAGTGAAGTTTCGGGATTTCGGAAGTTGCTGTTATAGGCGGATTTTCGTTACAAGCTGAATCGTTATATCTGGGTTGGACTGTACATTGTGTAATCTTTTTTGCAAAAATGGTGAATGTTGATGATATAGCATAGAAAACAATTCAATAAAACCCTTTGGTGATGTCACAAGATAAACAAACATGTTAATCTGTGGGGTGCCTTCAAATCATACTAAAAACTATTTATTTATTGATGTAGATGCTATTACATAAAATACTATACAATAAAACCTTGGGTGACATCACAACTTGTGATTCACAAGATAAACAAACATAAAGATACTGATGGTGTTTACATGGCAACCTACCACAACTATCAAGTAACATTCCCAGCTTGGTCTCGCTTCTCTTCCAGTAGTATGACAGCAACTTTTCTCTGTGTGTGAAGATGGGCATGGTTACATAGTAATTGAACTTTAAAGTGCTATAGCGGTTTTGGTACAACCGATTCTCTTCATTGGGTAATGGACAGTAACATTTCTAATCTGTTGTGTGAAAATGGGATGTTGATGTGTACATAGAGAAACGAACTAACAATGAACATTCCCGTTGGTCGCTTCTCTTCCAGTTGTACATGGACAGTCAACATTTCTCTCTGTGTGTGAAGATGGCTTGGATGACTGCTGTACTAGAGAAACTTGAACAATGTAACATTCCCAGCTTGGTCTCGCTTCTCTCCAGTTGTACATGGACAGTCAACATTTCTCTCTGTATGTGAAGATGGGCTTGGTTGACTGCTGTACTAGTAGAAACTGAACAAAATGGTACATTCCCAGCTTGGCTCGCTTCTCTCCAGTTGTACATGGACAGTCAACATTTCTTCTCTGTTGTGTAGATGGGCTATGGTTGACTGCTGTACTAGTAGAAACTTGAACAAATGGCAACATTCCCGCTTGCTCGCTTCTCTTCCAGTTGTACATGGACAGTCAACATTTCTCTCTGTGTGTGAAGATGGGCTATGGTTGACTGCTGTACTAGTAGAAACTGAACAAAATGGCAACATTCCCAGCTTGGTCTCCTTCTCTTCCAGTGTACATGGACAGTCAACATTTCTCTCTGTGTGTGTGAAGATGGGCTATGGTTGACTGCTGTACTAGTAGAAACTGAACAAAATGGCAACATTCCCAGCTTGGTCTCGCTTCTCTTCCAGTTGTACATGGACAGTCAACATTTCTCTCTGTGTGTGTGTGAAGATGGGCTATGGTTGACTGCTGTACTAGTAGAAACTGTGAACAAAATGGCAACATTCCCAGCTTGGTCTCGCTTCTCTTCCAGTTGTACATGGACAGTCAACATTTCTCTCTGTGTGTGAAGATGGGCTATGGTTGACTGCTGTACTAGTAGAAACTGTGAACAAATGGCAACATTCCCAACTTGGTCTCGCTTCTCTCCCAGTTGTACATGGACAGTCAACATTTCTCTCTCTGTGTGTGAAGATGGGCTATGGTTGACTGCTGTACTAGTAGAAACTGTGAACAAATGGCAACATTCCCAACTTGGTCTCGCTTCTCTTCCAGTTGTACATGGACAGTCAACATTTCTCTCTTGTGTGTGAAGATGGGCTATGGTTGACTGCTGTACTAGTAGAAACTGTGAACAAAATGGCAACATTCCCAGCTTGGTCTCGCTTCTCTTCCAGTTGTACATGGACAGTCAACATTTCTCTCTGTGTGTGTGAAGATGGGCTATGGTTGACTGCTGTACTAGTAGAAACTGTGAACAAATGGCAACATTCCCAACTTGGTCTCGCTTCTCTCCCAGTTGTACATGGACAGTCAACATTTCTCTCTCTGTGTGTGAAGATGGGCTATGGTTGACTGCTGTACTAGTAGAAACTGTGAACAAAATGGCAACATTCCCAGATTTACTTGGAAAAATTGGATCTTGTTATCGACTGGAATCCACCCTGGACTTTATAGACTGGCATCCATGAAGTGTGCCATGATGGAAATCTTTCAATCAATGAAGAATTGCAGCAATAAGCCTTCTCTTGTTGTGATTTCCAACTGTCGAGGGATCTTAACGTGCTCAACTGACTGAAGATTAAGTTGTGAAGATCCTAGTTTCTATTTGTTGTGTATATTCTATTGTCTTTATCATATCTAGCTGAGCTTGTCATTATGTAAACTTATAATTTACATTCTTGCAGGAATGGGGGCGGGGTTCTGGCAACATTTCTAGGATTTTGTGGGGTTAATTTCAATGAGGTGAATGAGTTGGTTTCAAACTGACACAGTTAGTTACAACTTGACATTATGAAAACAAAGTGCTTTCTAGTAAGCCATATTTGGGTTCATCTATAAACAGAATATTTTTCATCCAAGTCATAGCGTTATAAAGTTTTATTTCCTAGATAACATGGTATCAAACTAAACATTGTATTTTCTTCAATGTATATATTTATATTGCATTCAAAATAAACTTATCAATACAAAAGCAGAAAGAAATCTGTTCAATATCACAGGATAGAAAGCCTAGTTTACTAGCAGGAATAATACTGAAGGTTAAGTTATATACAGGTCTCTAAAGATGAGACAGTGAAATTATTTGAATATTGATATTGACACTCTATATACATGGTTATAATCTAGTAAATATTAAAACAGAATTTATAACATGTTGTTACTCAGAGTTTCAAATCCAAAACATAACGAAATATTGCAAGCAGCCATAAATTTATGTTTTATTTTAAACGTTATTCACAGCCGTTGCCCAGGAAACCGTACCCTCGTATATTCTCATCCTCGGTGTTTAAAAAAAATATCACAGAATAAATAGTCTAAATATAAATATAACAAACAAATCATCGACCAATCAACAGCCTGTATTCATTTTATAACTTCAAGATTATCGTAAACAAACAGTAACAACATCACTGATTGGTAGATATTTATAGTCATTAACCAATCAGATTCTAGTTTGTTAATCTATGATAATCACCAAATACAGCTTTAATAAATTCAGTAGCTTGGTATCACTGTTAATGACCATATATATACTTAAAGGGATAATAGGTCTTAGAATGAACATTCAAATTTTAAACTTGTTCAATAAATTCATCTGTATACTGTTCATAAATAACATAACAAATCCTTATATAATCTGATAAATCTAACAAAACATTAAAATTTTAAACTTGGTCAATAAGAGTATATATTCATCAGTAAATATACTGCTGTCATAAAAAACATACAATAATAAATAAATATCAAAAAAACTAAGTTATTATCCATAAAAATGCATTTGATTTTTGAAAAATGCTAAATAAATTAAGCGTTTTTCAAAAATGACTAAGTTTCGTGAGTTTTCTAGATTTACAGGGATTCTGTTACTTTATGACACCAGGTAAGTTCACTGATGAATATATACTCATATTGACCATTCTTGAGATCTGAAATTTGTATGTTTATTCTAAGACACACTATCACTTTAACCAATCATATTTCTAAATAAATAACAACTGTACAGGAATAAACAATCCTAAATATCTGATAAAATTATAATAAAGTTAAAAAACAGGTTCTGTTATAATTATAATATTATATTAACAAACCAACACAATAGGTTACAGATAGGTTCTCTGATTGGTTACTGATATATCAATTTATATATATATATATTGATATTATGCTAGTATATTGAGACAAGATATTACAGTAGAATAACTAGTCATAGACTGTATATCAGAATAAATACAAACAGTCAAACACTCTGTAATTTAAGATAGAGCTCTGTAACCAAAGACCCCCAGCCAAGTCGCCAGCTCTGGTACAAAGGCCCTGTTGAACATATTTATCGAGGCGCCAAAATCCCCCAAAAAATGTTCATCTTTTTTTTTTATTGTAAATCAATCAATCTCTGCTAACTGAAGAAGGTTGTGAGAGAGAACAATTGTTTGGGGCTGAATTCCCAGCCACTATTGGCCCCACCTTGACAACAGAAATCTAGGGGAATAAAAAAATAATTTAAAAAAGGAAAATTTTTAGACTTTCTAAAATTATAGCTTTTGATTAGAAACTGTTAACAAGAACAATAATTTTATAAAATTTTGTAAAAAGCATAAAAATTATACTGATGTAACAACAAATAGATTTTGATTGTATTAACTTAAACAAGATATTAATAATACAAAATACATGGATAAACATACTTCTAGGTTATTACAAACTTCTCGAAACATAACCTAGAAATAGTATATCCATTTATCTTGAAACATAGTATGTAAAAACCTAGAAGTAGTATATCTATATATCTTGTGTTTAGAAACGTAGTATGTAAAAACCTAGAAGTAGTATATCTATATATCTTGTGTTTAGAAACATAGTATGTAATAAACCTAGAAGTAGTATATCCATATATCTTGTGTTTAGAAAGTAGTATATAATAAACCTAGAAGTAGTATATCTATATATCTTGTGTTTAGAAACGTAGTATGTAATAAACCTAGAAGTAGTATATCTATATATCTTGTGTTTAGAAACGTAGTATGTAATAAACCTAGAAGTAGTATATCTATATATCTTGTGTTTAGAAACGTAGTATGTAATAAACCTAGAAGTAGTATATCTATATATCTTGTGTTTAGAACTAGTATATAATAAACCTAGAAGTAGTTATCATAATTGAAACGTAGTATGTAATAAACCTAGAAGTAGTATATCTATATATCTTGTGTTTAGAAATGTATGTAATAAACCTAGAAGTAGTATATCCATATATCTGTGTTTTGTAGCACAAAGACATATGAAAGTGCTACTTCTAGCTTATTACATGCTTTTTAAAACCTAGAAGTAGTATATTCATATATTTTGTATATCGAAACGTATGATATACTACTTCTAGGTTTATCACATATACGTTTCAAAACACAAGATATATACTTTTAGTGATACCCTCCTATACAAGCAATGGCCGTGGTCACAAGTAGAGACTATGCCATGGATTTCAGTGTACATCAATTTGATCAATTATTTACTTCTGGAGAAATTTACAGGATAAACGATCATATAATACAAAGTGGAGGTTTATAAAATTAATAACACAGAGGGAATAAATTTATCAAAGGCCTTAAAAATAGAGATTTAACTTGGCAAAACATAACAAAAACACAAATTTTTCATTCAAAGGCCATATTTATATAATACTGAGACAATAAAATTTGATTTTGATTGAAAATACGAAATAATGGCCTCAAACATAATACTGATTAAAATTTAATACCAAATAATTAATTAACATAAAGAGTAATTAACCAATTAAAAAGCAGCTCCCAGAGACCAACGATGGTCTGATTTACGGCGCCTCATTCTCATTATCTGACTGTCGACAGCGACGGCAGAACTCTTGGATTTTAGATCATCTCGAAGTCGAAGATTAGCCAGTTTCATTAGTCCTATATTTCTACTCGTGGCCGTTAAAGAATGGAGTAAAGAATCTCCACCCTGAAAATAACACATTATACAATTAGAAATGGAAGCTACTTTCTCCAATGAATGAATGAATGGAGTTTTACATCCTACTCTTCTGCACCTTATGGGCTAATGAAATGAATGGAGTTTTACATCCTACTCTTCTGCACCTTATGGGCTAATGAAATGAATGGAGTTTTACATCCTACTCTTTACCTTATGGCTAATGAATGAATGGAGTTTTAATCTATCTTCTGACCTTAGGCAAGACATAATGAGTTTGGAAATTCTACTCGACTGTCCTTAGGCTAGAATTATGGATTTAACGTCCAGTTCTGTACCACATGGGCTAATGAAATGATGGTATTTACATCTACATCTACTGACAAGGTTACATGGCTGAAATTAGAAAGACCAGCCAAGCTCCAATTGATATTGAAAAATGACAGAGCTCTTAAATTCCCCAGCCCCGACATGTACAGATCTTGGAAGACGGACAAGGTGATCCAGTTTTCTTAGCGATAGCACTCATTACTGCCCTTCACAACAAAATGGTTAAATTTATTCCAAACATTAGTCTAATTTTCTGAATTGTAAATAGAAATTTAGAAACTAAGTGTATTTCCATGGCTATTTAGCACTACATGGGCAGTTGTTTTCTCCCACTCTCTCCCAGTGATGCTGAACGAAACTGAAACAGTGCATGTGATTATTCAGAAGTAATCTTAGTATCCATTTTGTCTATGATTTATAAAAATTATTCAAAAGTCCCTGAAATGTCCTGTTAAAACGAGTAATGGTTCTTAAAAATCATATCTTGATCACATTTCCATTTCAGTTAAGAATGTTTTAGGTTGCATCATATGCCGTTACACGTCAGTTTTAGTTACTCACTTGCATCTTAGAAGAGCTTAAGCGAAATTTCAAACAGGACAATATTATTTATTAATATCCATGTTAATTAAAATAAAATCCATTTAATGTTGTTTAATTAAACATGATTGCTTAAAATAAAGAAAAAATTTTAAGAACAAACTACAAGCTGTATATTGTAACATGCTTATATATGGTGGATGTACCAGATTCTCTGGTGTCCGATGTAACCCATGACGATTTTCTCCCAGACCTACTCCCAGGTGATGCTGAAAACAGAAATAACTTTGTTTTAAAACAGTCGCATGATGATATATTAAAGAGGTAATTTAGATTATCTCTACTTTTGATTTCTATTAGTATTTATAATCAAATTATATCAAAAATTCCCAAAAATTGTCCTGTTTAATAACGTTTCAGCTTAATGCCTTCTTTAGAAACACTCAGAGTAGTCCATGATCACGTTTTTTCGTCCTTCTTTTCCAAGTTTTAGTTTAGAATGTTTTTAGGTTGACACAACATCATATAGACCGTAACGACGTCATGCTTTTTTTTGTTCACTCACTTGTCATGCTGTCAGAAGAAGGCATTAAGCCAAAACGTTATCAAACAGGACAATTTTATATAATTTATTAATATCCATGAATTAAAATTAAAATAAGGGAATCCATGTTTAATTGGGTTGTTTAAATTCAAACAATATCGGATTGTCGTCTTCACAGTGTTGAGAAACTATGGATTTTGAATCCTCTGACTGATGCTATGACAACTAACACCTATCTGTTAAAAGTTCTACATGACGATACGATCAATGGGTGCTGGTTGAGATTTTTTATATTTGAATATTTTCATTAAAAAGTATACATCTTTAAAAACAACATCCTTGTGTTTCATTTAGTAATTAGAGAATATATATCTGGACATAATTATATAGATAATAATTACTTTATTACATAACTAGTGACATTTCGACAAGGGTTCTCCTGTCATTATCAAACAATGACTGAAAGTATCTTTATCAAAATGTCACAAATTGTTTAATAGAATATTGTTATCAATATAATTATGTCCAGATATATAATTAAAGACAATATCCAGTTTACCTTGAGTGTGACTGTTTCTGCAATTTTCTGGGTGATTCCATCATTCACCGATCGATGAGCAGCTTTCTGTAATTTATCAGTTCTATCAATAGCATCTTTCAATTCACGACGGAGATAGGCTGAGCGTGTACGGGCGTCGCTAGCATCAGCTAGGGCGGAGTCAGCCTCGGGTGTGTATGGACCTAGTGGATCCGATTGACTAGCTCCCAATGTATTACCATCAAACCTGGATAGTCTCCCTTCCATCATACTCTGGCTACGTTTTAATTTCGTATCATCTCGTAAGTTGGTTATAGAGGAGTTGGCCAAGCACAGTAAATCTAAAACTCTAGAACGTTCTTGTAGCGTGGCAAACAGCCTCTTTCTGGCTTTATCTAACACCTGTAATATATTAAATGATGTTTTATATCCTAATATTTAAAGCTAATAGAGTTACGTGTGCCTAGAGGAAGGGAATATGACTCTTGTCATTCGTTATATCTCACTATGTTGCTTAAACAAATATCAAAAAGATTTTCTAAATTTTTTATATGCATCAGGGGCACTGAATGCACCAAGTTTCAAGCTGATGTCTGTGCAATTCCACAAGAACTAAGTGTTGATTTTGCAAAGTGACATGCTAAAATGCATAGTTTAAGTGGATTTGCAGGATCCCATGATGTCTGATTAAAAGTGCAATAAGTGTCTGATATACATAAAAAAAATGTTAAAAAAACTCGTTATGTAACATTCAATTGGTTAAGACCAATACAGACTATAAATACAATAATAAATAGTAAAATTAGGGCCTTCTAGAAAGAAAACTAAACTATACCTGTAATTGTTGTTGGACAAGTTTCAGCTGAGCTTCTAAACCTTTTTTACAGTTTAATAAATGTGATCTCTCGGCATTCAACAGATCATCGGCCCCATCACGTTCCTGGAGAATAAATTAACAATTTCTATTAGTCATAATTACCCATGTTCTGTTGTCATAGTAACCCATGTTCTGCTGTCATAGTAACCCATGTTCTGCTGTCATAGTAACCCATGTTCTGCTGTCATAGTAACCCATGTTCTGCTGTCATAGTAACCCATGTTCTGCTGTCATAGTAACCCATGTTCTGCTGTCATAGTAACCCATGTTCTCCTGTCATAGTAACCCATGTTCTGCTGTCATAGTAACCCATGTTCTGCTGTCATAGTAACCCATGTTCTGCTGTCATAGTAACCCATGTTCTGCTGTCATAGTAACCCATGTTCTCCTGTCATAGTAACCCATGTTCTCCTGTCATAGTAACCCATGTTCTGCTGTCAATAATCCATGTTCTGCTGAGTTGCTCTTCTACGTTATTTACCTCCCTTTCCCTTTTCTGAATAAACACCGAGAGATAAGGCTTAGATGACGGATTTATATTTTAATAATATAGTGACCATATATTCCTTGTTCTTAATGCAGTAATCCTACTTCTATATGTCTTATCAGGAATATAGTGACCAGTTTTCTAGTAATTTCTTTTCAATGTTTATAATTCCTTCCCTTGTGATATAACTAAACCACAGGCAGAAATAAAGCCACATCAACAGCCCTGCCCCTGGGGCACCAAGAGATTTGTTTCTGTGATATCTGTTTCTATTTCATGAAAATATACAAGTTGTATGTTAAGTGATTAGAGATATAAATAATCAACAGCTACCAAGTGTTGAATTGTTATAAATAATTTAAGATTATCTGACAATTAACATCTATTATTAACTAAGAAACTGGGGCAGGAGGTGAATTATTGATGGGGAGACAACATAACATTGATTGTATGTGAGGAGGGGGGGGGGGAAGGGGAGTGGGGAGACTATTTTGTTATTTAAAGCTGAAAATATCTACTTTCTTATCAATAGACATCTGCTAGAACTATAAGTCTAAAAAAAAAAAAAAATAAATAAATCTGGTGAAAAAAGCAAATATTTGAAAAGTTGAATTTAAAAAAAGTTTAGATCTATTTAACCTGAGTTATGTTATATCTTACGAAGTTTTAATTAGGATTTTAAACGGGGTAATTAATAATAATCTAACTGGGTAAAGCAGAGATTTAGTCAGTCTATAAAAAGGAGGAATTTTGCAAAAAAAAATGATATGTTTAATATTAATAGGCCAATATTCTGGGGAAGTAAAATAAATATAGTAAGATCTGCTGCAGCTGAGTATAATTACTATATTCTTCAGTTTTATATATTATTTTGAAAGGGGAAAAGGAACTTATTTTAGTAAGTTTATCAGTATAAAACAGTAAATTATAAAAGATTTTAAAAATTAAGGCCACCAAAAACTGGTATCTAACAAAGTAGAAACAGCTTGAACAATTTCCCTTCAGCATAGAACAAATACGATCTTTACCAAGCATAGTTCAATATTTACAACTCATTTATCTCCTTTAATAGAGTTAGTCTAGGATAGACACAAATTGATAGAATATTTTATCTTTCAAGCTGCAGAATTCCAATATAGGCAATATGTTTGTTATGATTATTTTGATGTAGTAACTTACAACCAACAAACATCTCAATATTTCTAATCTGGTATTAGTATCAGACACGCCCTAGTCACAAGTATCAAGTGTTTCTGAAGAAGGTATTTAGCTAATATAACAAGGACAAGATTTTAAATTGTTTTATGCTGTAATGACAGATTGCCTAAACAAATCAAGACTGTGCCCCTTTAAGCTGAGTTATGTTATATCTTACGAAGTTTTAAATACAATTTAACTGGGTAAAGCGAGATTTAGTCAGTCTATAAAAAGGAGGAATTTTGCAAAAAAAAATGATATGTTTAATATTAATAGGCCAATATTCTGGGGAAGTAAAATAAATATAGTAAGATCTGCTGCAGCTGAGTATAATTACTATATTCACCAGTTTTATATATTATTTTGAAAGGGGAAAAGGAACTTATTTTAGTAAGTTTATCAGTATAAGACAGTAAATTATAAAAGATTTTAAAAATTAAGGCCACCAAAAACATATGGTATCTAACAAAGTAGAAACAGCTTGAACAATTTCCCTTCAGCATAGAACAAATAACAGATCTTTACCAAGCATAGTTCAATATTTACAACTCATTTATCTACCTTTAATAGAGTTAGTCTAGGATAGACACAAATTGATAGAATATTTTATCTTTCAAGCTGCAGAATTCCAATATAGGCAATATGTTTGTTATGATTATTTTGATGTAGTAACTTACAACCAACAAACATCTCAATATTTCTAATCTTGGTATTAGTATCAGACACGCCCTAGTCACAAGTATCAAGTGTTTCTGAAGAAGGTATTTAGACCAAAATATTAAACAACAGGACAATGGTATATTAATTGTTTTATCCTATAATGACAGTCTTCATTAGCATAAGGTACAGAAGAGTAGGATGTAAAACTCCATTCATTTCATTAGCCCATAAGGTTCAGAAGAGTAGGATGTAAAACTCCATTCATTTCATTAGACCATAAGGTTCAGAAGAGTAGGATGTAAAACTCCATTCATTTCATTAGTCCATAAGGTACAGAAGAGTAGGATGTAAAACTCCATTCATTTCATTAGCCATAAGGTACAGAAGAGTAGGATGTAAAACTCCATTATTTCATTAATTATTACAGAAATGTGTAAAACTCAAGTCATTTATTGATAAGTACAGCAGTAGATTAAGAATCCATTCATTTATTGATATACAAAGATGATAATTGATATACAGACAGTGATATATTTGATATACAGACAGTGATATATGTTTGATAAACAATGTATAACAAATTGACACTGTGATATATTTATTAATAATACATCAATATACTGTTTATAAAACAAATAATTAATATACCATAGGTAAAGAAGCAATATAAATTATATGGATATACTATAATATTTAGACTTTCTCTTAATAACACTGTCTATATGAGCATATGAAACATTGAGTTAATACATAAGAACAATTATTATGGATATACACTTCTAGAATATTTATTACTTTCAACGTTTCAATGTGGTTCTCACATTGAGTTAATAATTTATCTATATCTTGTGATTCTTTACATCAATTTACCCTACTACTGCTAATTTGACTATGATCTTATCATCTAATTATAAGAAAGGATGGGAAGAAGGGGGGGGGGAGTTTTACAGCCCCGACAGTAATAAAGAGCCTAAGATTACAGTATCTATATACTGGTTAACCAGGACTATATAATTATAGATTGAGTACTAATTAACTCCTGGTTTAATTAACAGAATGATTAATTATCAATATAGTAACACAACCTATCACTGTGTTGTTGTTTAAATTCCTACTGTTTTATTAGATTAACAATATCTCTTTAACTAGGCACCCAGTCAAAACACTTGTCAGTTTTAACACATAAAAACAGTTGATTTGCTTCTTAATTTTAAAGTGATACTACATCTAAGCATGAACATAAAAGTTTTCATCAGTGAACTTACCTGGGGTAATAAAGTAACAGAATCCCTGGAAAACTGGAATAACACTTTACCAATTTATTTAGCCTTTTTCAACGATTGATTGCATTTCTATGGATAATGTAGTTTTTTAGATTTATCAGATTATATAAGGATTCTGTTATGTTTTTTATAACAGCAGGTTTATCTACTGATGAATATATACTCTTATTGACCAAGTTTAAAATTTTAATGTTTTGTTAGATTTATCAGATTATATAAAGATTGTGTTATGTTATTTATGACAGCAGGTATATCTACTGATGAATATATACTCTTATTACCAAGTTTAAAATTTCTAAGATTTTTCTAGATTTTTTAAAAGTTTTTATTTTTTTGTTTCATGGATTTACTACAGATATTTCTGATTGTTAATTTATTAGTAATTTACTTTATACATTCCTCTCATTTACAATTTTAACATAAAAATGAATTATTATATTGGGAGTGAAGTTAGGGGTAGGGTAGGGTGACACTGTCGTTAATAATAAATATATCTCAGTAATATCAATATAATAAAAGTGAGGGCATTATAGGGACAAACATTAGGTAATAACAATAGAAATACTAATATTACCCACAGTTAAACGGGATGATGTAGAGGTAAAAATAATATCTAAATTACTAAACTACGTAAGGCTGACAATTTAAACTATTTAGGAGAAATCTGATTGGGTTATTTTACCTGAATACCTATTTGGTATCATAATAAACAGTCTTAGGCTACAATAAATAAAATTAATTAATGTAAGTTATTTATTAACCTTAATATCAAACAAAGTTAAGTTGCATGTCTGAATCACTATTAGCCTGTTGTCTAATGTTTTGGATAAAAACCTTCTTCAGAAAAACTTCTGAAGATTTTTCTGAATGAATTATTACTCATAAGGACGAAAAATATGATATGAATAAGTGGCAGGAAAGATTTTTAAAATTAAAGGGATTTAGGCTGAAACATAAAAATGAAACCCCGTACAATATCTATGAATTTTTTTTGTAGGGAAATTTCAGGAACCACTGACGTCTGATTGAAAATTAGAATGGTGTAAATTGATGCTATCAGTGTCCTGATACACATACAAAATATAGAAAACCTCTTTACAATCTCTTTAATAGAACTGTTTAGTTTTAGTAGAATTACAGGAACCACAGACTCTGATTGAAAATTAGAATGATGTAAATTGATGCTATCAGTGTCCCTGATACACATACAAAATATAGAAAACCTCTTTACAATCTCTTTAATAGAACTGTTTAGTTTTAGTAGAATTACAGGAACCACAGACATCTGATTGAAAATTAGAATGGTGTAAATTGATGCTATCAGTGTCCCTGATACACATACAAAAAAACTTGTTAAATCACGGGCAGTGAAGAGATGATTGTTTTTGTTTGTCCTAGTCAGTAAGCCTAATTTATTTTTCAAATTAATTCAAAATATCACATTGACTTCAACACAATCAGACAAAATAAAAAACTGATTTATTCTGAATGAGTTTGTGAGTGGATTATTCACAGATTATATTAGGAGTTAAGTTAATTATTAACGATAGTAAATCACCAGTCAATTGTTAATCTCTTCTATATTTGGTAGCCATTTTGTGTCTCGAGTACTTATAATAAAAGTTGAATAGGCTGATAAAACACGTGCTGTATGAAGATATTGGTTATAAAAACGGTACTGGGATTCGCCAGTGATTGAAATTATCCTTGGTTAAATCACCAGTGAAACTTTGTTAAATATTAGCTTTTATTTTGTGTCTCTAGAACTTTTTTAAATCTAGGCTGATAATGGAAGCTCTTAATGAAAATATATATTTCTTGGGCTAATAAAAAGGTACTGAGCTGAAATTGTTGCTAAAAATATTTTAAAATGAAGATGAGAATAATCATAGATCTATTTATCTTTTCAATTTTAATTTCATTGGGTATAGCTTACTCCTGAAATACTAATATAGAAAATTTTCAGCACTTTATCTCCAGAAGCCTACCAGGTTTTTAAAAGTCTGGTCAGTGTTAAGATACAGTCGTAAAGATGCAATGAAGGTATCTCTTTAAATAAATATGTTACTTGCACAATTTAGTTTAGTCCCTTCTTTATTAGCTCATAAGGTACAGAAGAGTAGGACGTAAAACTCCATTTATTTCATTTTTTCATAATTTAGTCACAAAAATAAAATGAGAAATACATTTATTTTTCCAAAAAAGCTGTCAAAAATAAAACAGGCCTAGGCCTACTCAAGATCTTGTCAACGTACTGATGAACCACGAACACGTCCTAAATTTATTGACTTTTATTTTTAAATATTAAAAAACACCAATAATAAAGCATAACCTACCCTTTCACGACTTGGTCTGGAAATTCTAATTTCTTGACTGTTTTTATTGAGTTGAATATCTTTACGAATGTGATCCAAAGCTTTTTCCAAAGATTCTTTTCCACGAGTCAAAGATTTAATTTCTTCGTTCGTTTCTAGCAGACTTTCTCGTAATTTAGAAACAACAACTCGAACATCTCTGGAATATCGGCGAATCTCTTCGTTACTCAACTGAGCTACTGTATCTCTTAAATGAGGTAAAGGATCTAAAGCTCGGCCAATATCGTTCCCTTTATCACTTTTCTGTACCAGCGATTGTGACAACTTTAAAGTTTTCAATGAAGAATTTCTCCACGCTTCTGCTCCAATGGATGTGGCGGGCTTAGTTGTCAACATATTTGTAGATTGATCCTCGAGTATTTGATTCAATAAAGAAACTAAATCATTTGTCAGTGAAAGAGAAAGTTTAAATGACGATTAAGTAATGTTTTTCTTGTTTAATCGCCCGTAGCGTCGTCCAGATCAACGTTACCAAGGACAACAACAAGTTTAATTCATTTCCGGTAGCCGAGCACCAATTATCGATTTTACAACAAAATTGATTTTTTGAAATGAAATATTATTTCTTTAATTTGGATTTGTAACTAAAATTATTCAAACTTTTCATTTGTTCATTCAAAATAATTTTTGAGGATATTTTTAATGGGCGGGGTTAGAATGTGACTCAGGACCGGGCCGCAGTTGACAAGAGGTCAAAGTTTACAGTATAACTTTGTGTTCATTTGTGTTTTCTTCGAAAAAGCGAGTTTTATTTTAATTGTCATCCTTTGAAACATTATTTTTAAGAAATTGAAGACACTTTTAGACATTTTACAGTGACTGTCAGCCGCCAGAAATAAAATTGGAAGGAATTAAAGAGCAGACGACCTTCACCTTGATTAGTAATAACTCGCACCGACTTGACTGACGTCATGATTAACTGTGAATCGAGTGACAAGGAAGGGACGGTATCCCGGAAAATATAACACTTTTTATTCATCAAATGACTGGTAATTAGTGAACTGTTAATTGTATTTATGACAGCAATTATCAACATGGCTTCTGTTTCACCGTGGAATTCCAAAATTCCGGGAAATCGTCGCCTATCCGACGAAAAGGACAGTGTTGTAATGTCGTCGTCTTCGTGGAGTCGAGCAGCAGAGAAATCGACCGATGGACTATCAATGAATAGTAACCAAAACATTGACACTTCAAATAGTCAGGATTGTAATAACAGTAATAATAATATAGTAAATCATCGTAATTTCAATGGAAATAGTGAAACAGATGCGGTGGATAAACACAATCTTGTGTCGATTACTGAAAACCCTTTCTTTAAATCTTATGGGAAAATTCGAGCACCCCATTCTCGTAATGAATACAGAGCTGAAAGAGAACGAATTCATTCTGACAGCTCTCCATTATCGCCGAAAGTTTTCAGCGACAATATTTCAACGTCTAATTCTATTCAAGCGGAGGATGAAGAAGAAGTGGAGTATCATCCTGGATCTGGATTTGTGACGAAATTATTAGGAAAGTTTAAAATGAAATACGAACGTGAAGAACGTGCCTATTCTCAACCAGTGCCAATAAAACGATCTTCAAGTTTAGAAAATATTCTGGACAATCAGCCAATGGCGTCTTCAGTAAAACCAATGAGGAGCGTGAAAAATGAAAATGTGTCTTCTGTGATAGGACAAAGTAATTTAAATTATAGGACTAAAAGTGTTGAACACATAAACTCAGCCAATAAACCAGTGTCTGGAAAACGTGCACCAGATGTCAAACTGGCTCGAAAAGATATCGTAATTATAGAATCTTCAAAATCTGGGAGAATATCACCCACGCCAACTCCAACAACCAACCATGTTCGTTCAGGAAGTGTATCTCCAACAATTTCAACAACAAAAATAAGAGATAAAAGCCCTGAAGTTGACGAACTTCCGAAACCAAACACAGTTACAAACACTCGACACATATTTGAATCTTCACGAGTAGCAAAAAATCGTGCAGCGCCCAATCCTCCCCGGACGTCCAGCTCACCTGGTACCAGAATATCAACAGTTGCACCAACTAAAAATACGTCTGCTCCCATCACCACCTCAGCACATTCAAACAAACCAAATCATTCTCAAAAACCAAAAGAGGGCACCAAATCTACAACTGTTGCACCAACACCAAGAAGTACCTTACCCCACATTACCAACAGAAATAAAAAACCCAGCCCTGTGGTTACCGTGGCACCGTATAAACCAAAATCGGACGAAAATTATTCCACAACTACTTCTGCTACCATATCGTTACCTCAGAAAACATTGACGACGGCTCGAAGTGAGAACACGTCTGCTGACAAAAAACCATTACAAACCAAACCCAACCACAATTTCATTTCAACCCCTCGAGATGTCAAGGAAGAAAAAGTACAAAAAGAAACGAAATCAGAAAAAATCATAGAAAAGCCGGATTATAAATCGGAATGGAAGGCTGAAAGAGATTCTGTTGCTATCTCGGAAGAAATCATTCCTTTAAAAACAGATGACAAAATCGTTACAAAGGATCAAATTAAAAATACAGACATACCTGAATCGAAAGTGAATGAAGTAAAAGTCGAGACAAATGACTCTCAGTCTGGACCAGTGAAAGGCATTCCAACCATTATTGCTCAACGAATGAAAAAAGAGTCGAGCCAAGATTCTGTGGTCAGCAATGGCAGCCATGTTTCTAGTCAGTCCTCAAATTCAGACGTTAACAACTCAGGTTCTAACGAAATTCCCTCGAAAAAACGTCAAGCTCCTGCCATCCCCAGCTCCAATGTTGTAACTTCAGAAAGTAAAAAAGAAGTTCCTGAAAAAGAAGAAATATCGCCAAGACAAAATTTACATCACGCTCAAAAGAAGAATCAAGACATTGGGGGTCCAGCCATGGTTTTTGATAGCAGTATGGTAGCGAAGAAGAAACGCAAGCCCAATCATTCAAACACTACGAATAATGTGGGCGTTCCAAAACTGGATTTAACTGGAATAAGTGATAACGTCGGTCGCCATGGTTATCAAGAAGGATATAAACCAACAGAAATTAAACCATGTAAAATTATATTTATTGGTGCTCTTGTAGATTTGGGAAGGTCTCTGCTCAAAAAGGAAGGACAATCTTCTACTAGGGTAAGTCTTAGTTTTATACTTTACAATTTATTGGGGTGAGGGTGACGTACGTGTTTTATAACCATGGCAACATATTCTCGAAACAATCTTAGTGCTAGGATGTCATAGGGTCGTATCTTCTAACACTGTTTCTAGGATATCCTAGAGTCTTATCTTCTAACACTGTTTCTAGGATATCCTAGAGTCTTAACTTCTAACACTGTTTCTAGGATATCCTAGGGTCTTAACTTCTAACACTGTTTCTAGGATATCCTAGGTCTTAACTTCTAACACTGTTTCTAGGATATCCTAGAGTCTTATCTTCTAACACTGTTTCTAGGATATCCTAGGGTCTTAACTTCTAACACTGTTTCAGGATATCCTAGAGTCTTAACTTCTAACACTGTTTCAGGATATCCTAGAGTCTTAACTTCTAACACTGTTTCAGGATATCCTAGGGTCTTATCTTCTAACACTGTTTCTAGAATATCATAAGGTCTTAACTTTTAATGTTAAACAGGACCATGTCCTTGTGTATTGAGCCTAATTCTGACCCATGTAAAATAAAGAGTCTATGTTTGTCTCTATGGACTGAATGTTAGACAGGACCATGTCCTTGTGTATTGGACCTAATTCTAACCCATGTAAAATAAAGAGTCTATGTTTGTCTCTATGGACTGAATGTTAGACAGGACCATGTCCTTGTGTATTGGACCTAATTCTGACCCATGTAAAATAAAGAGTCTATGTTTGTCTCTATGGACTGAATGTTAGACAGGACCATGTCCTTGTGTATTAGACCTAATTCTAACCCATGTAAAATAAAGAGTCTATGTTTGTCTCTATGGACTGAATGTTAGACAGGACCATGTCCTTGTGTATTGGACCTAATTCTAACCCATGTAAAATAAAGAGTCTATGTTTGTCTCTATGGACTGAATGTTAGACAGGACCATGTCCTTGTGTATTAGACCTAATTCTAACCCATGTAAAATAAAGAGTCTATGTTTGTCTCTATGGACTGAATGTTAGACAGGACCATGTCCTTGTGTATTGGGCCTAATTCTGACCCATGTAAAATAAAGAGTCTATGTTTGTCTCTATGGACTGAATGTTAGACAGGACCATGTCCTTGTGTATTGGGCCTAATTCTAACCCATGTAAAATAAAGAGTCTATGTTTGTCTCTATGGGCTGAATGTTAGACAGGACCATGTCCTTGTGTATTGGGCCTAATTCTAACCCATGTAAAATAAAGAGTCTATGTTTGTCTCTATGGACTGAATGTAAGACAGGACCATGTCCTTGTGTATTGGACCTAATTCTAACCCATGTAAAATAAAGAGTCTATGTTTGTCTCTATGGACTGAATGTTAGACAGGACCATGTCCTTGTGTATTGGGCCTAATTCTGACCCATGTAAAATAAAGAGTCTATTATTATTATTCAACTTGGCTTCCCCTAGTCAGTAATACAGGACTGACACGGAATAAGTTTCAAGCCATTTGGACAAAAACCGTGGACCCGTACCGGTATGTTATAATTTGTGGGTGTTAAAGTTTTCATTAGAGACTCCTCAACCGGTGTCCCTGGTGTCTCAGTGTTTCAAATCATTGTTTGATTTAAAGGTAGCAAATTACTGCCAAGGTCAAAGGTCAAAAAACATGTATATTATCATGTGGCTGTAAGCTTATATACAAACTGGTTAAAAATCTATAACATTGAATATAGAAATAGCTTAACATGTTATATCTATACTCCTTATCTTATAGTAGCTCGTTAAGGTTGTTTACAATTAAACTAATCTGTATGATTAATTAGTACAAAGAGGATAACGACTTGTTAAATTTCTCAGGTAGTTAACGAAGTTGTCACACCTGACTGTAGCCTGGTGGGTTAAAGATGTTACTATTAATAACTTTCGACATGTTTCCTCTCCCTGCTGATTACAGTAATGATGGATTTAACATTTGCCAGTTTTGAGCCGTATATATGTTAATTTATGATTAAACCTATTATTTAAAGTGATAATTACTTAAATTATATATATCCTAGACTGGCTAGACATGCCCTTGTTTAAATAAATGATGAATTGATTAAGGTTAGTGTAACAGTTGACGTTTTTGCAAGGGATAGTTTTGAGCCGAAACTTTCTGAAACTAAATAAGGGGATAGTCAAAAATGACTAAAACTATAAATAAACCTGAGACATGCCTCCCCACCTTGTTGTGGGTGTAGCAGATTATTAATGAGATTTGAGTGATAATTAATTAATTAACAGTTGGACTGAAGTAGAGATTTTTACCTCAATAGCGTTCACTACTTTACAGTCTTAAGCTTCAAACTTGACTGAAGCCAAACGTCTGTCTTGTGGGTTGGCAAAAACATTGTGTAATATTTATTTGAATTCTGAACCAATATTTCGAATCTGTCTTGTGCCTAGACTAAAAACATTTTCTGTCCTCCAATCATCACAGGAAACAATAATCATGTGACAAGGCGGCATACAAAGTATCTTATGAACAATGTATATTGTCATGTTCAATTAGCTTTAACGAACTTCATCATTAAATACTAAACTTTAAATAAGTATGGTAATAGAAGATCAAACAAAATGTGATTAAAGACTGCTGAAGTGTTTCTGAAGAAGGCATTTAACCAAAACTATTTTTATACTTCTAAAATGTGTGACATTACCCTGAAATAGGTTTTTCCCTTTAATTGAAGAAATCCCAAGATTTTTATTGACTACCTGGTACTTATACAGTGTGTGGTACCAACCACCCTGAAAGTTGTTATTGACTACCTGGTACTTATACAGTGTGTGGTACCATCCACCCTGAAAGTTGTTATTGACTACCTGGTACTTATACAGTGTGTGGTACCAACCACCCTGAAAGTTGTTATTGACTACCTGGTACTTATACAGTGCGTGGTACCAACCACCCTGAAAGTTGTTATTGACTACCTGGTACTTATACAGTGCGTGGTACCAACCACCCTGAAAGTTGTTATTGACTACCTGGTACTTATACAGTGTGTGGTACCATCCACCCTGAAAGTTGTTATTGACTACCTGGTACTTATACAGTGTGTGGTACCAACCACCCTGAAAGTTGTTATTGACTACCGGTACTTATACAGTGTGTGGTACCAACCACCCTGAATGTTGTTATTGACTACCTGGTACTTATACAGTGTGTGGTACCAACCACCCTGAAAGTTGTTATTGACTACCTGGTACTTATACAGTGTGTGGTACCAACCACCCTGAAAGTTGTTATTGACTACCTGGTACTTATACAGTGTGTGGTACAACCACCCTGAAAGTTGTTTCTAGGCTTTAATTGAAACACCCAATATTACCTGGTACTTATACAGTGTGTGGTATCAACCACCCTGAAAGTTGTTATTGACTACCTGGTACTTATACAGTGCGTGGTACCAACCACCCTGAAAGTTGTTATTGACTACCTGGTACTTATACAATGTGTGGTACCAACCACCCTGAAAGTTGTTATTGACTACCTGGTACTTATACAGTGTGTGGTACCAACCACCCTGAAAGTTGTTATTGACTACCTGGTACTTATACATGTGTGGTACCAACCACCCTGAAAGTTGTTATTGACTACCTGGTACTTATACAGTGTGTGGTATCAACCACCCTGAAAGTTGTTATTGACTACCTGGTACTTATACAGTGCGTGGTACCAACCACCCTGAAAGTTGTTATTGACTACCTGGTACTTATTAAAGTGTGGTACCAACCACCTTGAAAGTTGTAATTGACTACCTGGTACTTATACAGTGTGTGGTACCAACCACCCTGAAAGTTGTTATTGACTACCTGGTACTTATACAGTGTGTGGTACCAACCACCCTGAAAGTTGTTATTGACTACCTGGTACTTATACAGTGTGTGGTACCAACCACCCTGAAAGTTGTTATTGACTACCTGGTACTTATACAGTGTGTGGTATCAACCACCCTGAAAGTTGTTATTGACTACCTGGTACTTATACAGTGCGTGGTACCAACCACCCTGAAAGTTGTTATTGACTACCTGGTACTTATACAATGTGTGGTACCAACCACCCTGAAAGTTGTTATTGACTACCTGGTACTTATACAGTGTGTGGTACCAACCACCCTGAAAGTTGTTATTGACTACCTGGTACTTATACAGTGTGTGGTATCAACCAGCGATTGTCTATCTATTGAAAGATATATTACTGGTTCTATAAAACAGTGGGTTATAACAATACATACTTTATCTGTTTATCATTTGAATTAGGTATATTATTATACCTGTAATCAGGTAAATTACCAGTTATTTTACCTGTAATTAAGTAAATTACCTGTTATCCTACCTGTAAATGACATGTCATGACAACCTTGCCAGTGTCTAGTATAAATACACAAACCTTTAGGTAGAATATAACCTGTATTGATATTGGTTTATAGAAATATACCCCAGGCTAGTTTTATATTACATGTTTAACCTGTACACTTTTATTTTTATTACATTTTTATCATACCTTTATCTTGTACATTGCTCCAGAAGCAATTGATGTATACAGAAATTCATAGCATAGTTTCTACTATTGTCCTAGGCCATTGCTTCTATAGGATAATATCTCTTAAAACATTTGTTAAAAGGGTCCAGAGTCAAACAGGAAAATATTCTCGTTGAACAGTTGAAAATTGCTTATAAAAAGAGTAGACTAATTCTGCAAAATTTCCCTCATTGCACACTGCATGGCATTGTTCGTCTTCATTAGTCTATAAGGTGTAGATAGTAGGAAGTAAAACTCCATTAATATTATATTTTCTGCTGATCGTAATGAGAGAATATAGAAAGAGTATATGATTAAACTAGTCCGATATCTATCTAGTCTAATATATATTATAAGTGGTCAAAATTTGATATTGGGTGTGTCATTTATTTCCTGTTGAATCGACTCTTATATATATATCTCTAAAACTAACTTTCTATACTTCCTATGTACACTGTTTAATCTATACTTCCTATGTACACTAAAAAATACACTTAAAATACTTCATAACAACTAGCAAACCTGGAGAACAATTCATAATTAAACTTTGGTCTCATTAGCATTATTAAATACGGTATTATATAAATGAAGTAGATGGAAAGATTGCCATCGCCAGGCAGTAGACAATCAGGCAAATATTAGGCCTTGTTTCTACATTTCTGACAATTTCAGGACACCAAAATCCCAATCAAAATGTTCATCTTTTTGGTTTTGTAAATAAATCAATCTCTGCTAACTGAAGCAGGTTTTGAGAGAGAACAATTGGTGGGGCTTAATTCTTTCTAGCTGGGGCCCAGCCTCCGTGGACCCCACCCTGACGATGGGGCTGGTAATATGTCAGATTATAAATACCAACTATCACTATGTCATTATATTTGGTCATGTTTTTTTGATAATATTAAAAAAAACTGATTTGATTTTTAAGAGATATTTATTATTTTTTCTTAGATTTAAAAGTTTTAGATAAAAAATTGGAAAAACATAATTTGTTTGATAAATCAGTAAAAGTCAAAATTAAAATATATTATATATATATATACAGGTGTTGTGAGATATAACTTCTAAATATTGATTACACCAACCCATCATTATCTCACTGTTTCAGGTCACCTTTGATGTCTATTCATTGTCACTGTGTAGACAATCTAATATTGTACTCTAGGCTAAATAAAATGAGTGGAGTTTAAATTCCTACTCTTCTACATATTATAGGCTACTGATTACAGGCAATGCCTTGCAGTGTTCAAGTAGGAAAATTTTAATAGGACAGTGGCTACTTTCTTTTTGATTTCCAACTGTCGAGCTATCTTTAATGTCAACAGCCTGTAGCACACAGGGGCTGAGTTTATTGTCCCATCTGAACAACTCGACGCTTTTTCCATGTAAGTCTCGCAGACCTCCATCACTGACTAACTCACCGAGCCACCCGACTACCACATTCTTGACTAACAGAAATGTTTCAGCTAGTATGAAGAATATTTACACCACTGTATTTTTACAAGGTGTCAAAATATGTCAGTAAATCTTAAGTTATCTCTCAATGTATAGGTCACCTTTGATCTTCATTTACTTTCACTTTCACTGTCCAGTTGATATTTAGACAGTTATTACAGGCCTGGGGCAATGTATATCCAATATCTCTTAATATACTGGTTAATACACTGTAAGTTTCAATATATACATAGTTAATATACTGTAAGTTTCAATATATACATAGTTAATATACTGTAAGTTTCAATATATACATAGTTAATATACTGTAAGTTTGAATATATACATAGTTAATATACTGTAAGTTTGAATATATACATAGTTAATACACTGTAAGTTTGAATATATACATAGTTAATACACTGTAAGTTTGAATATATACTGGTTAATACACTGTAAGTTTGAATATATACATAGTTAATACACTGTAAGTTTGAATATATACTGGTTAATATACTGTAAGTTTGAATATATACATAGTTAATATACTGTAAGTTTCAATATATACATAGTTAATACACTGTAAGTTTGAATATATACATAGTTAATATACTGTAAGTTTCAATATATACATAGTTAATATACTGTAAGTTTCAATATATACATAGTTAATATACTGTAAGTTTCAATATATAATAGTTAATATACTGTAAGTTTGAATATATACTGGTTAATACACTGTAAGTTTGAATATATACATAGTTAATACACTGTAAGTTTGAATATATACTGGTTAATACACTGTAAGTTTGAATATATACATAGTTAATACACTGTAAGTTTGAATATATACATAGTTAATACACTGTAAGTTTGAATATATACATAGTTAATACACTGTAAGTTTGAATATATACATAGTTAATACACTGTAAGTTTGAATATATACATAGTTAATATACTGTAAGTTTCAATATATACATAGTTAATATACTGTAAGTTTCAATATATACATAGTTAATACACTGTAAGTTTGAATATATACATAGTTAATACACTGTAAGTTTGAATATATACATAGTTAATATACTGTAAGTTTCAATATATACATAGTTAATATACTGTAAGTTTCAATATATACATAGTTAATATACTGTAAGTTTCAATATATACATAGTTAATATACTGTAAGTTTCAATATATACATAGTTAATACACTGTAAGTTTCAATATATACATAGTTAATATACTGTAAGTTTCAATATATACATAGTTAATATACTGTAAGTTTCAATATATACATAGTTAATACACTGTAAGTTTCAATATATACATAGTTAATATACTGTAAGTTTGAATATATACATAGTTAATATACTGTAAGTTTGAATATATACATAGTTAATATACTGTAAGTTTGAATATATACATAGTTAATATACTGTAAGTTTCAATATATACATAGTTAATACACTGTAAGTTTCAATATATACATAGTTAATACACTGTAAGTTTCAATATATACATAGTTAATACACTGTAAGTTTGAATATATACATAGTTAATATACTGTAAGTTTGAATATATACATAGTTAATATACTGTAAGTTTCAATATATACATAGTTAATATACTGTAAGTTTCAATATATACATAGTTAATATACTGTAAGTTTCAATATATACATAGTTAATATACTGTAAGTTTCAATATATACATAGTTAATATACTGTAAGTTTCAATATATACATAGTTAATATACTGTAAGTTTCAATATATACATAGTTAATATACTGTAAGTTTCAATATATACATAGTTAATATACTGTAAGTTTCAATATATACATAGTTAATATACTGTAAGTTTCAATATATACATAGTTAATATACTGTATATCAGTTAGTGTGGAACAGTATAAGTTGTTCACTGGACAATCATTCATCACAGAATTCAGGAATATGACAAATTCTCATCAGAAATTAAAAAAAAATAAAAAAAATTTGTTCATAGCTCGAGCTACCAGTAGAGAACCCTAAAACAAAATAAAGATTTCTCCGAGAAACTGTTTGTGTAATAAGTTGAAAAGATTTGACCCTGTTTGTTAAGTTTATTGTTAATAAGGTGTGATATTGTATATCTATTGTTATACAATGTAGAACAAGTTAACAACTAGATCTTTATTAATTATAATACCTAGAGTCAACAAGTTAATTAGCTAATTAATTACTGGGGGACAGGAAGCTGGTCCAACGTAAACAAGTAGATTTTAACTTTTCTAGTCAATTTTAAATATTGTAGGTTGTTTTGTTTTAATTTAACAAGAAGGTACTTTACTGCCCCCCTTACCTTACCCCCTCCCCTCCCGTCCCCTCCCCTCCCCTCCCCTCCCCTCATACAATTTCAATTCTAATTACAAGGTGCCGTGATCCCCCTACTTATCCCCCTGTTTTCTAGACCCCACCCTGTATCTACATTCTTACTCTTGATAAAAGCTGGCCATTAATTATTATATAAAGATATAGAGATTTAACTTTAGGGATAATAAATCTTAGAATGAACATAAAATTTAAAAATATGAAACTTGGCCAATAAGATTATAGTATATATTCATCAGTAGATATAAAAAAAATATTCAAAAACTAAGTATCCATAAAAATGCAATTGATTATTGAAAAATGCTTAATAAATTGATAAAGGATTTTTAGTAATTACTGAGTTTTGTTTTCCAGATTGTAAGGGATTCTGTTACTTTATAACACCAGATAAGTTCACTGATGAATATATACTCATATTGACCATTCTCTGATGAATATATACTCATATTGACCATTCTTGAGAACTAAAATTTTATGTTCATTCTAAGACGCAGTATCACTTTAAATAAGAACTTACAATGGTTATAAAAGAAACTGAACACAACTTGATCTAGTCTTTTCTAAACAGATGTTTTCTTTATACATCATTCAAGTTGAACAAGTCAGTTTTTAAAACAGTAAATGTATACAGGTATTATTGACTAGTCTTGCATCTTTTACCTGTAGTTTACCTGTAGTTTACCTGTAGATTACAGTAAGTTGACATTACCTGTACTTGAATTTAGACAAGTACAGTTTTTACACTCTAATGTAAACAAGGCTTGGTTCTTCTTCTTCCTCTTTCTGAAATTTAATTGTTTAAAAATATCATCTTCAGTTATAAACACAAGTCATTTATACTTGTAACACAACCCCTTATTTCTCTCCTCGTTTGTTGGCAATAGAAAGATAGTTTTTCTACAGAAACTCTGAAAAGGATTGCTAAGTTGGTCGTCTTTACTACCAAATAAACATTATTAACTATGTGGACTCTCTGAAAGGGAGAATAAACAATATAAGCTATGTGGACTCTCTAAAAGGGAGAATAGACAATATAAGCTATGTGGACTCTCTGAAAGGGAGAATAGACAATATAAGCTATGTGGACTCTCTGAAAGGGAGAATAGACAATATAAGCTATGTGGACTCTCTGAAAGGGAGAATAGACAATATAAGCTATGTGGACTCTCTAAAAGGGAGAATAGACAATATAAGCTATGTGGACTCTCTAAAAGGGAGAATAGACAATATAAGCTATGTGGACTCTCTAAAAGGGAGAATAGACAATATAAGCTATTGCACTCTCTAAAAGGGAGAATAGACAATATAAGCTATGTGGACTCTCTAAAAGGGAGAATAGACAATATAAGCTATGTGGACTCTCTGAAAGGGAGAATAAACAATATAAGCTATGTGGACTCTCTAAAAGGGAGAATAGACAATATAAGCTATGTGGACTCTCTAAAAGGGAGAATAAACAATATAAGCTATGTTTTAACCTGGGCCTATGTTTGTTATCTGAGTATAAGATATGTAAAGAATGTATCACTATGATATCTTACACCATTATTTTACACCCGAGTATCTGTCAGGGTCAGTATAGATAACAACAGGGGGGTGGCACCCTTAACCTTACTGTCATTAAGGTATGGTTGCTCTCTGGTTTAAAGGTGCCCACACAAAGGCAGAAAAGTTTTTGCCCATTTTTTCATCTAATTTAACAAGTAAAATTTGAAAGTGTAAGTAATAAAAAAGAACTCAAAACAAAACTCTGTAAAACAAAGTTGAAAAGAGATTTGTTAAAATATTTGAAATTTTGAATTTATAACCGAGGTTTAATATTACATCATTAAGTAAAATAATGGAAGACAGGAAGTAAAAGTGTCGACTTCATAGTAAGCACTGTAGCTTTTGACACCAGGTATAAATACTGTAGTTCGCAGTAGAGGTAAGATTCATTCAGTTACTTGAGTTTAGTACGACCACACGTCTAACTAACTTAATTCTCATCATGTCTGGGTGTAAATTGTAAAGAGCAGAAATTTTCAGAGTGATGGTGAAAATAATGAAATTTAAAACTGAAATTAATTGCTTCAGTAAATCATAAATAATAATATGTAAATATAGTCATGTCGAATATTTTAATAGAAATTTATAACATTACAGTAACATATAACCATATATAATATATTGACCTGTTTTAAACTGAAGCCTTATTCTACAAATCTTGATATATAGTCAAACTCAGGAGTAGTATACTATATAAACTGATGATGACAATGTAAACTGTAGAAACATTGTGTACAATAAAATCTCAGGAGTAGTATACTATATAAACTGATGATGACAATGTAAATTGTAGAAACATTGTGTACAATAAAACTCAGGAGTAGTATACTATATAAACTGATAATGACAATGTAAATTGTAGAAACATTGTGTACAATAAAACTCAGGAGTAGTATACTATATAAACTGATGATGACAATGTAAATTGTTGAAACATTGTGTACAATAAAACTCAGGAGTAGTATACTATATAAACTGATGATGACAATGTAAATTGTTGAAACATTGTGTACAATAAAACTCAGGAGTAGTATACTATATAAACTGATGATGACAATGTAAATTGTAGAAACATTGTGTACAATAAAACTCAGGAGTAGTATACTATATAAACTGATGATGATAATGTAAATTGTTGAAACATTGTGTACAATAAAACTCAGGAGTAGTATACTATATAAACTGATGATGACAATGTAAATTGTTGAAACGTTGTGTACAATAAAACTCAGAGTAGTATACTATATAAACTGATGATGATAATGTAAATTGTAGAAACATTGTGTACAATAAAACTCAGGAGTAGTATACTATATAAACTGATGATGACAATGTAAATTGTTGAAACATTGTGTACAATAAAACTCAGGAGTAGTATACTATATAAACTGATGATGACAATGTAAATTGTAGAAACATTGTGTACAATAAAACTCAGGAGTAGTATACTATATAAACTGATGATGACAATGTAAATTGTAGAAACATTGTGTACAATAAAACTCAGGAGTAGTATACTATATAAACTGATAATGACAATGTAAATTGTGAAACATGTGTACAATAAAACTCAGGAGTAGTATACTATATAAACTGATAATAATGTAATGTGAAACATTGTGTACAATAAAATCTAAGTAGTATACTATATAAACTGATAATGATTTTTATGTTAATTTTCAAGTAGAAATATTGATAATATATATTTATTCAAGTAGAAATATTGATAATATATATTTATTCAACTAGAAATATTGATAATATATATTTATTCAGAGTAGAAATATTGATAATATATATTTATTCAAGTAGAAATATTGATAATATATATTTATTCAAGTAGAAATATTGATAATATATATTTATTCAAGTAGAAATATTGATAATATATATTTATTCATAGTATAAATATTGATAATATATATTTATTCAAGTAGAAATATTGATAATATATATTTATTCAAGTAGAAATATTGATAATATATATTTATTCAAGTAGAAATATTGATAATATATATTTATTCAAGTAGAAATATTGATAATATATATTTATTCAAGTAGAAATATTGATAATATATATTTATTCAAGTAGAAATATTGATAATATATATTTATTCAAGTAGAAATATTGATAATATATATTTATTCAAGTAGAAATATTGATAATATATATTTATTCAACTAGAAATATTGATAATATATATTTATTCCAGTAGAAATATTGATAATATATATTTATTCAAGTAGAAATATTGATAATATATATTTATTCAAGTAGAAATATTGATAATATATATTTATTCAAGTAGAAATATTGATAATATATATTTATTCAAGTAGAAATATTGATAATATATATTTATTCCAGTAGAAATATTGATAATATATATTTATTCAAGTAGAAATATTGATAATATATATTTATTCCAGTAGAAATATTGATAATATATATTTATTCAAGTAGAAATATTGATAATATATATTTATTCAGTAGAAATATTGATAATATATATTTATTCAAGTAGAAATATTGATAATATATATTTATTCAAGTAGAAATATTGATAATATATATTTATTCCAGTAGAAATATTGATAATATATATTTATTCAAGTAGAAATATTGATAATATATATTTATTCCAGTAGAAATATTGATAATATATATTTATTCAGTAGAAATATTGATAATATATATTTATTCCAGTAGAAATATTGATAATATATATTTATTCAAGTAGAAATATTGATAATATATATTTATTCCAGTAGAAATATTGATAATATATATTAGTTCAACTAGAAATATTGATAATATATATTTATTCCAGTAGAAATATTGATAATATATATTTATTCCAGTAGAAATATTGATAATATATATTTATTCAAGTAGAAATATTGATAATATATATTTATTCAAGTAGAAATATTGATAATATATATTTATTCAAGTAGAAATATTGATAATATATATTTATTCAAGTAGAAATATTGATAATATATATTTATTCAAGTAGAAATATTGATAATATATATTTATTCCAGTAGAAATATTGATAATATATATTTATTCAAGTAGAAATATTGATAATATATATTATTCAAGTAGAAATATTGATAATATATATTTATTCAGTAGAAATATTGATAATATATATTTATTCCAGTAGAAATATTGATAATATATATTTATTCAAGTAGAAATATTGATAATATATATTTATTCAAGTAGAAATATTGATAATATATATTTATTCAAGTAGAAATATGATATATATATTTATTCTGAAATATTGATAATATAATTTATTCCAGTAGAAATATGATAATATATATTTATTCCAGTAGAAATATTGATAATATATATTTATTCAAGTAGAAATATTGATAATATATATTTATTCAAGTAGAAATATTGATAATATATATTTATTCAAGTAGAAATATGATAATATATATTTATTCCAGTAGAAATATTGATAATATATATTTATTCAAGTAGAAATATTGATAATATATATTTATTCAAGTAGAAATATTGATAATATATATTTATTCAAGTAGAAATATTGATAATATATATTTATTCAAGTAGAAATATTGATAATATATATTTATTCAAGTAGAAATATTGATAATATATATTTATTCAAGTAGAAATATTGATAATATATATTTATTCAAGTAGAAATATTGATAATATATATTTATTCCAGTAGAAATATTGATAATATATATTTATTCAAGTAGAAATATTGATAATATATATTTATTCAGTAGAAATATTGATAATATATATTTATTCAAGTAGAAATATTGATAATATATATTTATTCAGTAGAAATATTGATAATATATATTTATTCAAGTAGAAATATTGATAATATATATTTATTCCAGTAGAAATATTGATAATATATATTTATTCAAGTAGAAATATTGATAATATATATTTATTCAAGTAGAAATATTGATAATATATATTTATTCAAGTAGAAATATTGATAATATATATTTATTAAGTAGAAATATTGATAATATATATTTATTCAAGTAGAAATATTGATAATATATATTTATTCAAGTAGAAATATTGATAATATATATTTATTCAAGTAGAAATATTGATAATATATATTTATTAAGTAGAAATATTGATAATATATATTTATTCAAGTAGAAATATTGATAATATATATTTATTCAAGTAGAAATATTGATAATATATATTTATTCAAGTAGAAATATTGATAATATATATTTATTCAAGTAGAAATATTGATAATATATATTTATTCAAGTAGAAATATTGATAATATATATTTATTCAGTAGAAATATTGATAATATATATTTATTCAAGTAGAAATATTGATAATATATATTTATTCAAGTAGAAATATTGATAATATATATTTATTCAAGTAGAAATATTGATAATATATATTTATTCAAGTAGAAATATTGATAATATATATTTATTCAAGTAGAAATATTGATAATATATATTTATTCAAGTAGAAATATTGATAATATATATTTATTCCAGTAGAAATATTGATAATATATATTTATTCAAGTAGAAATATTGATAATATATATTTATTCAAGTAGAAATATTGATAATATATATTTATTCAAGTAGAAATATTGATAATATATATTTATTCCAGTAGAAATATTGATAATATATATTTATTCAAGTAGAAATATTGATAATATATATTTATTCAAGTAGAAATATTGATAATATATATTTATTCCAGTAGAAATATTGATAATATATATTTATTCAAGTAGAAATATTGATAATATATATTTATTCAAGTAGAAATATTGATAATATAGTAGAAATATTGATAATATATATTTATTCCAGTAGAAATATTGATAATATATATTTATTCAAGTAGAAATATTGATAATATATATTTATTCCAGTAGAAATATTGATAATATATATTTATAATAGAAATATTGATAATATATATTTATTCCAGTAGAAATATTGATAATATATATTTATTCAAGTAGAAATATTGATAATATATATTTATTCAAGTAGAAAATTGATAATATATATTTATTCCAGTAGAATATTGATAATATTATTTATTCAGTAGAAATATTGATAATATATATTTATTCATAGAAATATTGATAATATTATTTATTCATAGAAATATTGATAATATATATTTATTCAAAGAAATGAATATAATTTATTCAAGTAGAAATATGATAATATATATTTATTCAGTAGAAATATTGATTATTATTTATTCAGTAGAAATATTATAAATTATTTATTCAGTAGAAAATTGTAATATATATTTTTCAAGTAGAAATATTGATAATATATATTTATTCAAGTAAATATTGATAATAATATTTATTCAGTAGAATATTGTAATATATATTTATTCATAAAATAATAATATATATTTTTCATGAAATATTGTAAAATATTTATTCAATAGAAATATTGATAAATATATTATTCAAGTAGAAAATTGATAAATATAATTCCAGTAGAATATTATAAATATATTTATTCAAGTAGAAATATTGATAAATAATATTCAAGTAGAATATTGATAAATATATTTATTCAAGTAGAATATTGATAAATATAATTCAGTAGAAATATTATAATATATATTTATTCAGTAGAAATATTGATAAATATAATTCAGTAGAATATATAATATTATTATTCAAGTAGAAATATTGATAAATATAATTCAGTAGAATATTATAAATATATTTATTCAAGTAGAAATATTGATAAATATAATTCAAGTAGAAATATGATAATATATATTTAAAGTAGAAATATTGATAAATATAATTCAGTAGAAATATTGATAATATATATTTATTCAGTGAAATATTGATAATATATATTTATTCCAGTAAAATATTGAAATATTATTTATTCAAGTAGAAATATTGATAATAATATTCATAAAATATGATAATATATATTTATTCAGTAATTTGAAATTATATTTATTCGTGAAATATTATATATATTTTATTCAATAGAAATATTGATAATATTATTTATTCAGTAGAAATATTGATAATATATATTTATTCAGTAGAAATATTGATAATATATATTTATTCATAGAAATATTGATAATATATATTTATTCAATAGAAATATTGATAAATATATTTATTCATAGAAATATTGATAATATATATTTATTCAGTAGAATATTGATAATATATATTTATTCAGTAGAAATATTGATAATATATATTTATTCCAGTAGAAATATTGATAATATATATTTATTCAGTAAAATATTGATATATATTTTATTCCAGTAGAATATTGATAATATATATTATTCAGTAGAAATATTGATAATATATATTTTTGAGAAAATGATAAATATTATTCAGTAGAAATATTGATTATTATTTATTCAGTAGAAATATTATAAATATTATTCAGTGAAAATTGTAAAAATTTTTCAAGTAGAAATATGATAAATAATTTATTCTAGAAATATATAATAATATTTATTCATGAATATTTAATAAATTTATAATAGAAATATTATAATATATATTTTTAATGAAATATTAAATTATATTTATTCATAGAAATATTATAAATATATTTATTAATAGAAAATTGTAAATAAATTCAAGTAGAATATTATAAATATATTTATTATGAAAATTGATAAATAATTCAAGTAGAATATTGATAATATATTATTCAGTGAAAATTTAAATAAATTCAGAGAAATATTATAATATATATTATTCAAGTAGAAAATTGTAAATAAATTCAGTAGAATATTATAATATATATTATTCAGTAGAAAATTGTAAATAAATTCATAGAATATTATAAATATATTTATTCAAGTGAAAATTGTAAATAAATTCAGAGAAATTTATAATTATTAAGTAGAAAATTGATAAATAAATCAGTGAAATTTAAAAATATTCAAGTAGAAATATTGTAAATAAATTCAGTAAATATATAATATATATATTAAGTGAAATTTATAATAATATATCCATAAAATATGATAATATATATTTATTCATAAAATATGATAATATATATTTATTCAAGTAAAATTTGAAATTATATTATTAAATATAATATATATTAATATGATAAATTATATTTAGAAAATTGATAATAAAATTCAATAGAAATATTGATAATAAATTTAATAGAAAATTGTAATAATATTTATTAATAAAAATGATAATATAATATTGTAAATTGTAAAAATTTTTCAATAGAAAATGTAAATAATATTCATAAATATGATAATAATATTTATCATAATATTGTAATAAATTATAAGTAGAATATATAAATATATTTTTAATGAAAATTGTATATATTTAAATAGAAATATTTAAATATATATTCAGTAGAAAATTGTAAATAAAATTCATAGAAATATTGATAATATATATTTATTCATAGAAATATGATAAATATATATTAAGTAGAAAATTGTAAATAAATTCAAGAGAAATATTATAATATATATATTAGTAGAAAATTGTAATATTATTTATTCAATAGAAAAGTAAATTTTTTTCAATAAAATAGATAATATATATTTATTAAATGAAATTTGAAAATTTTTAAATAAAATATGATAATATATTTATTAATAGAAAATTGATAAATAAATTCAAGTAGAATATTATAAATATATTTATTAAGTAGAAAATTGTAAATAAATTCATAGAATATTATAAATATATAAAAGTAAAATTTGAAAATTTTTACAATAAATATTGATAATATAATTTATTCAAGTAAATTTGAAAATTTTTACAATAAAATATGATAATATATATTTAAATAGAAAATGTAAATTTTTATTCCAGAATATTGATAATATATATTTATTCCAGTAGAATATTATATAAATTTATTCAATGAAATTTGAAAATTATTTATTCATAGAAATATTATAAATATATTATTCAAGTAGAAATATTGATAATATATATTTATTCAATAGAAAATGTAAATATATTTATTCAATAAAATATGATAATATATATTTATCATAGAAATATTGATAAATATTTTATTCATAGAAATATTATAAATATATTATTCAAGTAGAAATATTGATAATATATATTCAGTAGAAATATTGTAATTATATTTATTCAAGTAGAAATATTGATAATATATATTTATTCATAAATATTGAAATATTATTTATTCGTAGAAATATTGATAATATATATTTATTCATAGAAATATTGATAATATATATTTATTCAAGTAGAAATATTGATAATATATATTTATTCAGTAGAAATATTGATAATATATATTTATTCCAGTAGAAATATTGATAATATATATTTATTCCAGTAGAAATATTGATAATATTATTTATTCAGTAGAAATATTGATAATATATATTTATTCATAGAAATATTGATAATATATATTTATTCATAGAAATATTGATAATATATATTTATTCAATAGAAATATTGATAATATATATTTATTCATAGAAATATTGATAATATATATTTATTCAAGTAGAAATATTGATAATATATATTTATTCAAGTAGAAATATTGATAATATATATTTATTCATAGAAATATTGATAATATATATTTATTCAGTAGAAATATTGATAATATATATTTATTCCAGTAGAAATATTGATAATATATATTTATTCATAGAAATATTGATAATATATATTTATTCCATAGAAATATTGATAATATATATTTATTCATAGAAATATTGATAATATATATTTATTCCATAGAAATATTGATAATATATATTTATTCAAGTAGAAATATTGATAATATTATTTATTCAAGTAAAATATTGATAATATATATTTATTCATAGAAATATTGATAATATATATTTATTCAAGTAGAAATATTGATAATATATATTTATTCAGTAAAATATTGATAATATATATTTATTCAGTAGAAATATTGATAATATATATTTATTCAGTAGAAATATTGATAATATATATTTATTCATAGAAATATTGATAATATATATTTATTCAAGTAGAAATATTGATAATATATATTATTCCAGTAGAAATATTGATAATATATATTTATTCAATAGAAATATTGATAATATATATTTATTCCAGTAGAAATATTGATAATATATATTTATTATAGAAATATTGATAATATATATTTATTCCAGTAGAAATATTGATAATATATATTTATTCAAGTAGAAATATTGATAATATATATTTATTCAATAGAAATATTGATAATATATATTTATTCCAGTAGAAATATTGATAATATATATTTATTCAGTAGAAATATTGATAATATATATTTATTCAAGTAGAAATATTGATAATATATATTTATTCCAGTAGAAATATTGATAATATATATTTATTCAAGTAGAAATATTGATAATATATATTTATTCAGTAGAAATATTGATAATATATATTTATTCAGTAGAAATATTGATAATATATATTTATTCAAGTAGAAATATTGATAATATATATTTATTCAGTAGAAATATTGATAATATATATTTATTCAAGTAGAAATATTGATAATATATATTTATTCAGTAGAAATATTGATAATATATATTTATTCCAGTAGAAATATTGATAATATATATTTATTCCAGTAGAAATATTGATAATATATATTTATTCCAGTAGAAATATGATAATATATATTTATTCCAGTAGAAATATTGATAATATATATTTATTCCAGTAGAAATATTGATAATATATATTTATTCCAGTAGAAATATTGATAATATATATTTATTCCAGTAGAAATATTGATAATATATATTTATTCAAGTAGAAATATTGATAATATATATTTATTCCAGTAGAAATATTGATAATATATATTTATTCAAGTAGAAATATTGATAATATATATTTATTCCAGTAGAATTACTGATAATATATATTTATTCCAGTAGAATTACTGATAATATATATTTATTCCAGTAGAAATACTGATAATATATATTTATTCCAGTAGAAATATTGATAATATATATTTATTCCAGTAGAAATATTGATAATATATATTTATTCAAGTAGAATTACTGATAATATATATTTATTCAAGTAGAAATATTGATAATATATATTTATTCCAGTAGAAATATTGATAATATATATTTATTCCAGTAGAAATATTGATAATATATATTTATTCCAGTAGAAATATTGATAATATATATTTATTCCAGTAGAAATATTGATAATATATATTTATTCCAGTAGAAATATTGATAATATATATTTATTCCAGTAGAAATATTGATAATATATATTTATTCCAGTAGAAATATTGATAATATATATTTATTCAAGTAGAAATATTGATAATATATATTTATTCAAGTAGAAATATTGATAATATATATTTATTCCAGTAGAAATATTGATAATATATATTTATTCAAGTAGAAATATTGATAATATATATTTATTCCAGTAGAAATATTGATAATATATATTTATTCCAGTAGAAATATTGATAATATATATTTATTCCAGTAGAAATATTGATAATATATATTTATTCAAGTAGAAATATTGATAATATATATTTATTCAAGTAGAAATATTGATAATATATATTTATTCCAGTAGAAATATTGATAATATATATTTATTCCAGTAGAAATATTGATAATATATATTTATTCAAGTAGAAATATTGATAATATATATTTATTCAGTAGAAATATTGATAATATATATTTATTCCAGTAGAAATATTGATAATATATATTTATTCCAGTAGAAATATTGATAATATATATTTATTCAAGTAGAAATATTGATAATATATATTTATTCAAGTAGAAATATTGATAATATATATTTATTCAAGTAGAAATATTGATAATATATATTTATTCCAGTAGAAATATTGATAATATATATTTATTCCAGTAGAAATATTGATAATATATATTTATTCAAGTAGAAATATTGATAATATATATTTATTCAAGTAGAAATATTGATAATATATATTTATTCAAGTAGAAATACTGATAATATATATTTATTCCAGTAGAAATATTGATAATATATATTTATTCAAGTAGAAATATTGATAATATATATTTATTCAAGTAGAAATATTGATAATATATATTTATTCAAGTAGAAATATTGATAATATATATTTATTCCAGTAGAAATATTGATAATATATATTTATTCAAGTAGAAATATTGATAATATATATTTATTCCAGTAGAAATATTGATAATATATATTTATTCCAGTAGAAATATTGATAATATATATTTATTCAAGTAGAAATATTGATAATATATATTTAATGGGCTGTAAAATAATAAGCTAGTTATTTATTCTCTACCTCTATATAAATAGATATTCAGAATACACAAATAATCAATATTTAACATGTATACCAATTTCCATTCAAATTGGATATTTTGACCAAATGTTGATGTTTGGTTGTAGAATGCCTGACATTTTTTCGTTGAAACCATGAGAATAAGTAGAAGATATTTTTCTCTATAATTACATGTTTATTTTGCTAATATATATACAGTAGATTCCTTATACCCAACTAGAATAAAAGTGAAGTTGAAAAGTTTACAGACCGATAATGCTATTTAAGATATTTTTACTTTCGGGTTTGTTTGTTTGTTTGTTGAGAGGGAGGTCAACACTATTGCATAAACAAATGCATAAAGTTAGAGGTATTTTAAACTACTGTGGTTTTTTTGAGGTTTTTATTTTTTTGGCTGATTAGAAGAACATAAAATTAAGTTACTCAAATTTGGATCAATACGTATATATCATCAGTGATTACCATATACATACAAATCCTTAAATCGATAAATCCAAAATAAATTATAATTTAAACTGGCCATATAAGCGATTTTAAAGTAATAACTCATAAATGGAATAACTAAATCTGGTTTTCAAGCTGAAACACTAATTGAAAATTCACAATATGTAATAAGGTATATTTACAGTATGCATTTGGTATATTCATCAAATCTGTAATATTGGTAAATCATCACTGGTATTTTATATTTTAAAATTCAATATAGTTATATTATCAAATTAGTGCTTAAATAAATAAAATTTGGAAAATTGATTCATTTTATTTTAAGTAATAGTTTCATTATGTAAATATCTAGATATAAGCGTATATTATATGATATTCTTATACAATTAAATCCTTTAAATGTTGAGATTTATCAATTTAAAAGATTTTTATTATTTATTCACAGGTATATACTGATGACATAAACTACTTATTGACAATTTATATAATTTGTAAATACATAATATTAAGTTTATAATGGCAATATGAGTATATATTCATCAGATTACCTGGTATATACATAAAATCTTTAAAATCTGATAAATTAAACTAATTATTACAATTGGTATAATTATAAGTTTTGTTGATTTATCAGATTATAATAAGATTCTGTTATGTTATTTATAGCAGCAGGTATATCTACTGATGAATATATACATCTTATTGACCAAGTTTAAAATTTTAATGTTTTGTTTGATTTATCAGATTATATAAAGGATTCTGTTATGTTATTTATGACAGCAGGTATATCTACTGATGAATATATACTCTTATTGACCAAGTTTAAAATTTTAATGTTTTGTTAGATTTATCAGATTATATAAGGATTCTGTTATGTTATTTATGACAGCAGGTATATCTACTGATGAATATATACTCTTATTGACCAAGTTTAAAATTTTAATGTTTTGTTAGATTTATCAGATTATATAAGGATTGTGTTATGTTATTTATGACAGCAGGTATATCTACTGATAAATATATACTCTTATTGACCAAGTTTAAAATTTTAATGTTTTGTTAGATTTATCAGATTATATAAGGATTCTGTTATGTTATTTATGACAGCAGGTATATCTACTGATGAATATATACTCTTATTGACCAAGTTTAAAATTTTAATGTTTTGTTAGATTTATCAGATTATATAAGGATTGTGTTATGTTATTTATGACAGCAGGTATATCTACTGATGAATATATACTCTTATTGACCAAGTTTAAAATTTTAATGTTTTGTTAGATTTATCAGATTATATAAGGATTCTGTTATGTTATTTATGACAGCAGGTATATCTACTGATGAATATATACTCTTATTGACCAAGTTTAAATTGTAAATTTTATGTAAATTCTAAGATTCAGTATTTCTTTAAATCAGATTATATATCACATAATGTTTGACGATCGAGGAACACGTTTTGAAAATTGGACCATAAATAACGAGTTCGACCCACTGGCAATCTAGAAATCAAATGGTGAACTTAGATCATAAAAACAAATTTATTTGACATGGTTTATACCAAGTCAATATACTGTCGTTTTTATTGAAGTATTGATTTAAAGTTATTAAAGAGTTTTAATAGTTGATAATAGAGACTACAGTATTGTCATTATAATTCAAGAGGTAGTCAGGTACATCAAGTTCTCTTACTTTACACAAGGTCAATATTGATAGACCTTAAAACTTGACACAAATTTTTATTACTTTTACTTTTAAGTTAGACCCTCCTTTTTAATGAAATTTGTTTCGAACCTGATTTCTATAATAGTTTTGAACATCATCTTTAATCATTATACAGCAATGTTCGTTTTTTAAAGAAATCCTCCTCCCCTAGTCCCCTTTCGCTTTACTAAGAATATTTTTTAAAATAAATTTTTTTGTATATATGAAGTACACATTATTATTATAATGGAGGTGACCAGAGCTGGCTTGAGGAATTAGGAAGAGCTTGAATTCTGTGACATTTCAACTTGTCGTTATAACTAATAACCATTATAAAACAATAATTCCACGGTCTATAATAGTGGTCTGGTGGTCGTTCTGTTTTATTTAATATGAATTATTAATGAGCCATGAAATGATTCATTCTGTCACAAAATATCACACCAAGTGTCGTCTGCTTGAAGTGATTTTGGCGGGAAATGAGTCACCAGACATATTTATCATCTCATCTTAAATGTGGTAATTTATTTCTCCGGATTAATTGACTTAAGTAATGTTTAAGATCGTTGCTGATTATCTACCAATAAAATGGATATTTTGTTACATTTCGTCTGCTTCATTGATTGACACTGGATATTGTATTTTTGATCTTACACATTGACCCTAACCAAGTGACCCTTTGATTTTCTGTTTCTGACCCTAACCAAGTGACCCTGTGATTTTCTGTTTCTGACCCTAACCAAGTGACCCTGTGATTTTCTGTTTCTGACCCTAACCAAGTGACCCTGTGATTTTCTGTTTCTGACCCTAACCAAGTGACCCTGTGATTTTCTGTTTCTGACCTTAACCAAGTGACCCTGTGATTTTCTGTTTCTGACCCTAACCAAGTGACCCTGTGATTTTCTGTTTCTGACCCTAACCAAGTGACCCTGTGATTTTCTGTTTCTGACCCTAACCAAGTGACCCTGTGACTTTCTGTTTCTGACCCTAACCAAGTGACCCTGTTTATTTTTTGTTTCTGACCCTAACCAAGTGACCCTGTGACTTTCTGTTTCTGACCCTAACCAAGTGACCCTGTGATTTTCTGTTTCTGACCCTAACCAAGTGACCCTGTGATTTTCTGTTTCTGACCCTGACCAAGTGACCCTTGATTTTCTGTTTCCGACCCTAACCAAGTGACCCTGTGATTTTCTGTTTCTGACCCTAACCAAGTGACCCTGTGATTTTCTGTTTCCGACCCTAACCAAGTGACCCTGTGATTTTCTGTTTCTGACCCTAAACAAGTGACCCTGTGATTTACAAGGACTTATAGTGGGTTCACCAATTTCAAGAGATGTTGGGTGTGGGAAGGGGCCACAACCTACTAAGCTCAATAGGCCCCCACTCAATCTTCTCTAGTTGAACCACTGAACAATCCTATTTAACAATGATGATTGTAGTCAAGATGTTAACCTTTGACCCAAGGCAAGTTTAGGATCGCCTATTATGATATCATCTTTACGATGTCACAATGTTACGATAATACCAAACTTGTAATAACACCTTGACATCATGATTCGATGTTTAAAAATGCATTAAACATTATAAAGATAATATATTTGTTATTGGGATAACACAGATTCTTGTGCTGAAAATTGTCTATACAAATTGCTATACCAAGAAAGTGTTATCCCAATAACGCAAATATTGTTGCAACACCACTTTCTAAATGACATTAAATCATCCCATTATAAAGATGTTTTCGCTGATTAAATTTGTCTTAAACACAAATTACTAGTGAGGCAGGTTCACTCTATAATTTACTTCCAGTTTGATTTCCTAGTTATTTTACAGGTTATATATTATTATGATAATCTGAATTATGTGATAATATCTAAATTTCCATAACTGGGGAAAAATTAAAAATATATACTATTGTCCTGTTGTCTTATAAGACAGATACAGGCTGTGTGCGTTAAAGATATATTGACAGTTTGAAATTGCAAAAAGGGTAGGCTAATGCTGCTGTACAATCATTGTGCTCTCCATGGCATTGCCTGTTTTGGTTATAAAGTTCAATAAAAAAGGTATGAAACTAATGTTTATATTTTGCTCTTTAATTTTTAAAGGGGCTAGTTAAAAAAGTTTTTTTGGTATCAATTGAATATCTTGTTTAAAGATGGGTTGCCTTATTTTCATATATTCATATATACCATAATTGGACCGGTAATACTTATATCAATAAAAGAGGTGTTCAAATGACTGGGAAAAATACCAGATGGTCCCACAAGTCCTTAATTAACTCGTAATTAGGCTATTTATGACGGGATATTTCCTGGGAGGGTACTAACCCTAGGTATGTACGTCAAGTCTCAAATGTGTGCTGTCTTGATCTTTTTTTTGATCATCCAGTCTGTCAATTCGGTACATAAATCATGACTTACCGGACGCTGTTGTTATTGCCCACATTCCTTAATATTTTCCACAACAACAATGGCATTTTGGTATTCCATTTATTACCTCTAGCAAAAGGCAATAAAACGTTTAAATATCCTTTTGTAAAACATTATGAATTAATTTAAATAAGTTTTAACTCACTAATAATAAAAAAAAAAATCAATTCTAATACACCTTCATTCATATGATGTCATTTGGTCACGTGAACAATCATGGAGTCTAAATTTAGTGTTTCAAATGGAGTCAAATGGATTCCACAAGCATTTTTACGTCCACATAGGTCTTTTGAACTTGAGAATGCATGGATTATTCATTAGAAACCCCAATTAATCAATTAGTAAGCTTACTTTGGCTCTAATTAATGAGGCAACCCATTTTGAAGAGTCCACATAGCTAATAATATTTATATAATACAGTATATCTATAAGATTCTGTATGGATATAAACAGTATATCTATAAGATTCTGTCTGGATATAAACTGTATATCTATAAGATTCTGTCTGGATATAAACAGTATATCTATAAGATTCTGTCTGGATATAAACTGTATATCTATAAGATTCTGTATGGATATAAACTGTATATCTATAAGATTCTGTCTGGATATAAACTGTATATCTATAAGATTCTGTATGGATATAAACAGTATATCTATAAGATTCTGTCTGGATATAAACAGTATATCTATAAGATTCTGTCTGGATATAAACAGTATATCTATAAGATTCTGTATGGATATAAACTGTATATCTATAAGATTCTGTCTGGATATAAACTGTATATCTATAAGATTCTGTCTGGATATAAACTGTATATCTATAAGATTCTGTATGGATATAAACTGTATATCTATAAGATTCTGTCTGGATATAAACTGTATATCTATAAGATTCTGTCTGGATATAAACTGTATATCTATAAGATTCTGTATGGATATAAACTGTATATCTATAAGATTCTGTCTGGATATAAACAGTATATCTATAAGATTCTGTATGGATATAAACTGTATATCTATAAGATTCTGTCTGGATATAAACTGTATATCTAAAACGATTCTGTATGGATATAAACTGTATATCTATAAGATTCTGTCTGGATATAAACGTATATCTATAAGATTCTGTTGGATATAAACTGTATATCTATAAGATTCTGTTGGATATAAACGTATATCTATAAGATTCTGTCTGGATATAAACTGTATATCTATAAGATTCTGTCTGGATATAAACTGTATATCTATAAGATTCTGTATGGATATAAACAGTATATCTATAAGATTCTGTATGGATATAAACTGTATATCTATAAGATTCTGTATGGATATAAACTGTATATCTATAAGATTCTGTATGGATATAAACTGTATATCTATAAGATTCTGTCTGGATATAAACTGTATATCTATAAGATTCTGTCTGGATATAAACTGTATATCTATAAGATTCTGTATGGATATAAACTGTATATCTATAAGATTCTGTATGGATATAAACTGTATATCTATAAGATTCTGTCTGGATATAAACTGTATATCTATAAGATTCTGTATGGATATAAACTGTATATCTATAAGATTCTGTATGGATATAAACAGTATATCTATAAGATTCTGTCTGGATATAAACTGTATATCTATAAGATTCTGTATGGATATAAACTGTATATCTATAAGATTCTGTATGGATATAAACTGTATATCTATAAGATTCTGTATGGATATAAACAGTATATCTATAAGATTCTGTATGGATATAAACTGTATATCTATAAGATTCTGTCTGGATATAAACTGTATATCTATAAGATTCTGTATGGATATAAACTGTATATCTATAAGATTCTGTATGGATATAAACTGTATATCTATAAGATTCTGTCTGGATATAAACTGTATATCTATAAGATTCTGTCTGGATATAAACTGTATATCTATAAGATTCTGTATGGATATAAACTGTATATCTATAAGATTCTGTAGGGATATAAACTGTATATCTATAAGATTCTGTATGGATATAAACTGTATATCTATAAGATTCTGTATGGATATAAACAGTATATCTATAAGATTCTGTCTGGATATAAACTGTATATCTATAAGATTCTGTCTGGATATAAACAGTATATCTATAAGATTCTGTCTGGATATAAACTGTATATCTATAAGATTCTGTATGGATATAAACTAGTATATCTATAAGATTCTGTCTGGATATAAACTGTATATCTATAAGATTCTGTATGGATATAAACAGTATATCTATAAGATTCTGTCTGGATATAAACAGTATATCTATAAGATTCTGTATGGATATAAACAGTATATCTATAAGATTCTGTATGGATATAAACTGTTATATTAACACTATATATGTTAAATAAGAAGAGTTGTATCAATCCAGGTTACCTAGTCAACTAACTCAACTGTAAATAATAACAATTTATTATAATTTAATATTTCATATCATATAGACATATACATCCTCTTTTATATCTAGGTCATTGATCTTAGTTAGGTTGGTCTATATTTTATAATTTCACAGTATTCAATATAACTATATTCACAATATAACTCTATAACTTGGGTGTTATCAGAGATATTCTCCTATAGAAGCACTGCTAGGGTATTTTTTGAAATTATATTTTGTATGGTTGAACAATACTAATAATATAAAGTATTTTAAAAGTATCGTAACTGGTATCTTTTTTTATTACCTGAAGTCTAATCTGGGCTGTTATTAATTGTTTTTATATAACCAGACAATACAATCAGGAAATAAATAAAATTTTTATCATAGGCTATCATTATATGGCAAGATAATGCTATCTGGAATCAAACAAAGTGGTTTATCCCTAGGCTAGCTACTGAGGTTTTATATGTCCAGACAATACTACAACTGGACAATAGTTTTTAAACAATAGGTTGGTATACTGTTAGAAGATGAAATTGTTTACAGTGTGAAAAGTAAACAAGATGTTGACACAAGGGGAGTAACTAGTACTGTATTGACTATTATACGTAGACCAGTCTTCGATCTTTCCGAGTCGTAAACTAACAGTCAATAATCCACTATACTCCTTTCAAACTAGACTGCATCATAAAATAAACATAAAATTTAAACTTGGTCAATAAGAGTATATATTCATCAGTAGATATACCTGCTGTTATAAATAACATAACAGAATCTTTATATAATCTGATCAATCTAACAAAACATTAAAATTTTAAACTTGGTCAATAAGAGTATATATTCATCAGTAGATATACCTGCTGTCATAAATAACATAACATAATCTTTATATAATCTGATAAATCTAACAAAACATTAAAATTTTAAACTTGGTCAATAAGAGTATATATTCATCAGTAGATAAACCTGCTGTCATAAATAACATAACATAATCTTTATATAATCTGATAAATCTAACAAAACATTAAAATTTTAACTTGGACAATAAGAGTATATATTTATCAGTAGATAAACCTGCTATCATAAATAACATAACACAATCCTTATATAATCTGATAAATCTAACAAAACATTAAAATTTTAAACTTGGTCAATAAGAGTATTTATTCATCAGTAGATATACCTGCTGTCATAAATAACATAACAGAATCTTTATATAATCTGATCAATCTAACAAAACATTAAAATTTAAACTTGGTCAATAAGAGTATATATTCATCAGTAGATATACCTCTGTCATAAATAACATAACAGAATCTTTATATAATCTGATAAATCTAAAAAACATTAAAATTTTAAACTTGGTCAATAAGAGTATATATTCATCAGTAGATATACCTGCTGTCATAAATAACATAACAGAATCCTTATATAATCTGATAAATCTAACAAAACATTAAAATTTTAAACTTGGTCAATAAGAGAATATATTCATCAGTAGATATACCTGCTGTCATAAAACATAACAAATCTTATATAATCTGATAAATCTAACAAAACATTAAAATTTTAAACTTGGTCAATAAGAGTATATATTCATCAGTAGATATACCTGCTGTCATGAAAAACCAAACATTAACTTAGTAATTATCCATTAAAATGCAATTGAATATTGAAAAATGCTGAATAAATTGAATAAATTGATTGAATTATAGTCCCTAGAACAGATTAGCTCTAAGATCTTTTCGGGAATACAGAGCCTGGTCTTCTCAAAATTGACACAAATCTTACATTCTGTTTCATTTAGTTTGCTTGCAATTTATACAATGAAATATACAAACACTTACAACAAACCTATTAGCTATAGTCTTTTGATCAGTTCCACGCTTTTAGAAATATAGTTTTAAAATTATAGTGTTGTTTGAAACCTAATCATACTCATGAATAAGTGACTGTGGGGCCAGGTTCTATAGAATATCTTGATAGAGCCAATCCGTAATATCTTGTTAGTTCAATGCACGTTGAATTTAGTGATGTTACTACCAAGAATCATGGGAGGGAATTCAAATATAGGTTCTGAAGAGGCTCAGTTTGTTACAAGCTTCCTTATATACCAGGTGGATCCAGGGTTCAATACTAGTATAGGTCGAGATGAACTTTCCGACTTTTCAACCCAGTTTTCTAATGATATGGAAAATGCGTCTAGTCGTTAGGATGTGACAATAAACCAAGGCCCTGTGTGCTACAGACTGTGCACGTTAAAGATCTCTTGACAGTTGGAAATCACAAAAAGAGTAGGCTAATGCTGCTGTTCTGACACAATTTCCCTCATTGCACTGCATGGCGTTGTTGGTCTTCATTAGACCTAAGGTGCAGGAGAGTAGGATGTAAAACTCCATTGATTTTATTATATTGTTCTATATCCAAGATTATAAACCAGTATTTTCTATTTATTTCAGGGTCGTATAAAATTTAATGATCAAGCTATGACTTTACATGAGTATCCTTCAGAACTTCACATGTTGGAGGAATATCTATTAAAACATCCAGAAGAGGAGGAGAAGGTCATGCAGGAGATTTTTAGAAATGATATTGAAGATGATGATACCCCACCTGGTACCCCCAGACATAACAACGAAGATGAGGGGTTACGTTCCAATACTGCCCTCTCTCACAGTGGTAAATATAGTTCTTTATTATTTCTGATACCTTGAGGTTTACACTATTCACTCAATATTTGTCTTTCATTTGACTATAGGAGCCACCGTGGCTCAGAGTTACATGCTTGCCCACCAATCCGAATGTCGATTATCCCGTAATCAGGTTTACACTTCCACTCAATGTCTTCATGTAAAGGTCAGCAGTGAGTTACATGCTTGCCCACCAACCCGAATGTCCAGGTTTCAATCCCAGTAAAGGTCAGCAGTGAGTTACATGCTTGCCCACCAACCCGAATGTCCAGGTTTCAATCCCAGTAAAGGTCAGCAGTGAGTTACATGCTTGCCCACCAACCCGAATGTCCAGGTTTCAATCCTAGTAAAGGTCAGGATGTACTTTCGGATTTTTCAGCCCGGATTTGTCCGGATAGGAAAATAAACTGAAGCCCTGTGTGCTACAGGCTGTGCCCGTAAAAGATCCCTCGACAGTTGGAAATAAAAAAATTAATGCTGAGGCTGCTGTAATGACAAAGTTTCCCTCATTACACACTGCTTGGTGTTAAAAAATGACATAATGACATCATTTCATTAGCCCATTAGGTACAGAAGAGTAGGATGTAAAACTCCATTCATTTCATTAGCCCATAAGGTAGAAGAGTAGGATGTAAAACTCCATTCATTTCATTAGCCCATAAGGTACAGAAGAGTAGGATGTAAAACTCCATTCATTTCATTAGCCCATAAGGTAAAAAAGAGAGGTTAAAATTTTTTTATTGGAAAGGGTAAAGAGGGGAGGAAAATTTTTTAATTGGAAAGGGTAAAAAAGAGAGGTTAAAATTTTTTTATTGGATGGTAAAAAAGAGAGGAAAAAAATTTTTTTATTGGAAAGGGTAAAAAAGAGAGGTTAAAATTTTTTTATTGGATGGTAAAGAGGGGAGGAAAAATTTTTTTATTGGAAAGGGTAAAAAAGAGAGGTAAAATTTTTTTATTGGAAAGGGTAAAGAGGGGAGGAAAAATTTTTTTATTGGAATGGTTTAAAAAAGAGAGGTTAAAATTTTTTTATTGGAAAGGGTAAAAGAGGGGATGAAAAATTTTTTTATTGGAAAGGGTAAAAGAGGGGATGAAAAATTTTTTTATTGGGGGGAAAGAGAAAAGGTGGGAATTTTTTATTAAAAGGGTAAAAAAGAGAGGTTAAAATTTTTTTTATTGGTTTGGTAAAGAGGGGAGGAAAAATTTTATTTTTAGGGTAAAAAAGAGAGGAAAAAAATTTTTTTATTGGATGGTAAAAGAGGGGATGAAAAATTTTTTTATTGGAAGGGTTTAAAAGAAAAGGGGAAAAATTTAAAAAAAGGGAGGGTAAAAAAAAGGTTGGTTGTTTTTATTTTTTGGGTAAAAAAAGGGGAGGTAGAGTTGTATTTTGGGAAGGGTAAAGAGAGAGGTAGAGTTGTATATTGGAGGGTAAAGAGAGAGGTAGAGTTGTTATTGGAGGGTAAAGAGAGAGGTAGAGTTGTTATTGGATGGTAAAGAGAGAGGTAGAGTTGTATATTGGAGGGTAAAGAGAGAGGTAGAGTTGTTATTGGAGGGTAAAGAGAGAGGTAGAGTTGTATATTGGAGGGTAAAGAGAGAGGTAGAGTTGTTATTGGAGGGTAAAGAGAGAGGTAGAGTTGTATTTTGGGAAAGGGTAAAGAGAGAGGTAGAGTTGTTATTGGAGGGTAAAGAGAGAGGTAGAGTTGTATATTGGAGGGTAAAGAGAGAGGTAGAGTTGTATATTGGAGGGTAAAGAGAGAGGTAGAGTTGTATTTTGGGAAAGGTAAAGAGAGAGGTAGAGTTGTATATTGGAGGGTAAAGAGAGAGGTAGAGTTGTATTTTTGGAGGGTAAAGAGAGAGGTAGAGTTGTATATTGGAGGGTAAAGAGAGAGGTAGAGTTGTTATTGGGGGGTAAAGAGAGAGGTAGAGTTGTATATTGGAGGGTAAAGAGAGAGGTAGAGTTGTTATTGGAGGGTAAAGAGAGAGGTAGAGTTGTATATTGGAGGGAAAAGAGAGAGGTAGAGTTGTATATTGGAGGGTAAAGAGAGAGGTAGAGTTGTTATTGGATGGTAAAGAGAGAGGTAGAGTTGTATATTGGTTTGGTAAAGAGAGAGGTAGAGTTGTATATTGGATGGTAAAGAGAGAGGTAGAGTTGTATATTGGAGGGTAAAGAGAGAGGTAGAGTTGTTATTGGAGGGTAAAGAGAGAGGTAGAGTTGTATATTGGATGGTAAAGAGAGAGGTAGAGTTGTTATTGGAGGGTAAAGAGAGAGGTAGAGTTGTATATTGGATGGTAAAGAGAGAGGTAGAGTTGTTATTGGATGGTAAAGAGAGAGGTAGAGTTGTATTTTGGGAAAGGGTAAAGAGAGAGGTAGAGTTGTATATTGGAGGGTAAAGAGAGAGGTAGAGTTGTATATTGGAGGGTAAAGAGAGAGGTAGAGTTGTTATTGGATGGTAAAGAGAGAGGTAGAGTTGTTATTGGAGGGTAAAGAGAGAGGTAGAGTTGTTATTGGAGGGTAAAGAGAGAGGTAGAGTTGTATATTGGATGGTAAAGAGAGAGGTAGAGTTGTGTATTGGATGGTAAAGAGAGAGGTAGAGTTGTATTTTGGGAAAGGTAAAGAGAGAGGTAGAGTTGTTATTGGATGGTAAAGAGAGAGGTAGAGTTGTATATTGGAGGGTAAAGAGAGAGGTAGAGTTGTTATTGGAGGTAAAGAGAGAGGTAGAGTTGTATATTGGAGGGTAAAGAGAGAGGTAGAGTTGTATATTGGAGGGTAAAGAGAGAGGTAGAGTTGTATATTGGAGGGTAAAGAGAGAGGTAGAGTTGTATATTGGAGGGTAAAGAGAGAGGTAGAGTTGTATATTGGAGGGTAAAGAGAGAGGTAGAGTTGTGTATTGGATGGTAAAGAGAGAGGTAGAGTTGTATATTGGATGGTAAAGAGAGAGGTAGAGTTGTATATTGGATGGTAAAGAGAGAGGTAGAGTTGTATATTGGATGGTAAAGAGAGAGGTAGAGTTGTATATTGGATGGTAAAGAGAGAGGTAGAGTTGTATATTGGATGGTAAAGAGAGAGGTAGAGTTGTGTATTGGAGGGTAAAGAGAGAGGTAGAGTTGTATATTGGAGGGTAAAGAGAGAGGTAGAGTTGTATATTGGAGGGTAAAGAGAGAGGTAGAGTTGTATATTGGATGGTAAAGAGAGAGGTAGAGTTGTATATTGGAGTGTAAAGAGAGAGGTAGAGTTGTATATTGGAGGGTAAAGAGAGAGGTAGAGTTGTGTATTGGAGGGTAAAGAGAGAGGTAGAGTTGTGTATTGGAGGGTAAAGAGAGAGGTAGAGTTGTATATTGGATGGTAAAGAGAGAGGTAGAGTTGTATATTGGATGGTAAAGAGAGAGGTAGAGTTGTATATTGGAGGGTAAAGAGAGAGGTAGAGTTGTATATTGGAGGGTAAAGAGAGAGGTAGAGTTGTATATTGGAGGGTAAAGAGAGAGGTAGAGTTGTATATTGGAGGGTAAAGAGAGAGGTAGAGTTGTATATTGGAGGGTAAAGAGAGAGGTAGTGTTGTATATTGGAGGGTAAAGAGAGAGGTAGAGTTGTATATTGGAGGGTAAAGAGAGAGGTAGAGTTGTATATTGGAGGGTAAAGAGAGAGGTAGAGTTGTATATTGGAGGGTAAAGAGAGAGGTAGAGTTGTATATTGGAGGGTAAAGAGAGAGGTAGAGTTGTATATTGGATGGTAAAGAGAGAGGTAGAGTTGTATATTGGAGGGTAAAGAGAGAGGTAGAGTTGTATATTGGATGGTAAAGAGAGAGGTAGAGTTGTATATTGGATGGTAAAGAGAGAGGTAGAGTTGTATATTGGAGGGTAAAGAGAGAGGTAGAGTTGTATATTGGATGGTAAAGAGAGAGGTAGAGTTGTATATTGGATGGTAAAGAGAGAGGTAGAGTTGTATATTGGAGGGTAAAGAGAGAGGTAGAGTTGTATATTGGATTGTAAAGAGAGAGGTAGAGTTGTATATTGGAGGGTAAAGAGAGAGGTAGAGTTGTATATTGGATGATAAAGAGAGAGGTAGAGTTGTATATTGGATGGTAAAGAGAGAGGTAGAGTTGTATATTGGATGGTAAAGAGAGAGGTAGAGTTGTGTATTGGAGGGTAAAGAGAGAGGTAGAGTTGTATATTGGAGGGTAAAGAGAGAGGTAGAGTTGTATATTGGATGGTAAAGAGAGAGGTAGAGTTGTATATTGGAGGGTAAAGAGAGAGGTAGAGTTGTATATTGGAGGGTAAAGAGAGAGGTAGAGTTGTGTATTGGATGGTAAAGAGAGAGGTAGAGTTGTATATTGGAGGGTAAAGAGAGAGGTAGAGTTGTATATTGGATGGTAAAGAGAGAGGTAGAGTTGTATATTGGAGGGTAAAGAGAGAGGTAGAGTTGTATATTGGAGGGTAAAGAGAGAGGTAGAGTTGTATATTGGATGGTAAAGAGAGAGGTAGAGTTGTATATTGGAGGGTAAAGAGAGAGGTAGAGTTGTATATTGGAGGGTAAAGAGAGAGGTAGAGTTGTATATTGGATGGTAAAGAGAGAGGTAGAGTTGTGTATTGGATGGTAAAGAGAGAGGTAGAGTTGTATATTGGAGGGTAAAGAGAGAGGTGGAGTTGTATATTGGAGGGTAAAGAGAGAGGTAGAGTTGTGTATTGGATGGTAAAGAGAGAGGTAGAGTTGTATATTGGAGGGTAAAGAGAGAGGTAGAGTTGTATATTGGATGGTAAAGAGAGAGGTAGAGTTGTGTATTGGAGGGTAAAGAGAGAGGTAGAGTTGTATATTGGAGGGTAAAGAGAGAGGTAGAGTTGTATATTGGAGGGTAAAGAGAGAGGTAGAGTTGTATATTGGATGGTAAAGAGAGAGGTAGAGTTGTATATTGGAGGGTAAAGAGAGAGGTAGAGTTGTATATTGGAGTGTAAAGAGAGAGGTAGAGTTGTATATTGGATGGTAAAGAGAGAGGTAGAGTTGTATATTGGAGGGTAAAGAGAGAGGTAGAGTTGTATATTGGAGGGTAAAGAGAGAGGTAGAGTTGTATATTGGATGGTAAAGAGAGAGGTAGAGTTGTATATTGGAGGGTAAAGAGAGAGGTAGAGTTGTATATTGGAGGGTAAAGAGAGAGGTAGAGTTGTATATTGGATGGTAAAGAGAGAGGTAGAGTTGTGTATTGGAGGGTAAAGAGAGAGGTAGAGTTGTATATTGGAGGGTAAAGAGAGAGGTAGAGTTGTGTATTGGAGGGTAAAGAGAGAGGTAGAGTTGTGTATTGGATGGTAAAGAGAGAGGTAGAGTTGTGTATTGGAGGGTAAAGAGAGAGGTAGAGTTGTATATTGGATGGTAAAGAGAGAGGTAGAGTTGTATATTGGAGGGTAAAGAGAGAGGTAGAGTTGTATATTGGAGGGTAAAGAGAGAGGTAGAGTTGTATATTGGAGTGTAAAGAGAGAGGTAGAGTTGTATATTGGAGTGTAAAGAGAGAGGTAGAGTTGTGTATTGGAGGGTAAAGAGAGAGGTAGAGTTGTATATTGGAGGGTAAAGAGAGAGGTAGAGTTGTATATTGGAGGGTAAAGAGAGAGGTAGAGTCGGGAACTATTGAACTTGTTTGATGTTGATTCTATCAACACCTTCAATTGATTGGTTCTCATTTATTCAGTAGGATATAAATATAAGGGGGTAGGAGATATTTTAATTTACATCAGATAATACATATTTTAAACTTGGTCAATAAGAGTATATATTCATCAGTAGATATACCTGCTGTTATAAATAACATAACATAAACTTTATATAATCTGATAAATCTTAAAAAAACTTAGTAATTATCCATGAAAATAAAAAAGTTGATTTTCAATAAGAACATGTACTTTTGTGAGTTTTCCAGATTTGACAGGGATTCTTAATAAATTGAGTTTTCTAGATTGAACAGAGATTCTGTTACTTTATAACACCAGGTAAGTTCACTGATGAATATATACTCATATTGACCATTCTTGATGAATATATACTCATATTGACCATTCTTGATGAATATATACTTATATTGACCATTCTTGATGAATATATACTCATATTGACCATTCTTGATGAATATATACTCATATTGACCATTCTTGATGAATATATACTCATATTGACCATTCTTGATGAATATATACTCATATTGACCATTCTTGATGAATATATACTCATATTGACCATTCTTGATGAATATATACTCATATTGACCATTCTTGATGAATATATACTCATATTGACCATTCTTGATGAATATATACTCATATTGACCATTCTTGATGAATATATACTCATATTGACCATTCTTGATGAATATATACTCATATTGACCATTCTTGAGAACTTTTATTAAATGTGCATTCTAAGTTTTAACTTTATTATAGTCTAAACCTTTGCAGTTTACATAGATATGAATCTTCAGTTAGTGACCTGAGCAAGTGCTTTTATGAGACTTCATTCTTATAAACTTATAACTCCACTTACTGTCAGTAGGTTAAGAAAGTGTCCTGTATCACCCTGAGTTTAACAGTGACTACTATAATAGTAGAAGAGCTTACCAGGGGATATTACCTAGTCACAATAAATAGCACAACTAGTTTAAAAAAATACTGTTTAGTTTTAGATACAGTAGTGTATTATTAATAACCTCTCAGCTACCTACCCCCTACAATCCCTCTACCCCACCCTAAGACACCCCAACCCCTATCACTATTCACTATGAAGGAAGCATTGTCTTATAGTGTTATAGGTCTGTTATATTAAACTTATACAGGACATTCTGGTTGTTTTATAGGTCGGAATATCCAGGTGTTTAATATAGCAGAAACTGTGGACTTTTATTATACGACCTGAATTACCTAATGCCATATAAAGAATAGACTAGAATAGAATATACTGTAGACCCAAGTTTTGATAAACGTTCATTAATTAAGTTTTAAAATTAAACTCTCTATATTTATTGATCAAGGTCGAGATTTTTTTTCGATTATTCCACCCTGTTACCATTGTCATTGATGCAGGTCTAGTCATTCAGATGGGACAATAAAGCGAGGCACTGTGTGTTACAGGCTGTACATGTTAAAGATCCCTTGAAAGTTGGAAATCACAAAAAAGAGAAGGCTCATTGCACACTGTTACTTGGCATTGCCTGTCTTCATTATCTCATTAAGTGCAGAAGAGTTGGAAGTAAAACTCCATTCTTTTCATTAGTCCATTAAGTGCAGAAGATTAGGATGTAAAACGTCATTCATTCCATTTTTTTTTTGGTTAAGTTTCTGTTGGAAAGAACAACTGTAAGAATTTATTTAAATAGAGAAATCTGTTTTATTCTGAAGGTTTTAACTTAATTATTCAGCCTGTATAGGGCCAAAAACCAAAACTACCGGTAGGTCAAACTGATTAATTTATAATTTATTCTATTTTTAATTAAGTCTTTTAAAATTAATGCAGTTTCAGATAAATGTAATAATAATTTAACAATGTAATTATAAAAATTTTCATTCTGCCCTTTTTAATTAAAAAATTTAACATTTATCTTTGATATCAATATGGAATAACTAGTAATTTTATAAATTTAAAAATTATTTTCAATATCTAAAACTAATATTACCCCAACCCCCCACCCCAACACTATTATCTACATTGATTCACATGTACTGTTGTCATTGATAAACCCTTCCCCTCCCCTCCCCTCAAACACTTCCTGTAAGAATAATAGAACCTCAATGGTGATAATATATCTATAATTATAAGAGATCATTATGATTAGAGTATTATTTCTCGGATAAAGACTACAGGAAACTCTCTCTCTCTCTCTCTCTCAATAACAGTAAGTTAAGACAAAGTTTGAAGGTCCTAGTAATTTGATACTCGTTAACTACTTCCTTTACTTCTATAGAAATATTACTAATTTTACTAAAATAATTTACTTTATAAAATATTCTTTTATACAACATACACGTTGGGTTAATAATCTAAACATTTGTAAGAAAGTATTTTAACATGTGGTTAGTAGGAAATAAACATAAAGAAAAGATTAGACAAGAATAACAATTAGCTAATTAACAAAAACTAAGAGAAATATTTGATACATAATTGGGAAGGGAAATAGTCCGAGTTCAGCTTTTATGAAATAATATAATATTAAACTGTGGACGTCATAGCCTAATGGTTATTTTTATATGCCCACATTATAATGTGGTTATATATTTTCATCACCCCAGTCTGTTGGTCCGTCTGACGCAAACAGTTTTTATCAGATTATAATGAAACTTGCTGTGATCATTTATATTGATGAGATCTTGGTCAAGTTTGAAATTAATGATATTTTGATGGACAGTTTTTGAGTTATTGCCCTTGACTAAGTAAATTGCATCAAAATTTTATTGTGAACTCAACAGAGACTACAGTTTTCATCCAATTTGAATGAAATTTGGTATGATCATGTGTATTCATGAGAACTTGGATTAGTCCCAAATAATGTTAGAGTTTCAACCTGTGCTAAAACAGAAAATATATTTTAAAGTGGGCGTATCTTGGTAGAGAACCAATAGTTTTTATTATTCTTTAATTATTTAAATTACAATTCTTTTAAACCTGTCTGAAAGTTATTACCGATTTCTACCATGTTGTACTGCAGCAGGTAAACCTCATATTAGTGGCAGATATGATATATTATGTAAATGCTATAAAACTGATATATATCACACAATGTCTAGTTGTTCAGAGGGGACAATAAACCTAGACCCTGTGTCCTACAGATTGTGCATGTTATAGATCCCTTGACAGTTAGAAATCACAAAAAAAGTAGGCTTCTGTCTCTGTCCTGGCAAAATTTCACTCGTGACACCGAGCATGGCATTGCCTGTCTTCATTAACCTACAAGGTGCAGTAGAGTCGGATGTAAAACTCCATTCACTTCGTTTTATTTGTTTAAATTATATTTTTTCTCACTTCAGGTGGATTATCATCGTACGTGTCTAAATATCAGTCCGATTTCGACTGGAATAATCACCGCGAACCCGAGCCTATAGTCATACGACCAGAACCCGAACAGGAAATAACCAAATCAGAAGAATTAATACCTGCTAGCGAAGATGACACAAATACTTGGTCGGAAAGTACTACATCGGATCTCTTGTTTTAATTTTCAACCAATCAGAACTTCTTACTATTATTCCTATAACTTACGCAAGCTACGCTGATTGTGATGTTAATAAACATACAGTGAATGTGTTTGTTAGTCGAACAATGTTCTCTACGTGTGGCCAGAGACAAAAATGGTTTGACGTCAAACTTCAGCAATCTATGAAAGAGAATTTGTAGCTCAGATGTGTTAACACGTTCTCGTGTCAATTCTGAAAAGGAGTATATAAGTCTCAGGTATGGTCTGAGTTGGTGAAAATATTGTGTATGGCGTTTGTTTTTATGGATAAAACAATTATTATGAGAGTTCACAATGGGCCTTTTTACACATTCTAAATCAAAGAAATATGTTATACTGACTGCTTATCTTTCCTTGATATAGTTAACACAGGATGTTATGTTGGTACAAGTTAAAATACTGTACAGATGGCCTTGCTGATTGACCAAAAATGGACTTCAGAATGAATTTTCATGACAGTATGGATGAGTTCCTAATACTTCTGTAGACATGAATTCAGTTCAAGGTGGACATTTTAAAATGGGAATCAACCAATAGCTTTGAATGAATAACATGACTGTTAAAAATAACTGGACTCAATATTATGGATAATAATTACCGCTACCCCATTAAAATAACTTGTGATGTTTTGTTACTCCCGTCTTTATTATCAATGATATAACATGACTGTTAAAATATAGGATGAGGTCAGTAACGGAATATTGTATAAAGTGCAGTTCTACAGTTTGCTATAAAAACCAGGAAATGTCAGGACATGTTCTTGATAGAATGATGTGGACTGGAGAAGAATTATATAATTATAGATTAAAATGGCACCAGCCCCTTCACCACAGCAATATGATAAATCACCATTTTTTAGTAGAATTGTAAGACCCACAAACATCTGATTGAAAATTAGAATGATGTAAAATTGATGCTATCAGTGTCTCTGATACACATAACAAGTTTAGAAAACCTCTTTACAATCTCTTTAATAGAACTGTTTAGTTTTAGTAGAATTACAGGAACCACAGACATCTGATTGAAAATTAGAATGATGTAAATTGATGCTATCAGTGTCTCTGATACACATAACAAGTTTAGAAAACCTCTTTACAATCTCTTTTATATCAGATATTATGATATACTTTAGTTGTATAACCTATAGTCCAGGTTTATATTGTTACACAATGTACCATACTTAATCTAAAGGCTCAAGGGAGATAACCACATACAATATAAGCTGCTTTCAAACATTCCTTTCACAATAACTTCTTTGTTTTCTTCTTATGATGATCAAAGATTGTATTTTTAGTAAAGATATTTTAACTTGGCTAGTTGTATATGATTCTACAGAATTATTTATGGCTTCATTTACACAATAAACAACATGGATTAGTCCTATTTCAATCAGAATCTGGAAGAAGATTTGAAATAACAAGGTCTAATGAATAACTGGATAGAAATATATAGATAACAATTACTTTATTAAAATAACTTACAACGTTTCAACGAGGGTTCTCTTGTTTATAACAATGAGTCGAAACGTCACAAGTTATTTAATAAAGTAATTGTTATCTATATAATTGTGTCTAGATATATATTATCCAGTTACTAAATGCCACGTAAGGAAGATCTCGTCAAACAATGATATTGGTGATTTTAAATCAGAACCTTCAGGAAGAGTTGAAATAAAACAAGTTCCGAATACTTCGGTAAATTTAAGCAAATAATAATGAATTATTTTTATTTAAACAATGTTAGCTCTATTTTTTGATATTATTGAAATTCTCAAAATGGCTTGAAATTAAAAAAAAACCTAAAATTTTGTGTTTAATCAAAAACAGGATTAGCCAACTAGCCACTTGAAGTAAAATATCTTAGGTTTTATTTTGTCTATTTTCGTATATTTTTATATTTTTTTGTGATTTCGTTGACAAAATATTAATATAGTTATAAGTACATTAAGCTACGCAATTTTTATTTTGCTCATAAAGTTAGGGACCAACTCAAACTATTCCATTTCTCAGTAGCTGTTTTATTTTAGTCTGTTGTCATGCACAAATTTCTTTCAGCATTCCTCATTATTATATATTTTCTACTAGAGTTTATTTTACAATATTTTTTATGGATTTGTCTGTTGCTTTATATTCTTCATTCCCAGTGATTTAATATAATTTTCTTGCTCATTTTCAGAGTCAATATTTGAAATTTAACACAATAAATTTTCTGGCATGTTATAAATATTTAAGGTATTAATTAATCAAGTCTTAGAATGGACATAAAATTTTAGTTCTCAACAATGGTCAATATGAGTATATATTCATCAGTGAACTTACCTGGTGTTATAAAGTAACAGAATCTCTTAAAATCTGGAAAACTCAATTCATAAACATTTTCAATAATTTAAGCATTTTTATGTATAATTACAAAGTTTTTTTAGATTTATCAGATTATATAAGGATTCTGTTATGACAGCAGGTATATCTACATGCTTATGGGTCAAGTTAAAAATAATATGTTCATTCTAAGACGTGATATCCCTTTAAAAGTTTAGACACTGTATCCCTTTAAATAGAAAGATAGGTGTCCATATACTAATAATATGACAAGACCTGAAGTGTTACTTAATTTGTAGATGAACGTGTTGTAGGAATTGCTTTATGAAAAGTGTTGCGGGAAGACTAAGGGGTGTCTTGGTGTCACAACCTGTAAAAATGTGAGTTTGACAAGAGTAAGTTCCCCTACCTGATGAAAGGAAATTTAGAATATATTAATAGAGAGCTATGTACGTCAAGCAAATATTTAAAATCATTTCTGGAAAATATTAAAACCAGAAGAAAATCTTTACTGTTCCGGCTCAAATTATAATGTTAAATTCTATCTCAAGAAATCCACAAGAACTATCTTTAGATTGATTTATTTTTACAATTGTCTCATTGGTGCAGAATTAACAGATCTTGTCTCATATAGTTGTATTATTACCTCATTACACACTGCAAGGGGTTGCCTGTATTGGTTAGTCTATTCAGATATAGAGAATCTCAACGCTATATATATTTGATATTAAAAAAGATAGTACGTCTTAGAATGAACATATAAGATCTCAAGACTGGTCAATATGAGTATATATTCATCAGTGAACTTACCTGGTGTCATAAAGTAACAGAATCCCTGTCAAATCTGGAATCTCACAAAACTAAGTCATTTTTGAAAAAACGCTTAAACAATTCATTAAGTGTTTCTCAATAATTAATTAATTACTTACTTTTTTGGATATTTATTTATTTTTGTATGTTATTTATCGTAGCAGGTATATTTACTGATGAATATATACTCTTATTGACCAAGTTTAAAATTTTAATGTTTTGTTTGATTTATCAGATTATATAAGGATTGTGTTATGTTTTTTATGTTAGGTTATGTTTATCTACTGATAAATATAGACTCTTATTGACCAAGTTTAAAATTTTAATGTTTTGATTGATTTATCAGATTATATAAGGATTGTGTTATGTTATTTATGTCAGCAGGTTTATCTACTGATAAATATAGACTCTTATTGACCAAGTTTAAAATTTTAATGTTTTGATTGATTTATCAGATTATATAAAGATTCTGTAATGTTATTTATCGTAGCAGGTATATTTACTGATGAATATATACTCTTATTGGCCAAGTTTAAAATTTTAAAATATTATGATTTAACAGATATTAAAATAAAGTGTTAGGTTAAAACAAAAGAATAAGAGTTAAGAAATTCCGAAAACTTGCGACTCAAAAAATATCTTTTGATAAGTCAATTAAAGGCTCTAGAATGGTTTATTATAGAAGAGAATTATATAAAAAAATTGATTTAATTTTTGTTATGTCTCATATAAACTTGCCATAAATTCTGTTTAAGGTGCCTTGATACTTGAAAACAGTCTTCAGGGGCCTAATTCTTGAAAACTTAACTACAGATGAATTTAGTGTTCCAGTCATCTGATAGGCCAATCACTAAAATTAATTTTAAATCTAGTTGTTATCCAATCAGATTACTGTATTTCTAATATATTTTTAAGTTAAGATTTTGAGAATTAGGTCCCAGGTAATTAAAGTGCTGTCATATTAGAAATAATTTTTATATAAATTAAGGCAACAAGGTAAAATGTTATAATTATAAATACTATTACAGTATTTTACAAACAATGATATATAAATATATTATTAGGTAGGGATGTGGTTTCTAAATATTGTCTTAGCCATGTGTATCACTTATTAATATGACTTTATAGTGTATGATGGTGAACAATTTACAAAATAATCTATTATTAGCTGTCTAAATGCTGAAGGTGTTATATAAAGCTGAAATTGAGTTCTATCAGTTGGTGAAATAAATATTTAGATGACTATACAGATAGCTGAAATTAAGCTCTATCAGCTGGTAAAGTAAATATTTAGATGACTATACAGATAGCTGAAATTGAGCTCTATCAGCTGGTAAAGTAAATATTTAGATGACTATACAGATAGCTGAATTGAGCTCTATCAGCTGGTAAAGTAAATATTTAGATGACTATACAGATAAGCTGAAATTGAGCTCTATCAGCTGGTGAAATAAATATTTAGATGACTATACAGATAGCTGAAATGAGCTCTATCAGCTGGTAAAGTAAATATTTAGATGACTATACAGATAGCTGAAATTGAGCTCTATCAGCTGGTAAAGTAAATATTTAGATGACTATACAGATAGCTGAAATTGAGCTCTATCAGCTGGTAAAGTAAATATTTAGATGACTATACAGATAGCTGAAATTGAGCTCTATCAGCTGGTAAAGTAAATATTTAGATGACTATACAGATAGCTGAAATTGAGCTCTATCAGCTGGTAAAGTAAATATTTAGATAACTATACAGATAGCTGAAATTGAGCTCTATCAGCTGGTAAAGTAAATATTTAGATAACCTATACAGATAGCTGAAATGAGTCTATAGCTGGTAAAGTAAATATTTAGATGACTATACAGATAGCTGAAATTGAGCTCTATCAGCTGGTAAAGTAAATATTTAGATGACTATACAGATAACTGAAATTGAGTTCTATCAGCTGGTAAAGTAAATATTAAGATGACTATACAGATAGCTGAAATTGAGTTCTATCAGCTGGTAAAGTAAATATTTAGATGACTATACAGATAGCTGAAATTGAGCTTCTATCAGCTGGTAAAGTAAATATTTAGATGACTATACAGATAGCTGAAATTGAGTTCTATCAGCTGGTAAAGTAAATATTTAGATGACTATACAGATAGCTGAAATTGAGTTCTATCAGCTGGTAAAGTAAATATTTAGATGACTATACAGATAGCTGAAATTGAGCTCTATCAGCTGGTAAAGTAAATATTTAGATAACTATACAGATAGATGAAATAGAGCTCTATTAGCTGGTAAAGTAAATATTTAGATAACCATATCCCTTTAATTGTGTAAATGAAATTATATAAGTAATATATAAATATATATTGAATCATACTTTGCTTTGTAAATTTGCTTTATTTGAATTTATTCTTACTTTTACCAAATGCCTAAAATACATTCGCCTTCTTCGTTTATTTCATGGGTCTTTTGCTGGTCAAAATTTCTGTGAAAGCTCAATAACAATCCATGCTATACTGGCATTTTATTTTTAAAAGAATGCTTAATTGAATGCTGCTTTGGTTATTGAGGAAATAATTTGTTTTGTGAATGCTTCATGTTGGTTGACAATCTGGTAATTGGTTATTGGTTTCAACTGATTTAGTTGATTATTGTGATTTTAACAATGCTGTTGAATGGATTAAATAAAATAAAAGAAAATCGCATGTTTTATCAGAACTCTTTTATTGAACAAATTCCTTATATAGGCCGACTCAAATCTATGACAAATATTTGATAATAAATGTAAATTGTAATTTATAAATATCAAAGAATTAGTTTATTAAAATGCATGTGCATTACTGACAGTGTAGTTCAAGTTTTAGGTCAGAATGGTTTATTAAATCTTATTACCTGTATTAAGATCAGAATTTTATCTGTAAATTGTAATTTATAAATATCAAAGAATTAGTTTATTAAAATGCATGTGCATTACTGACAGTGTATTAAGTAGGTCAGAGATTTTATCCCGTAAATTGTAATTTATAAATATTAAAGAATAGGTTTATTAAAATGCATGTGCATTGTTTACGTCAAGTAGGTCAGATGTTCATGTAATTTGTAATTTATAAATATTAAAGAATAAGTTTATTAAAATGCATGTGCATTATTGAAATTGTGTGATAAGTAGGTCAGAGGTTCATCATGTATTACAATATAATCTGTGTAGAATTTTAAAGTTTTTTCAGTATAGCCTTATCTATATTCTGATGTATTATATTCTCCGTGTTAATTTATAATGTACATTTTTATAAAAACTGAGAAAGTTGAACAATGATATTAAACGCACATTCATATTCACATATTCACTTTAAAACATAAACAAGATTAGTCCACTTTAATTAGAGGTGAATAAATAGTAAAGAATCTATACCACCCTGTCATTATGTGGTATGTTCATTATTTCTTACATTACCTACAAATTAAATGAACTATTCCGGTTTGTGATTGAATTGTGCCAACATGTGTACAGATATTCAGCATGACTATAATATATATACTATATATATACTAGATCCGAAATTTCAAACCACAACCACAACTTTACCAAGACCAAGAGGAATAACAATAGATAACTTCCTTGAGTGGCATTTAGTAATTTGTGGATACAATAACTGATACAAAAACTGGACACAGTTTAATGGAAAACTATTACTTTATTAAATAACTTGTGAAGTTTCGATGATACTCTTGTATCAAACAATGATCAAGCAAGTTATTTAATAGAATATTGTATCTATAATATTATGTCCAGTTAACACTCGATAGAGGAAGATATTTACTAGAAAATTATTTATAGGTGCCATTAAATCATGCTTCTATATTCTTGGTTTTTAAATTTAACCAGCTCATTGTTTTTTGTGGCTCATTCTTTTGTATTGTATTTATGTTGTATATAGACTATTGATACAACTAGGGGTAGGTTTTGCAGCAAAAATTGCAAAATGTTTGTTATTACGCAAAAATTATTTGCAAAATTATGGGGTAACTAACTTGGTAACCTCATCATACACTTGTTAATATATCTCTGTATATTTCAATAGAATAATTAAAAGGAGTTATGTCCCTTGATTTCATTCCATATATTGTATATTATTGTTTGTATTTCTAGAAATAATTCTTTTAGAATTCTACTTTCGTTTTTTTTTCTAAATACATCGAAGAATAAGGGTGACTGTTTTATGAGAGGTCATCAGCATTCTCTATATCTTTTATATAGTCCACAATAGAAAGGCAGTATGGAAGGAATCATTACAACCAGTCTGGTCGTCAGGGTGGGGCCAAAAGGGGCTTGGCCCGGGCTAAGGAGAATTTAACCCCACCCATTGTCCTCTCTCAAAACCTTCTTCAGTTAACAGAGATTGATTAATTTACAATAAAAACCACAAAGATAAACATTTTGATAAAGATTTTAAAAAAGAAGTCAAATACACATCTATTGAAAACAAGATAAACAAAATTTCAATAATTATTTAGTTTTGTGAGTTTTTAAGATTTTACAGGGATTCTGTTACTTTATAACAAGTTCACTGATGAATATATACTCATATTGACCATTCTTGATGAATATATACTCATATTGACCATTCTTGATGAATATATACTCATATTGACCATTCTTGAGAACTAAAATTTTATGTTCATTCTAAGACACAGTATCACTTTACAACAGGAGAACTCTAAACAGTACACTGTAACTTAAATTTTAAGATGCAGTATCACTTTAACTAGCCCAGTGGCCTAATTGTACTAAAATAAGATTTCATCTTGATTATTGACCACTTGTCAAGAAAAACCAATCTGACTTTAATTACACCTTAAAACAATGGAGTCTATTATTACTATTTAATCCCTACAACTAGAGGCTTGACACCTGGACATAAAACCTGTCCTTTTATAAAGGATAGAAAGGAAGTTAAGGATGCTTGTTGACTTGTGAATAGTGTCAAATTATCCATTGTTTTAAAACATAGAAACCAAACTAGGAAATGATTAGCAGATTTAAAGGATGGATATAAAATATAAAGATACAATGTGGACCTATATCTTTATCATTAACCCAGGTTGTAATAGATCTAATAAATATATTCTTCCATAGAAACACTGGCCTAGGTTACAAGTATTAGGTGTTATTCTTATATAAACAGTATTTATTTTCACTGGATTGGGCAGCAGGCTACGCCTATATAAGCCAGTGTTATAAGAGATACTCTCCTATAGAAGCACTGGCCCAGGTTACAAGTATTAGGTGTTATAAGAGATACTCTCCTATAGAAGCACTGGCCTAGGTTACAAGTATTAGGTGTTATAAGAGATACTCTCCTATAGAAGCACTGGCCTAGGTTACAAGTATTAGGTGTTATAAGAGATACTCTCCTATAGAAGCACTGGTCTAGGTTACAAGTATTAGATGTTATAAGAGATACTCTCCTATAGAAGCACTGGCCTAGGTTACAAGTATTAGGTGTTATAAGAGATACTCTCCTATAGAAGCATTGGTCTAGGTCACAAGTATTAGGTGTTATAAGAGATACTCTCCTATAGAAGCACTGGTCTAGATCACAAGTATTAGGTGTTATAAGAGATACACTCCTATAGAAGCACTGGTCTAGATCACAAGTATTAGGTGTTATAAGAGATACTCTCCTATAGAAGCACTGGTCTAGGTCACAAGTATTAGGTGTTATAAGAGATACTCTCCTATAGAAGCACTGGTCTAGATCACAAGTATTAGGTGTTATAAGAGATATCTCCTATAGAAGCACTGGCCTAGGTCACAAGTATTAGGTGTTATAAGAGATACTCTCCTATAGAAGCACTGGTCTAGGTCACAAGTATTAGGTGTTATAAGAGATACTCTCCTATAGAAGCACTGGTCTAGGTCACAAGTATTAGGTGTTATAAGAGATACACTCCTATAGAACCACTTGCCTAGGTCACAAGTATTAGGTGTTATAAGAGATACTCTCCTATAGAAGCACTGGTCTCGGTCACAAGTATTAGGTGTTATAAGAGATACTCTCCTATAGAAGCACTGGCCTAGGTCACAAGTATTAGGTGTTATAAGAGATACTCTCCTATAGAAGCACTGTCTAGGTCACAAGTATTAGGTGTTATAAGAGATATTCTCCTATAGAAGCACTGGCTAGGTACAAGTATTAGGTGTTATAAGAGAATTCTCCTATAGAAAGCACTGGTCTAGGTACAGTATTAGTGTTATAAGAGATACTCTCCTATAGAAGCACTGGTCTAGGTCACAAGTATTAGGTGTTATAAGAGATACTCTCCTATAGAAGCACTGGTCTACAAGTATTAGGTGTTATAAGAGATATCTCCTATAGAAGCACTGGCCTAGGTCACAAGTATTAGGTGTTATAAGAGATACTCTCCTATAGAAAATTGGTCCTGGTCACAAGTATTAGGTGTTATAAGAGAAACTCTCCTATAGAAGCACTGGACTAGGTCACAAGTAGAAAATATTGATTTCAGCATTATTTACAAGAAAATAATATAGTGTATTCAGATAAATTTTGGAAATGAAATGAATGGAGTTTTACATCCTACTCTTCTGATGATAACATTTTGGAAACATCAAGTCTATCATTAACACTTAACGGAAAGAAACAGTTTTATCTTTTATCTGTTCCTGAAATTTTCGGCTCAGATTTTTTTCATTTTACAAGATGAGGTCATCGTTAAATAGGCCTACAGTTTAAGCTTTAAATTTCATTAATGACTTATTTTTAAATTAGGGTCACCCTGGACCATTTTCTTCAAATTATATCATACAAAACTCCATGTAGTCTAATGTCTGTTGAGATTTTCACGAAAATATAATTTTGATAATTTAATTTGCAGTAAAAAGAGATAAAGAAACTAATATTTGTATATATTTGTATGTAATAATAGATAAAGTATGATAATTTTTCTGAATTCTGAATTAAATATATATATATATATTTTTATATTTTTTTTTTTTTAAATATATTTTTTTCCCATTACATAAGTTGAGAATACCAAGGGTGGGGTGGGGCCTTGGCTAATTGTCTTACCTGCACTGATATACACTGAATAAACATATAAAACATTATAATAAATAATATATTTGACATATATTTGAAGTAAAGGCTCATACTATTTCTATGTTAAGGCTTTAATGGTTCCACATATTTTATTAAATTCTATTGTCTCCGGAGATTGACTTATTTTGGACCCTGTTTGTAATGTTAGACTATAACTTTGTAGGTAAGCATTGAAGTTACTTAATGATGGAATTTTGTTGTTTTTTGTGCATTTATAAATAAAATATTCACATAAAAAGATTAGAATGCCTACAGGACCTCTACAATTTAAAATATTAACCTTAACAATAGTGGAATCAACTTTAACAATGTGTCAGTGCCTTCTGTTGAATAGTAACTTGTTACCTTTCAACCACCCTAATCTCTACAATTAGTGAACACTGCTTTAACCCTGTACCAGTACCTTCTGTTGAATAGTAACTTGTTACCTTTCAACCACCCTAATCTCTACAATTAGTGAACACTGCTTTAACCCTGTACCAGTGCCTTCTGTTGAATAGTAACTTGTTACCTTTCAACCACCCTAATCTCTACAATTAGTGAACACTGCTTTAACCCTATACCAGTACCTTCTGTTGAATAGTAACTTGTTACCTTTCAACCACCCTAATCTCTACAATTAGTGAACACTGCTTTAACCCTGTACCAGTGCCTTCTGTTGAATAGTAACTTGTTACCTTTCAACCACCCTAATCTCTACAATTAGTGAACACTGCTTTAACCTGAACCAGTGCCTTCTGTTGAATAATAACTTGTTACCTTTCAACCACCCTAATCTCTACAATTAGTGAACACTGCTTTAAACCTGTACCAGTACCTTCTGTTGAATAGTAACTTGTTACCTTTCAACCACCCTAATCTCTACAATTAGTAAACACTGCTTTAACCCTGTACCAGTACCTTCTGTTGAATAGTAACTTGTTACCTTTCAACCACCCTAATCTCTACAATTAGTGAACACTGCTTTAACCCTGAACCAGTACCTTCTGTTGAATAGTAACTTGTTACCTTTCAACCACCCTAATCTCTACAATTAGTGAACACTGCTTTAACCCTGTACCAGTACCTTCTGTTGAATAGTAACTTATTACCTTTCAACCACCCTAATCTCTACAATTAGTGAACACTGCTTTAACCCTGTTCCAGTGCCTTCTGTTGAATATAACTTGTTACCTTTCAACCACCCTAATCTCTACAATTAGTGAACACTGCTTTAACCCTGTACCGTACCTTCTATTGAATAGTAACTTGTTACCTTTCAACCACCCTAATCTCTACAATTAGTGAACACTGCTTTAACCCTGTACCAGTACCTTCTGTTGAATAGTAACTTGTTACCTTTCAACCAGCCTAATCTCTACAATTAGTAACATTGCTTTAATCCTGTACCAGTACCTTCTGTTGAATAGTAACTTGTTACCTTTCAACCACCCTAATCTCTACAATTAGTGAACACTGCTTTAACCCTGTACCAGTACCTTCTGTTGAATAGTAACTTATTACCTTTCAACCACCCTAATCTCTACAATTAGTGAACACTGCTTTAACCCTGGTACAGTCCTTCTGTTGAATATGAACTTGTTACCTTTCAACCACCCTAATCTCTACAATTAGTGAACACTGCTTTAACCCTGTACCGTACCTTCTATTGAATAGTAACTTGTTACCTTTCAACCACTCTAATCTCTATAATTAGGAACACTGCTTTAACCCTGAACCAGTCCTTCTGTTGAATAGTAACTTGTTACCTTTCAACCACCTAATCTCTACAATTAGTGAACACTGCTTTAATCTGTACCAGTACCTTCTGTTGAATAGTAACTTGTTACCTTTCAACCAGCCTAATCTCTACAATTATGAACACTGCTTTAATCTCAGCATGTACTTCAGTTGAATAGTAACTTGTTACCTTTCAACCACCCTAATCTCTACAATTAGTGAACACTGCTTTAATCCTGTACCAGTACCTTCTGTTGAATAGTAACTTGTTACCTTTCAACCACCCTAATCTCTACAATTAGTGAATACTGCTTTAAACCTGTACCAGTGCCTTCTGTTGAATAATAACTTGGTACCTTTCAACCACCCTTATCACAAAAAAAAATAAAACAGAATCATTCAAAGTATGGAAAGGGTAGTCTCTTTGTACAACTGACTGCAAAAATTCTTTGTTTTGACTAAATTGTCCGATTTGTCTAATGTAATGCTACACTGTTCGGTTTGACTAATGTCCGATTTGTCTTAAAAGTTAAAAAATATATAGTCTAGAACTACCAGTCTTTATAAATAATTGACATTGCTTTGTTTAGTTACGTCTGGATAAATCGAGTGTAATGATGTAAAACCGCATGGACTACTTGCACACAGAAAGAAAAGTTCATACACGGAAACAAAAACAAAGGAAGAGGACTTAAAAACGTTTCTAAAAAGAAGCCACAGCAAGTTTACCATGATATTTTGTGTTTTTAGGAGTTGAAATTGTTAAAACTTGTGTGTGAAACGATATATTTTGATTTTTTAGCGACACTAATTCTAGCGCGCACTGACAATTTGATTTTATACGCATGCGTAACAAAGACATCCCTGCAGAAATGGCCTCCCAAGCTAAAGTAGCGAAATCCGATGGAAAAAACAATCACGATAATATCGATGAGCAAGCAGGTAAACTTTTTATTATTTCTATTCTATTCTACAGATTCTTGTGCTTCGAATGGTATACAGAAACCACCGAATCGGGGACGGAGATGGCCAAAATGTGGGGTGTTTTGATGAGATGCGGTGTCTTGTTTTGGGGGCCACATGGTTTTGTAAGGCAAATGGAAGCTTTGTTCTCGATTTTCCGGCTTCTTTTAAACAGCCGATCTGTGTAAAGTAGGCCACCTATCGAATCCATGTATACCTGATTGTGGAATAGAAATTGAGTAATGTTCACAGGTTCAAAATTGATGATTGAAGTTTCCAAAATTGAGAAAAATTCTAAAAACAAAATTTAGTCTTGTTTGGCCTGTTTAAATTTAGTGACTGGTGTTGACTTGTTCAATCCCATAATTCTCTGCTACTGGCTTTGTTCTGGGGAGAGCCCAAGATTTGTCATGAATGACTCCATTGTATGCCCCTTTTTGATAAGTCTTTGATTTTCCGTAGTTAAATTTGTCTGATAAAATCCATTTTCTGTCTCCTTGAACAAAAGACTTGATTACAAGAAAAATTGGAGAAATTATTACACTGTCTTAGAGTTATGTCCCTTTTATAAAAATTATCAATGCTTTTTCTGAGTAAAGCTAGTTATTATTTAAGTCAAAAATATATTCTTATTCAATTCTTCACAAACAGTTTCCATGGAAAATTTAATTTCTTAACAAATAGGTTTTTGGGCATGCGAAGCTCCTTGTTTCAACTGCTGGTGTGAAAGGATAGTTCAGGACTTAAAAATGGAAGGGGGGAGGGTGCTGTATGATAATGGATTCTCAAGCATTCTAATGCTGATTTCTGCTGTCTTTATTATGCCATCAGGTGCTGAAGAATAGGACGTAAAACTCCATACATTTTATTAGTCTATAAGGCGCAGGAGAGTGGGAAGTAAAACTCCATTATAATGCAATGCTGATTTATATTTTATTTATCAGATAAAGAACAGCAGGAAGCGATAGAACAAATAGATGAAGTACAGAATGAAATTGACAGGCTCAATGAGCAGGCTAGTGAAGAAATATTGAAAGTAGAACAGAAATTTAACAAAAGTCGGCAGCCATTTTTCCAGAAGAGATCTGATCTGATTGCTAAAATACCAAACTTCTGGTTCACTGCTGTATCCTTTCTTTAATATCATTACATTATAGAGCATTGTGCTTAAAACTTAAGATGATATTAATGTTCTAGTCATGTGGGACCTTATTCTCTAAAACTTAACTTAAGGGGGTTGACAACCTTATCGTTCGAGGTGTATTTCAATCAAGAAACGCATTTAGTTTATATCCATTCTATTTGACATTAAAAAAAACTCATGTATGAAAATTTTGAGCTCCATCGCTTCAGTAGTTCGTCTGATATCCGTCCGTGAAGATAATCTATTTATAGAACAAAACGGGGTATTCCTCTATGTAGACGTACAAATTACGTTGTCAGTTGACATTTGTGATTACAACGTCATCGGCTAAATAAACATTCTCTACGATTGCCGGTCCGTTATTGTAAATATCGGCACGCGAAGTAAGAGTTTGTGTATCGGGGGAATCCAGAAGTCACGTGATGTCCCATAAATCATTACGTCACATGTAAACAGAGAAGATTTTATGATTGGTGGGTGGAAGGCTTTTGACATGTGCTAATCCATTGTTTTAGCACTCCAATTATGTGGATATCGGTGCATATCGATGCCTAAAAGGTGCTTAAAGATTTCTACAGCATGAAAGACAATCTTTTAACAACATGATCGTTAATTACGTAAGGCCGTTCAAAGTAAATTGTCTGTTTTACAGGCCTTTTTTTTTAAAAATGGGGCGAGAGGGCGAATTTATTATTTATTATTTATAAGCGCTTTTTTAAAATTTGGCACCAGAAGAAATCGGAGCGAGCGAAGCTATTTATTATTTATTTCCACAAATTTAAAAAAAAGATTTAATAAATTTAAATCACCATTCAGATGCAACTATCAGATGTTTTTGGGGTTTGAATGATAATAGTTGATAGAAATAACAGAACTTTTTTAATTTTCAACTATCCATCTGTAAACTGTATTTTAAAATGCCATTGTATGGTAATAATTATTATTATTGGAAATTTTGGAACAAATTGTCATACATCATATCACATACAAGACAAGAACAAAACAATCTGATTAGATCGAACTTCTATTTTAATAATTTTTATATATGTTACAAATGTCGATAACTCGTACTAACGGAGTACTTCCGGTTTTAACTTGAGAAAAGCGGAATGTGTTGAGTGATAACAATAATAAGAAAATCGATCGTATTGGAACGTATAAAATTCGTATTTTCTTGTATTCGTTCCCATTTTTCCATAAATATTAACTTTTTCAAATCAATAGCAGAAAAAAACCCTGTGCATTCTTTTACTTGTAATTGTAACAGGTCTCGATTTGTTCCACCAGGCATTATTATCCAGAAACGAAATTTTCAAGATTAAGATTAATTTAATGTTTGGGTTGTCCTCACGAAAGTGTGAATAATTTTCATAATTGTGCTTCCTTCAGCAAATAATTGTATTTTCGAACGTAAAGTTGTATCAGAATCAATTTCAGTTTAAATTTAAGAAGAAAATCTTTTTATCGGTGATGAAAAACGCATTCTAAGCCACTTCCGGTTTTTCGTTAAACTTCAAGGGAGATAATTATGGTAAAAAATATTTTGGGGAAAAATAACTCAACGGGCCCCCATTATTTATTAATTATTCCGAAATGAATAAATAGTTTTGGAGCGCAGGGTATTTTACCGGAGCGCCCGGGGCCTGTAAAACAGACAATTTACTTTGTACAGCCTAAGGTTTACATGTGTTTGCAAAATGTTGAAAAAAACTGACCCTTTTTCCAAAAGCATATCTCGCTTACAATTTATCCGATTTGTACAAACTTTGGCTTCAGCTAAAGCTTACGATGTCCCCTATAACTTTACGTTGGCTTTTTTTTTATAAAATGAATAGTTTTTTAAAAATTCAATTTTTCGTAAATGCACTCCCAAAATTTTGATTTCTATCAATATCTTCAGAACAAAACAAAATTTTCCAAAAAGCCAACGTAATTTTGTAGGGGATATATGTAGACTTGCGTTGTGCAAAATTTCAACCTTCTATATTAAATAGCCTAGTAGATATGCTAATTTTAAGGGAATAATTGACGTTTTTTTCGTTCATCTTTCATACCCTATTTCTTAAAGTTGAAATGTCATAAAGAAATAAATTTTATATTTTTGGATAGCTGAAAGTCCCCTCTTCCCATTGATATTTAAATATTTCAGATAGGTGGAAAAGAAGTGGTTGAAATCGTCTATTTTTTGTACATAGGTTTAGGGTTGTCAACCCCCTTAAGATGATTTTAGTGTTCCAGTCATCTGGGATCTTATTCTTGAAAACTTAACTTAAGATGATTTTAGTGTTCCAGTTTCCATTTTTGAAATTTTGTGAAATGCGGTCAGGTTCGGAGTTGTCAATTTTTCGACAAACATTTTTTGAGTTATTGCCCCTGGCTTTATATTTGTTGTGGGTGCTATAATTTCAATTTAGATTTTGATGAAACTTGGTGTGAATATTGTGATGTATAAAACAACTTAGAAGAAGGGTTTGTTTGTATATATTGATGTTATAAATCAAAGGAGATAATTATTCAACAATGCTGATGTTTGGGCGTATGTTACCTTGGTTGGCAAGCTAATCGTACACCCTAAAACAATGTTTTATGTACCTTAACCCCGAACTAGTTTGTAAATCACCCCCAGGTCTCGGCTTTACTAAATGAAGAAGATGAAGAAGCATTACAGTATCTTACTAAGGTGGAAGTTCAGGAATTTGAAGATATAAAATCTGGTTACAAAATAAACTTCAGTTTTGATACAAACCCTTATTTTGATAATGAAATAATTTCTAAAGAATTTCATCTGAATGATACCGGGGAACCTTCGTCGAAATCAACAACAATCAAATGGAAATCAGGAAAGGTACGTGATTTTCTTTCTTCAAAACATTTAGTTTAATCTGTGGTGATTCCAGATGGTTTATTTGTTGAAATTGCCAAAGTAAAGCAAGTTGGCATCATCATATGTTTCTTTCATATTAGACATAAATTTCCGTCAATCGCTTCCGTCATTAATTTACCCTGCCCTCTATTCCATAGGTTTTTTTATTCTACCCTCAGAATCATGTACTCGCGCATTCAAAAACCTTGAAAACCTGGATATTCCGACACACAAGTATTGTAGCTAGGTCACAAAGCTAGATCTTGGGTCCCTGAATTGTGAAAATATATAGCACTTTATATCCCAGTGTACGCGTCCTGTCCGACGAAGTTTAACAACAAGTCAACATAACACTGTATTCATGTTATTAATTTGAATTTATTTTGATCAAGGACCTTACCAAGAAATCAAGTACGCCGAGTAAAGGTGGAAGGAAACGTAACCACGACGATGGGGACCAAGAATCATTTTTTAACTGGTTTTCTGATCATAATGATGCTGGTGCTGATGAACTTGGTGAAGTGATAAAGGATGATATATGGCCTAATCCTTTACAATATTATTTGGTAAGTTTTACAATATTATTTGGTAAGTTTTACAATATTATTCGGTAAGATTTACAATATTATTTGGTTGTTGCAATCACAGATCGAGCTTCTAAGAGGATGACCGAGTCTCAACTCTAAAATATTATAAAGAATAGGATGTAAAATTCAAGGACTGGAGCTGCCCCCTATCTTGCCCTATTAACTTGACGTATTGATGTATTTTAGGCATCTGAGATTGATGACGATACTGGAGGTGATCTAGGAGATGAGGATATTGATGAAGAAGATGAGGGATTAGATGATGATGGAGAGGGTGAAGATGATCTCGAAAACGAAGGTGAAGGGGATGATGACGTAAGTACAGGGAATTATAAATAGTAGGGCCTGGTGATATATTGATAAATACTGCAGGAATAACAGTACTATAATGGATATAGTCGTTAGATATCAATAGGAATAACAGTACTATAATGGATATAGTCGTTAGATATCAATAGGAATAACAGTACTATAATGGATATAGTCGTTAGATATCAATAGGAATAACAGTACTATAATGGATATAGTCGTAAGATATCAATAGGAATAACAGTACTATAATGGATATAGTCGTTAGATATCAATAGGAATAACAGTACTATAATGGATATAGTCGTTAGATATCAATAGGAATAACAGTACTATTATGGATATAGTCGTTAGATATCAATAGGAATAACAGTACTATAATGGATATAGTCGTTAGATATCAATAGGAATAACAGTACTATAATGGATATAGTCGTTAGATATCAATAGGAATAACAGTACTATAATGGATATAGTCGTTAGATATCAATAGGAATAACAGTACTATAATGGATATAGTCGTTAGATATCAATAGGAATAACAGTACTATAATGGATATAGTCGTTAGATATCAATAGGAATAACAGTACTATAATGGATATAGTCGTTAGATATCAATAGGAATAACAGTACTATAATGGATATAGTCGTTAGATATCAATAGGAATAACAGTACTATAATGGATATAGTCGTTAGGTATCAATAGGAATAACAGTACTATAATGGATATAGTCGTTAGATATCAATAGGAATAACAGTACTATAATGGATATAGTCGTTAGATATCAATAGGAATAACAGTACTATAATGGATATAGTCGTTAGATATCAATAGGAATAACAGTACTATAATGGATATAGTCGTTAGATATCAATAGGAATAACAGTACTATAATGGATATAGTCGTTAGATATCAATAGGAATAACAGTACTATAATGGATATAGTCGTTAGATATCAATAGGAATAACAGTACTATAATGGATATAGTCGTTAGATATCAATAGGAATAACAGTACTATAATGGATATAGTCGTTACATATCAATAGGAATAACAGTACTATAATGGATATAGTCGTTACATATCAATAGGAATAACAGTACTATAATGGATATAGTCGTTAGATATCAATAGGAATAACAGTACTATAATGGATATAGTCGTTAGATATCAATAGGAATAACAGTACTATAATGGATATAGTCGTTAGATATCAATAGGAATAACAGTACTATAATGGATATAGTCGTTAGATATCAATAGGAATAACAGTACTATAATGGATATAGTCGTTAGATATCAATAGGAATAACAGTACTATAATGGATATAGTCATTAGATATCAATAGGAATAACAGTACTATAATGGATATAGTCGTTACATATCAATAGGAATAACAGTACTATAATGGATATAGTCGTTAGATATCAATAGGAATAACAGTACTATAATGGATATAGTCGTTAGATATCAATAGGAATAACAGTACTATAATGGATATAGTCGTTAGATATCAATGTTTACTGTCTATACCAGTCGTGTCAATAAAAGCTTCATTAATATTGTCTTGTTATATAGTTATATGTAAGTTTCTTACTAGCCCAGAAGGTGTAGAAGAGTTGGACGTAAAACTCCATTCATTTCAATGTCTTCACTAGCCCATTAGGTTGGACGTAAAACTCCATTTATTTCATTTCAATGATTTCCCACTGTCTTCTTTAGGTGTAGAAGAGTAGGACGTAACACTTCATTCATTTCAATGTTTTCTCTCTTCCATTCATTCATTAGCCTTATATAAGGTCTAGAACAGTGGGATGTGAAACTCCATTTCGTTTCTCTCAGACGATATTCAAAACATTTGTCCACTGAAAATAAGATTTTTTCCCTCCAATTTCAGGATTTAGAAGATGGCGATGAAGGCGGAGATGATGAAGATGCATAGAAATTACTAACATTATCATCCATCAATCATTTTATCAACCAATCATCTTTCATTATCATTTTAAAATAGGACACGCCCACTTAGCCTCTTCACCTTAATTGGACATTCCTGGTGTATGAATATATGTAAATGAGGTTGACAACCAATCGGATTAAAGAACCAGGGATCAGGTTTCTGCAGGGGATTTTGAACTAGATCATTGAATCTAAATTTTATACTTGTTTGAAATTTTTTGAAAGCCATTGAAAATTATGGCTAATAAATTGTACAGAATTGATGGTGTGGCCACTATTTTATTTTTGAAAAAATTTAAAGAAACCTTGTGCACACTTTCAACAAACTTTATGGTGGCAAATTATTTTCAGGTAGTTCTGTATATGAGTAAAACTTATTTCATTTCAACTTTTGCCCAGAAATACGATAGTCTAACTTCAATATTATTGATTCTTAAAACAGGAAATAAAGTAAATTCTTGCATGCAATTAAAAGTCTTAGAGAATGGTAACTGGACACTCTGTTTAAAATAGTGCTGGGTTTATCAAAATAGTGCCAGGTCTTCATAGAAAGTAAAATAATTTAACAGGTACTCTAAAAACACTGGTGACAATTATTCTGTATTTCTAGAGATTTGTTAACCTTTAAAATATCTATACATATTCATGTGTCGTCCATATTGAATGGAGAATAACCTTTGACCCTGTGTGCCATCTTATTATTGGAAGAGGTAATACACGCTATCAATCTGGCACTGAGAGTTTTAAATACGATGCATGAATAATGTCCTAGCTGCAGGTGCTTGTTATATTTTGTTTGTAAATGTATGTAAAACTCTTATTAAACCTGAATTATCTTGATCAATAATAAACATACATTTATAAACTCAATATACCCAGTTGGTTTAGGTATCTTGTAATAAATATATATGAATTAATACGTATATCTAAAATTAAAGTTAAAAATAACGATGGCCTTTTTACCAACTTTGACTAATTTCTTGAATGTCCTAATTGGAATGTGGGCGATATTTTGTAATTAATTATTGTTTTGTGTCAAATAGTTTTTAAGTAAAAATAATGAATGATTTATTGCTGGCGGCTTTAATTAGATTCTGGAGGCTTTAATTAGATTCTGGGTTTCTAAAATAAAAAGTAAGTTTGAAAGATTTCAACATTCTTGTCTGATTGGTCAATCACTTAAATTGATTTAGATTAAATTGTATTTATTAATCAGATTATATCAATTTCTTCAAAAAATCTAAAGGAAGTAGAATTTTTCACGTGTGTTTACATATGGAAAATGTCTAAAAATCCGTTCCGATATATTTGAGAAAACTGACCCTCAAATTTTAGTTTCTAAAATTAATATTATGGTCACTAGTTTATTTATCTGACTTTAAAAATTCTAAACTTTAAGACCTGATCTGATAAGTTTCCAGATTTACCAGAATTTAAGGTTCAATTTTTAGATTTGCCAATCAGATGACAATATCTTTGATTAATTGGTGAAGTTTTTGAGAAACTGGCCACTCGGTAACTTTAAGTTCTGCCCAAAATCCAGAATTGGGTTGTTGTTTGTACAAGAATCTAGAAATAATCGGGCCTGATTCTAATTACGAGGCTAAAACCATGGATTTCATTTTGTTAAAAATCACATAACGGTAAAAAATATTAAAATGTCAAATAAAAAGTTGTGTTTGTTTTCTCAACTGTGTTGTAGTAATGGACCAGGTATAGTCTGGGGGGTAGCATACAGGTGGTGCAACACCCTCCCACTTTCAATGAACGTGTGGTAAAAAACAGTAATGAATGGAGTCTTTGGTATATCAATTGGTTAACTGAGAGAGTGAAAACTATGTGTTGATTATGATGCTATCAGTTAACTGCTTAAAACTTGTAACATGTCGGTAAAACTGTTTGTTTTAAAATTGGCTGGGCTATAACGCCCTTCAAATTGACACAACCCCCCCCATCCCACCCCAACCTGTCCCTTTCAAATAGAGTAGAACCCAGAAAACCACCACAATCTTCTTACTCGTGTCCTGATTCTGGTAACTAGGTCAGACGCAATCATGTATAGCTCAAGTAAGATTAGATTTCAGAATCTATCAAACCTCTCCTTTCAGAAACAATAACCACTGTAATAGGTATCTTAATATCTTACAAATAATGGAGTTTTACATCCTTCTCTTCAGCTACTGAAGACGGTACAAATATAAAAACCGCATAATATATATTTTTATTGTAATAATATATAATTTTTTAAAACAGTTGGCAGTGGAAGATCATCTTTAACGAGTATCAACCTTTCTTTTAAAACCGAACGTATCATATACCTACAGGTTGATTTTAACGAGCGGGGTTGATGACTGTATTCCTTGATAATATCTATTAGTTTCTGATCACAGTTGGTAGATTCACTGTATAGTTTATAAACTTGATGAAGGGCTGTTAAACCTAACACGGGTTGAAATATACCGAACAGACGTATTAAAATAACTTTCGAAGCCCTTGGTATTGTCTTTTTTAACCAGATTGTACATACTTTATTTAAATTGGGAATATTCCGACCTACTTTTACTAACGTCTGTAAAACAACCATATCACCCTCTTTTATTTCTCCGGAGAGTTTCACGTGTTTGACTAACTCCAGATGTACTGTCATATATCCTACAACAAATAAAAACATAGCATCTTAAAATACGGAATTAACTTAGTCAAGTGATAGGGTCTGTTTATATGGAAATGTTCATTTTAGCAACAAGGATTAGCTATATTAACTCAACTGCGGAAATGAAAGCAATAAGAAATTGTTTGTTGCCAGAGATCATATTTTAACTTGAAAAGGAAGGGTTTACCAGAATGGGACATTAAGACTGGTACACGTTTCTCCTTGTATCGATAAAGGGGGCCGTGGTGGCTCAGTGAGTTAGATGCTTGCTCACTAACCTGAAGGTCCAAGGTTCAATCCTAGTATAGGTAGAGATAAAACTTCAACCCTGTCAGTAGAGAGCTGTGGTAGCTCAGTGAGTTAGATGCTTGCTCACTAACCTGAAGGTCCTAGGTTCAATCCTAGTATAGGTAGAGATAATACTTCAACCCTGTCAGTAGAGAGCTGTGGTGGCTCAGTGAGTTAGATGCTTGCTCACTAACCTGAAGGTCCAGGGTTCAATCCTAGTATAGGTAGAGATAATACTTCAACCCTGTCAGTAGAGAGCTGTGGTGCTCAGTGAGTTAGATGCTTGCTCACTAACCTGAAGGTCCAGGGTTCAATCCCAGTATAGGTTGAGATAATACTTCAACCCTGTCAGTAGAGAGCTGTGGTGACTCAGTGAGTTAGATGCTTGCTCACTAACCTGAAGGTCCAGGGTTCAATCCTAGTATAGGTAGAGATAATACTTCAACCCTGTCAGTAGAACTGTGGTTAGATACTTGCTCCTAACCTGAAGGTCCAGGGTTCAATCCTAGTATAGGTAGAGATAATACTTCAACCCTGTCAGTAGAAAACTGTGAGTTAGATACTTGCTCTCTAACATGAAGGTCCTAGGTTCAATCCTAGTATAGGTAGAGATAATACTTCAACCCTGTCAATAGAGAGCTGTGGTGACTCAGTGAGTTAGATACTTGCTTGCTAACCTGAAGGTCCAGGGTTCAATCCTAGTATAGGTAGAGATAAATACTTCAACCCTGTCAGTAGAGAGCTGTGGTGACTCAGTGAGTTAGATACTTGCTCACTAACCTGAAGGTCCAGGGTTCAATCCTAGTATAGGTAGAGATAATACTTCAACCCTGTTAGTAGAGAGCTGTGGTGACTCAGTGAGTTAAAAGCTTGCTCACTAACCTGAAGATCCAGGGTTCAATCTCAGTATAGGTAGAGATAATACTTCAACCCTGTCAGTAGAGAGCTGTGGTGACTCAGTGAGTTAGATACTTGCTCTCTAACATGAAGGTCCTAGGTTCAATCCTAGTATAGGTAGAGATAATACTTCAACCCTGTCAATAGAGAGCTGTGGTGACTCAGTGAGTTAGATACTTGCTCTCTAACCTGAAGGTCCAGGGTTCAATCCTAGTATAGGTAGAGATAATACTTCAACCCTGTCAGTAGAGAGCTGTGGTGGACTCAGTGAGTAAGAAGCTTGCTCGCTAACCTAGGTCCAGGTTTAATCCTAGTATAGGTAGAGATAATACTTCCATCCCTTGATAGTTAAACAATTACTCTACCTAGTTTATCAGGTTGACATGGAGACAGACCACTATAAACTAACTGGTATAAAATCTCGTTACGTAAACAATTACTCTACCTAGTTTATCAGGTTGACATGGAGACAGACCACTATAAACTAACTGATATAAAATCTCGTTACATAAACAATTACTCTACCTAGTTTATCAGGTTGACATGGAGACAGACCACTATAAACTAACTGGTATAAAATCTCGTTACGTAAACAATTACTCTACCTAGTTTATCAGGTTAATATGGAGACAGACCACTATAAACTAACTGGTATAAAATCTCTTTACGTAAACAATTACACTACCTAGTTTATCAGGTTGACATAGAGACAGATCACTATAGACTAACTGATATAAAATCTCTTTACGTAAACAATTACACTACCTAGTTTATCAGGTTAACATGGAGACAGACCACTATAAACTAACTGGCATAAAATCTCTTTACGTAAACAATTACTCTACCTAGTTTATCAGGTTGACATGGAGACAGACCACTATAAACTAACTGATATAAAATCTCGTTACGTAAACAATTACTCTACCTAGTTTATCAGGTTGACATGGAGATAGACCACTATAAACTAACTGGTATAAAATCTCGTTATGTAAACAATTACTCTACCTAGTTTATCAGGTTGACATGGAGATAGACCACTATAAACTAACTGGTATAAAATCTCGTTATGTAAACAATTACTCTACCTAGTTTATCAGGTTGACATGGAGATAGACCACTATAAACTAACTGGTATAAAATCGCGTTACGTAAACAATTACTCTACCTAGTTTATCAGGTTGACATGGAGACAGACCACTATAAACTAACTGGTATAAAATCTCGTTACGTAAACAATTACTCTACCTAGTTTATCAGGTTGACATGGAGACAGACCACTATAAACTAACTGGTATAAAATCTCGTTACGTAAACAATTACTCTACCTAGTTTATCAGGTTGACATGGAGACAGACCACTATAAACTAACTGGTATAAAATCTCGTTACGTAAACAATTACTCTACCTAGTTTATCAGGTTGACATGGAGACAGACCACTATAAACTAACTGGTATAAAATCTCGTTACGTAAACAATTACTCTACCTAGTTTATCAGGTTGACATGGAGACAGACCACTATAAACTAACTGGTATAAAATCTCGTTACGTAAACAATTACTCTACCTAGTTTATCAGGTTGACATGGAGATAGACCACTATAAACTAACTGGTATAAAATCTCGTTACGTAAACAGTTATCTTGTTTATTATTTAATATGGTATGATGCACCGCTGAAAAACACAAAATCAAAAGACAAAATGGCTGAAGAATGTAAACTATTGAAGACAATAGTCAAATTTGATTGTTTGAAGGGTCAAATATTAGTGGTAAAAGAGGGTTGACCAAGCTGGTAGAAAGGATCCTCAACTGTGAAACTAAGTTGTCATCCTTGTAAAATCAATACCAAGAGGTTTCGACCAAGGACCAGCTGGTAGAAAGGATCCTTGTGAACCTAAGTTGTTATCCTTGTAAAATCAATACCAAGAGGTTTCGACCAAGGACCAGCTGGTAGAAAGGATCCTTGTGAACCTAAGTTGTTATCCTTGTAAAATCAATACCAAGAGGTTTGACCAAGGACCAGCTGGTAGAAAGGATCCTTGTGAACCTAAGTTGTTATCCTTGTAAAATCAATACCAAGAGGTTTGACCAAGGACCAGCTGGTAGAAAGGATCCTCGTGAACCTAAGTTGTTATCCTTGTAAAATCAATACCAAGAGGTTTGACCAAGGACCAGCTGGTAGAAAGGATCCTTGTGAACCTAAGTTGTTATCCTTGTAAAATCAATACCAAGAGGTTTGACCAAGGACCAGCTGGTAGAAAGGATCATTGTGAACCTAAGTTGTTATCCTTGTAAAATCAATACCAAGAGGTTTGACCAAGGACCAGCTGGTAGAAAGGATCCTGTGAACCTAAGTTGTTATCCTTGTAAAATCAATACCAAGAGGTTTGACCAAGGACCAGCTGGTAGAAAGGATCATTGTGAACCTAAGTTGTTATCCTTGTAAAATCAATACCAAGAGGTTTGACCAAGGACCAGCTGGTAGAAAGGATCCTTGTGAACCTAAGTTGTTATCCTTGTAAAATCAATACCAAGAGGTTTGACCAAGGACCAGCTGGTAGAAAGGATCCTTGTGAACCTAAGTTGTTATCCTTGTAAAATCAATACCAAGAGTTTGACCAAGGACCAGCTGGTAGAAAGGATCCTTGTGAACCTAAGTTGTTATCCTTGTAAAATCAATACCAAGAGGTTTGACCAGGACCAGCTGGTAGAAAGGATCCTTGTGAACCTAAGTTGTTATCCTTGTAAAATCAATACCAAGAGGTTTGACCAAGGACCAGCTGGTAGAAAGGATCCTTGTGAACCTAAGTTGTTATCCTTGTAAAATCAATACCAAGAGGTTTGACCAAGGACCAGCTGGTAGAAAGGATCCTTGGAACCTAAGTTGTTATCCTTGTAAAATCAATACCAAGAGGTTTGACCAAGGACCAGCTGGTAGAAAGGATCCTTGTGAACCTAAGTTGTTATCCTTGTACTTTATAGTTTTTACTTTCTTTTTCAATTTTTGTTAGTTTGGGTTAGGGTTAGGGCTCTGACCCTACCTACCCTTACCCTACCTACCCTAACCCCACCTACCCTAACCCACTAGTCTGATAATTATAAATACCTGTATAATGAGAATTGTCTTTAATATGAACATTACAGCCACTGTCAATCAGAACTTGTACAATAACTAAACTTTCTGGGGAATTACCCCCACAGGCTTTCATCAGCGCTGTCATTCCTGCAAATATCAGGGTGGGAGGATTTACAAACCATCAAAATACGAAAACCATCTCTATTGTGTTCACTTATTGCTACACTTAAAACAAGTTAGTGACAGGAGATAAGGCCTTCAATATACATTACAAGGGGAGTAACTCTGTACCTGCATTATCCTGAGCATCAATAGCACAACCTGCCTGTATAAGGGAGATAACTCTCTGTGATGATGATGTTACAGCCATATGTAATGGCGTGGTCCCAAACCTGTCAGTCACGTCTAAATCAGCCCCAGAATACAACAACGTCTCAAACATCTCATCACTTTCTGAAACAGAAACGTACAAAATTATCTTTGTATTATTTTGTGTTTGGTTCTTGGGATCCGTAAAAACAATGAACATTCTTATAAACTATGATTTATTGAAAAAGTTTCTTTAGCCTATCATTCGCCCCAGGCCACGTGTTCTTCTCTCTATCACCCAGACCAGGAATGGTCACTTGCATTCATGTACGCTCTGGATGACAGGGACTAGAACATGTGATAACCTAAGCTCTCTTCACTTAATATTGATGCACAAGGCACTAACAGAAAGTAGGCAATGACTGATTAAAGGGAGCTAACTACGCAATCCTACTCATATCTTTATTTTAGATTCTAACTATGACATTAGATACAATTAACTATTAAGTGTCTAGCAGTTTACCCTTTGTTTGTGCCATAAAATCCTAGTCTTGTCGAAATGAAATGAATGGAGTTTTACATCCTACTTATCTGTCCCAGTGTTGAAGACGTCGGACATTTGATTGGCTTATAGAGTCATCAATAAGATTTTCTTTGCCTCTCCTTAAAAATAATTTGCCAAGCAAGGTAACATACGCCCAATGGCAGCTGTCAGAATTAAGATCTTTACAATACCGGTACCTGTTTTTACTAAGTCAAGGGCAATAACTCCTTACCTATACCAGGTTGACTCTGAGTAGAATAATGTAGTGGGTATTTATCATGTTCATAACAATAATTCAGGTCAATTTCACTGGCTAAAACACGATGAAATGCTTTCAACTGACATTTCTGAATACTCTGTACCAATTTATTCTGGTATTTGGACAATAAATGTTGTGGTTTCTCATGTTCCTGAAAAAAGATACAGGAGGGAAATTTGTGGAGGTTTTTTAAAATCAATTTCTCATGCCTAGAAGGCTAAGATAAGCTGTAGCAAGAATAGCCTTCATTAAACCTGGTAGTGGCACTGGTACGGCCTATAGGCCCACTACGTCTTAGAATGCACATTTAATAAAAGTTCTCAAAAATAATCAATATGAGTGTATATTCATCAGTGAATTTACCTGGTGTTATAAAGTAACAGAATCTCTTACAATCTAGAAAACTCAATTATTAAGCATTTTTCAATAATCAATTGCATTTCATGGATGATAAATTTTTAGATATATCAGATTATATAAGGATTCTGTTATGTTATTTATGACAGCAGGTATATCTACTGATGAATATATACTCTTATTGACCAAGTTTAAAATTTTAATGTTTTGTTAGATTTATCAGATTATATAAGGATTTGTTATGTTATTTATGACAGCAGGTATATCTACTGATGAATATATACTCTTATTGACCAAGTTTAAAATTTTAATGTTTTGTTAGATTTATCAGATTATATAAGGATTCTGTTATGTTATTTATGACAGCAGGTATATCTACTGATAATATATACTCTTATGACCAAGTTTAAAATTTTAATGTTTTGTTAGATTTATCAGATTATATAAGGATTGTGTTATGTTATTTATGACAGCAGGTATATCTACTGATGAATATATACTCTTATTGACCAAGTTTAAAATTTTAATGTTTTGTTAGATTTATCAGATTATATAAGGATTGTGTTATGTTATTTATGAGCAGGTATATCTACTGATGAATATATACTCTTATTGACCAAGTTTAAAATTTTAAGTTTTTGTTAGATTTATCAGATTATATAAGATTTGTTATGTTATTATACAGCAGGTTTATCTACTGATAATATATACTCTTATTGACCAAGTTTAAAATTTTAATGTTTTGTTGATTTATCAGATTATATGAAAGATTCTGTTATGTTATTTATGACAGCAGGTATTATCTACTGATAATATAGTACTCTTATTGACCAAGTTTAAAATTTTAATGTTTTGTTTGATTTATCAGATTATATAAGGATTTGTTATGTTATTTATGACAGCAGGTATACTACTGATGAATATATACTCTTATTGACAGTTAAAAAATTTTTGTTCAGATTTATAGATATATAAAGATTTGTTATTTATTAATACAGATTTTACTGATGAATATATACTCATTGACAGAAATTAATTTTTGTTCATTTTAAGACTAAGTTAGGTATTTTTAACATTATAAGTGGTACCTAATCTCATAGAACAATATTCATTAAATTCAAAAAATTTTTATTTTGCTTACAATTAGGAATTCATAGAAATTTGGGCAAACATGAACAATCTATCAGCATGAACAGTTGCAGTTAACATTCATTCATTAGACGAAGAGGGAAATATTTTCCTAGCAATGTTCTTCGACCCTGTAGTTAAAATACTAACTTCAATTTCATCACGAATATCTCGATAGTCAGCCATTGCTCATATCTCCAAACTAATCGATAAATCATTCTTCAACATTTTGTCAGTTTACGGCCTTAATTTTGAAAGAGGAGTTTTCAAATATAATTAAACGAATTTTGTACATCAATTGCAAGTTTATGAAGCCAAAAATATTACAAGAAAGGTTTTGTTTCTGTATTTCTATCAGTGACCTACTTAGTATTTTATCGGTTAGTTTGTACGAGAAAATAAATGGTGGCGATAAATAAGTGCCAAGAATTCGTCTGCAAATGTTCCGCTTCAATTAGGTGAGTAAATCAATGTTTTTATCATTGTTTTCCCCCATGATGTCTGCACCATTTTATGGTCTTTCATTTTCGGCAGACATTTTATGTGATATTTACTGTTTATTTTCTAGAATTGTCTGATGTCATGTCGCATAAAAAAACTGAAATATTACACGATTTGGCCTACTCCTGCCAGTAATAGACTGCAGGAACATTACTCTGTGGTGTCGAGGGTGTGACAACTTACCATGTAAGGGACGAGGGGGCTGGGTCAGGGGATTTCACCTTTCTCTCACTGTGACCCTTTTTAAGACCCTTTTATTGATTTTAATTAGGCTGCCCCTCTGGTATAAATCCTTATTTATTAGGCTTAGCGCCTGGTCCTGGATTTCTAAAAAAAAAAATCTATTTTACATTTTGAGGTTAGGCCTGCATGATTGAATCAAATGACTTCAATTGTTGTACAAAATTACAAAGGGTTTTTACCTCCATTAAAAGTCAAAATTGATGCCTTACTCCTCAGATTAAAATTCTCTGGGCTAGGTTGTCGCACTTTGTTCTAGTGGTCATTGAAGGCTCTTAAAGTTAAGACTGTTGCTGAGTTGTATTTGAGGTGTTACTATTTTGCCAGACTTATACTGTCAACAACTCTCACTTCTATGTCAAATTCATCTCATATTGCTATTTTGAAACTAGAACGTATGCTTTCCAATTGTATTCCAAATACTGGTTTTGATATGGTTTTATTAACTTGTATTGAAAATAACCTGCTAGACTTCGTTTCGTAGTAATGGAAATGAGAATAAAGTGTCTTCAACAAGTGATTTGATTGGATGGGATTTCCTAGAAAAATTCTAGGACAGACTCGTTAATATTATACAGGTAGGCCTTGCCTTGAATACATATTTTTCTCACTCAATACCACATCCAAAGGAAGTATGATGAATAGGTGTGTGGTTTAGACACAGGGAGAGAGGAAGTTTGACAGTTGGGGTGTAGTTTAGACATGGTGATGCTTTTCCTAAAAGACTTACTTTAAACTTGCCTTTCACTGATTGTATTTGCGTTACGATACAAGTATACCTTTCTAGTTAAGCTTAATGAACACCAAGTCTCTACAATATGAGCTTAACCTGCACAAGTAAAACATGGAAGAAATGTGTTAAAAGTTTATTGAAGAGTGAAGGGATTATTACAGGATAATAAATTTTCTGCAGTGCTTGGAAATATTCTAGAATTTCCATGAAATGGCACCAGACAGCAATCAGAAACACTGTTTCTAGGATGTCCTAGGGTCTTAACTTCTAACACTGTTTCTAGGATATCCTAGGGTCTTATCTTCTAACACTGTTTCTAGGATATTCCTAGGGTCTTATCTTCTAACACTGTTTCTAGGATATCCTAGGGTCTTAACTTCTAACACTGTTTCTAGGATATCCTAGGGTCTTAATCTTCTAACACTGTTTCTAGGATATCCTAGGGTCTTAACTTCTAACACTGTTTCTAGGATATCCTAGGGTCTTAACTTCTAACACTGTTTCTAGGATATCCTAGGGTCTTAATTTCTAACACTGTTTCTAGGATATCCTAGGGTCTTAATCTTCTAACACTGTTTCTAGGATATCCTAGGGTCTTAACTTCTAACAATGTTTCTAGGATGTCCTAGGTCTTAACTTCTAACACTGTTTCTAGGATATCCTAGGGTCTTAATTCTAACACTGTTTCTAGGATATCCTAGGGTCTTAACTTCTAACACTGTTTCTAGGATGTCCTAGGGTCTTAACTTCTAACACTGTTTCTAGGATATCCTAGGGTCTTAATCTTCTTACACTGTTTCTAGGATATCCTAGGGTCTTAACTTTCTAACACTGTTTCTAGGATATCCTAGGGTCTTAATCTTCTAACACTGTTTCTAGGATATCCTAGGGTCTTTTAACTTTGTCGGTCTTATCTTCTACACTGTTTCTAGGATATTCTAGTGTCTAACTTCTAACATTGTTTCTAGGATATCCTAGGGTCTTAACTTCTAACACTGTTTCTAGGATATCCTAGGGTCTTATCTTCTAACACTGTTTCTAGGATATTCTAGTGTCTTAACTTTTTAACACTGTTTCTAGGATATTCTAGGTTGTGTCTTAACTTCTACACTGTTTCTAGGATATTCTAATGTCTTAACTTGGTCTTAACTTCTAACACTGTTTCTAGGATATTCTAGTGTCTTAACTTCGTGTCTTAACTTCTACACTGTTTCTTAGGTCCTAACTGTTAACACTATCTCTAGGATGTCCTAGACAGCAGCATTAGGTTCCATCCATTTTCATGTCAGTCCCTCTGACATGCATCACTGACAGGGGCAAATAACAGGGTTGACGATCTGAAAGGTCATCTTGACCTTTGCTGGTAACGAACCCTGGACCTTCAAGTTAGTGAGCAAGCGTCTTACTCACTGAGCCACCGTGGCTCTTTGAGGGAGTTGAAGGGAGACACAAATACAAATTTATGAATTTTAATTCAATTTTTATTCAATTTGAATCAATATAGGATAGGTACTACTCTGTATTTATCAATATTAACAACTTATTCAAGGGATAATAGGCGTTAGAATACACTCGTCCTACGTCTAATATTTGTGTTTAATATTGACTATTGGTTAAATAAGCATCCCACACTTTATCATTTTTAAAATGCCATAATGACCTATTTTCTAGGAGCTTTTATCCCTATAAGATGACATGACTGACTGGCCTGATCATTCTAATAATGTCAAGTCAAGTTGAACTCAAAAAATCAAAATACATCTACAGGATTGAAAACTTTGATTAAAAAAAAAAATTATTTTTAGAATCCTACATCAGGGAATTTTTCTTGTTATCTTTTTATTTACATGTTGTTTTCTGTTGTTGTCATGGTGAATCAACAATGTAATACATCAATGGAATTTTTTATCTTGAATAATTTCTTGATTGACAGACTGGTTTAGTGATGATAACCTATAAACAATACAATCTTCACTTTACTTCTATTTCAACTTGATTATATTAATATAGGTTGTTATAGCGATATAATTTTAATGCTGTTTCATACTTATATATTTACTTATAATTTTAGAAAAGTTAAAAAATAACATGGATTTAGGTGAGCCCAAAAAGTTTTCTTTAAGGTATTATTTTTTGAAATATTATAAATATAGGTTGTTATAGTGATATTATATTTAAGTTGTTAGGTACTTTTATTCTTTAATTATAATTTTAGAAGTGTGAAAAAAAACGTAAAATTAGGTTGGCCAAAAGGTTTTTTTGAAGGTATTATTTTTTGAAGAGTGTTGCAGGTGATTTTTTGATTGGAATCAATAATACTCTAGAATTTTTATAAATTTGTTGTAAAAAACAGATTTTCTTTAATGATACTCTTCACAACACATCATGATATCTTGATTATGTCATTAAAATTAATGATCATCTTTGATACCTGATTGATTAATATTGATTGATTAATATTGATTGATTAATATTGATTGATTAATATTGATTGATTTGTAGTTTAAACAATGGTAAACAGTTAGAGTTAAATATAGACATTGTTATATTAAAATAGAAATAAAATCTATTTTTAAATGATACTGTATCTTAGAATGGACATAAATTTCAGTTCTCAAGAATTGTCAATATTAGTATATATTCATCAGTGAACTTACCTGGTGTCATAAAGTAACAGAATCTCTGAAAAATCTAGAAAACTTACAAAATTAAGTCATTTTTGAAAAATGCTTAATTTTCTAAAGGAATTCTTTAATTGATTTTGTGTGGAAAAATGAAATGAATGGAGTTTTACAAAACTCTTTTGATTTTTTGTCAGGACAGCAGTTTTTTTTTTTTTTTTTGCATTTTTCAACTGTCGAGGTATCTGACAGGGGAAACCAGGCTAAAACATCTGAAAGTTTATCTTGACCTTTGCAGGAAAGCAAGGATCAACATGGATTCTCATTTGTGTATTATATAATAGACATTTGTATACAAACTAAACTTGATATCATATTAAATTGTGAAGATTCCTGTAACTACAGACAAAGGAATCCGTATGATTCTGGTGAAAATTTATGATAAACAAGGCCTGCTGTGAAGAACCTATATTTATATATTATATATCATTAGCCCATTAGGTGTACAAGAGTAGGAAGTAAAACTCCATTTCATTTCATGAATTTTGTATTGATGTACTTCTGGGTTTGAGTGGAGTTTGGATTCAAACCGATGACACCTAATGACAGTGGCATAAATCGATTGAACCTATGACTTTCACCTAATGACAGTGGCAGTGACATTGATTGATTGAACCTATGACACCTAATGACAGTGACATGATTGATTGAACCTATGACTTACACCTACTGACAGTGGCAGTGACAAAACTTAATTGAACCTATAAAACTTAATGATAGTGGCAATGACATAAATTGGTTGAACCTATGACACCTAATGGCAATGGCAGTGACATATATTGATTGAACCTATGACACCTAATGATAGTGACATAAATTGATTGAACCTATGACACCTAACGATAGTGGCAGTAACAAGAATTGATTGAACCTATGACACCTAACGATAGTGGCAGTAACAAGAATTGATTGAACCTATGACACCTAACGATAGTGGCAGTAACAAGAATTGATTGAACCTATGACACCTAATGGCAATGGCAGTGACATATATTGATTGAACCTATGACACCTAATGATAGTGACATAAATTGATTGAACCTATGACACCTAACGATAGTGGCAGTAACAAGAATTAATTGAACCTAATTGCCAGACAGCCTAGTGGCAAATAAACTATTATCTGTCTAACAACTAGTACCCTAGTCAATATTGCCCTGTATGATATGGAGAGGATAATGAATATCATATACTGGTATTATATACAGGTTATTATTGATGTTCTATTGATATCTATTGTTTTTACTGGGTTTATAATCATCAGGTGCAGCAACATTGTGCATATAGTCTCTATTTACTAGTCTTGTTTTATCAGAACTAAAATGTCATGTCAGAGGAGAAGCTATGGTGGTTATATTTTTGAGGTTAATGTATTTCTCTCTGTTTGAATTTATTTCGAATTACAAAGAATATTTCTACAATATGTACCAAAGTTGATAAATCAGTTTTAACAATTTGTTAGGGGGACAATACCCCCATCCCCTGGAATGTCTCATGCCCCCTGGAAAATATTTTGATAGCATTCAATCAAAGGATGTTAGTTGTCCCCCCCCCTCCTCTCACAGTATCCTAGCTATGCAGGCTGTCTACTGGCCTGAAAGTATCAGTTATAAATGGGAGTCTTTATCTTCCTAGGTCTCAGAAGACTATTTATAAATATTCAAAACCCAAAGAAACCCCTGGCGAATTATAGTTTTTATCTTATGATTTGAGAAGTTAGTACCTCTACTGGTACGTCCTAATAAAATAAAATTATCTAGTCGTTACCCTACTTTAGCTCGTTATTAACGTGTGACAATATTGAAGGCAACTAACGAAGGATATGAAATTGGGTTAATTAAATAAAAGGAAAATGGACGTTCTAACAAAGATTGTGGTGTAGTAGAGGTAATAATTAATAATCAATTGATTAGTTGCTGGGATTAATTGTTAAGAAATTAACGAAGAAACTGACTAATATTAATTAAACAACATTGTCTAATGAAACCTGTGGGGGTAAGAAATTATAAGATATACATCCACCATACTAAACCTTGTGATCATAAATTACTGTAGTGTTTCTGAAGAAGGCATCATCAGCATCGAAAAGAGTTCAGTATTGCTAGGTTTTGTTTTAAGTTAAAAAATTAATTATTAAGGCTATCATATTTCACACAATTATTCTCAGATAATATTCTCTAATTAGAGCGTGATTAATATTTTATATTGGTAGTATATGAAGAAATATGAGAAAGATGAAACATGATCAACTATCACAACTAGTAAAACACAACCTGTTAATTCTGTTTGAATATATAGATCGTTATTATCATGTTATTGATATGTCTACTACTTCAAAGTTTCCCCTTGCTGTGCTATATATTCTCAGGTTTTCTATCTCTTCTTCATTTCATCTGATGACATGTGTAAATAGTGTTGAAACGTTATGTACCTTGCTATTTAAGAAGTGTGTTATGTACCTTGTTATTAAAGAAGTGTGTTATGTACCTTGTTATTAAAGAAGTGTGTTATGTACCTTGTTATTAAAGAAGTATGTTATGTACCTTGTTATTAAAGAAGTGTGTTATGTACCTTGTTATTAAAGAAGTGTGTTATGTACCTTGTTATTAAAGAAGTGTGTTATGTATCTTGTTATTAAAGAAGTGTGTTATGTACCTTGTTATTAAAGAAGTGTGTTATGTACCTTGTTATTAAAGAAGTGTGTTATGTACCTTGTTATTAAAGAAGTATGTTATGTACCTTGTTATTAAAGTAGTATGTTATGTACCTTGTTATTATAGAAGTATGTTATGTACCTTGTTATTATAGAAGTATGTTATGTACCTTGTTATTAAAGTAGTATGTTATGTACCATGTTATTAAAGAAGTGTGTTATGTACCTTGTTATTAAATAAGTGTGTTATGTACCTTGTTATTAAAGAAGTGTGTTATGTACCTTGTTATTAAAGAAGTATGTTATGTACCTTGTTATTAAAGAAGTATGTTATGTTCCTTTTTATTAAAGAAGTGTGTTATGTACCTTGTTATTAAAGTAGTATGTTATGTACCTTGTTATTATAGAAGTATGTTATGTACCTTGTTATTATAGAAGTATGTTATGTACCTTGTTATTATAGAAGTATGTTATGTACCATGTTATTAAAGAAGTGTGTTATGTACCTTGTTATTAAAGAAGTGTGTTATGTACCTTGTTATTAAAGAAGTGTGTTATATACCTTGTTATTAAAGTAGTATGTTATGTACCTTGTTATTATAGAAGTATGTTATGTACCTTGTTATTATAGAAGTATGTTATGTACCTTGTTATTAAAGAAGTGTGTTATGTACTTTGTTATTAAAGAAGTATGTTATGTACCTTGTTATTAAAGAAGTGTGTTATGTTCCTTTTTATTAAAGAAGTATGTTATGTACCTTGTTATTAAAGAAGTGTGTTATGTACCTTGCTATTAAAGAAGTATGTTATGTACCTTGCTATTAAAGAAGTATGTTATGTTCCTTTTTATTAAAGAAGTATGTTATGTTCCTTTTTATTAAAGAAGTATGTTATGTACCTTGCTATTAAAGAAGTATGTTATGTTCCTTTTTATTAAAGAAGTATGTTATGTTCCTTTTTATTAAAGAAGTATGTTATGTTCCTTGTTATTAAAGAAGTGTGTTATGTTCCTTGTTATTAAAGAAGTGTGTTATGTACCTTGTAATTAAAGAAGTGTGTTATATACCTTGTTATTAAAGAAGTGTGTTATGTTCCTTTTTATTAAAGAAGTATGTTATGTACCTTGTTATTAAAGAAGTGTGTTATGTACCTTGTTATTAAAGAAGTATGTTATGTACCTTGCTATTAAAGAAGTATGTTATGTTCCTTTTTATTAAAGAAGTATGTTATGTTCCTTTTTATTAAAGAAGTATGTTATGTACCTTGCTATTAAAGAAGTATGTTATGTACCTTGCTATTAAAGAAGTATGTTATGTTTCTTTTTATTAAAGAAGTATGTTATGTTCCTTTTTATTAAAGAAGTATGTTATGTACCTTGCTATTAAAGAAGTATGTTATGTTCCTTTTTATTAAAGAAGTGTGTTATGTACCTTGTTATTAAAGAAGTGTGTTATATACCTTGTTATTAAAGAAGTGTGTTATGTACCTTGTTATTAAAGAAGTGTGTTATGTTCCTTGTTATTAAAGAAGTGTGTTATGTACCTTGTTATTAAAGAAGTGTGTTATGTACCTTGTTATTAAAGAAGTATGTTATACCATAATTTATTCCCTTGTGTTCCTTGTTATATTTACCGTTAACTTCTAAATGATGTTCAAATCCTGGATCGATAGTTGTAAAAAGTATGTCTGGTAAAACAGTGAGTTATTATAGGTAGTAATTGGCCGTTCCAGGGTGTTTATATACACATGGTTCTATTCTATCATATATTACATAATATACAGGAAAATGGAAACTATCAAATATGGAATTTAAGGGTGTTATTTTAGGCGTTTTTTTTACTTTCATTCATTCAATGTGTTTTGTTGACACCCGGCAGTAGAGAGGTAGTGTAAAGAAGTATGGGAACCATGTTCATCATTTATTCAGTCATTCATTCATTAACTTATTCATTCATTCATTCATTAACCATTCATTCATTCATTAACTTATTTATTCATTCATTAACCATTCATTCATTCATTAACTTATTTATTCATTCATTAACTTATTTATTCATTCATTCATTAACCATTCATTCATTAACTTATTTATTCATTCATTCATTAACCATTCATTCATTCATTAACCATTCATTCATTCATTAACCATTCATTCATTCATTAACTTATTTATTCATTCATTCATTAACCATTCATTCATTCATTCATTAACCATTCATTCATTCATTAACTTATTTATTCATTCTTTCATGTTGTGTTGGTAGGCTATATATGGTAATAGGTTAAAGGACAAGTGTAATGATTTAAGCTTTTATTATTACAAGGACTACAAACTTATGCCAAATTTCATATCTGAAGTTTATTAAGAAGGAGGCCTCTTGGTCTACACTAGGATATTGTTAGAAATTAAGACCCTAGGATATCCTAGAAACAGTGTTAGAAGTTAAGACCCTAGGATATCCTAGAAACAGTGTTAGAAGTTAAGACCCTAGGATATCCTAGAAACAGTGTAAGAACTTAAGACCCTAGGATATCCTAGAAACAGTGTTAGAAGTTAAGGCCATAGGATATCTGAGAAACAGTATTAGAACTTAAGACCATAGGGCATCTGAGAAACAGTATTAGAAGTTAAGACCCTAGGATATCCTAGAAACAGTGTTAGAAGTTAAGACCCTAGGATATCCTAGAAACAGTGTTAGAAGTTAAGACCCTAGGACATCCTAGAAACAGTATTAGAAGTTAAGACCCTAGGATATCCTAGAAACAGTGTAGAACTTAAGACCCAAGGATATCCTAGAAACAATGTTAGAAGTTAAGACCCCAGGATATCCTAGAAACAGTATTAGAACTTAAGACCCTAGGATATCCTATAAACAGTATTAGAACTTAAGACCCTAGGATATCCTAGAAACAGTGTTAGAAGTTAAGACCCTAGGATATCCTAGAAACAGTATTAGAAGTTAAGACCCTAGGACATCCTAGAAACAGTGTAAGAACTTAAGACCCTAGGATATCCTAGAAACAGTATTAGAAGTTAAGACCCTAGGATATCCTAGAAACAGTAATAGAACTTAAGACCTAAGGATATCCTAGAAACAATGTAGAACTTAAGACCCAAGGATATCCTAGAAACAGTGTAGAAGTTAAGACCCTAGGATATCCTAGAAACAGTGTTAGAACATAAGACCCTACGATATCCTAGAAACAGTGTTAGAACATAAGACCCTACGATATCCTAGAAACAGTGTTAGAAATTAAGATCCTAGGGCATCTGAGAAACAGTATTAGAAGTTAAGACCCTAGGATATCCTAGAAACAGTGTTAGAAGTTAAGACCCTAGGATATCCTAGAAACAGTGTTAGAAGATAAGACCCTAGGATAACCTAGAAACAGTGTTAGAAGATAAGACCCTAGGATATCCTAGAAACAGTGTTAGAAGTTAGACCCTAGGATATCCTAGAAACAGTGTTAGAAGTTAAGACCCTAGGATATCCTAGAAACAGTGTTAGAAGATAAGACCCTAGGATATCCTAGAAACAGTGTTAGAAGTTAAGACCCCAGAATATCCTAGAAACAGTGTTAGAAGATAAGACCCTAGGATATCCTAGAAACAGTGTTAGAAATTAAGATCCTAGGGCATCTGAGAAACAGTATTAGAAGTTAAGACCCTAGGATATCCTAGAAACAGTGTTAGAAGTTAAGACCCTAGGATATCCTAGAAACAGTGTTAGAAGTTAAGACCCTAGGATATCCTAGAAACAGTGTTAGAAGTTAGACCCTAGGATATCCTAGAAACAGTGTTAGAAGATAAGACCCTAGGATATCCTAGAAACAGTGTTAGAAGTTAAGACCCTAGGATATCCTAGAAACAGTGTTAGAAGTTAGACCCTAGGATATCCTAGAAACAGTGTTAGAAATTAAGACCCTAGGATATCCTAGAAACAGTGTTAGAAGTTAGACCCTAGGATATCCTAGAAACAGTGTTAGAAGTTAGACCCTAGGATATCCCGAATGGCTTATATATTAGTTTGTGGTTTATTTGAAGATGTAATTGTTACTAAATAACCACGGTAACATAAAAGATTTGTGGGTAGAATATAAAATATTTATCGACATGATTAGCAAATAAAAGCTAGAGTCAGTGATAAAACAATGTTTACAAACAATGATAGAAATTTAGGCTACTAGATTGGTAAGTTAGATATTTGTATGTCTGTGATATCTCTAATACTCACAGGGGCTTCAATAATACTCTGATTGGTATAGAATAGACAAGAAATACACTGTTATATGATATTATATATTTATGATACTAGCCTATAGAAACACTGGCTGAGGACACAACAAGAGAGCATACTGGTTCTTCTATTATATCAATTTGAGTAAAGATGAAATTGAGAATGTTATAAATTTATGTTGTAGCGTGCTATTACAAGTAAGAAATATTTTGATATGTAACCAAGACTTTAATTTTATTTGTGTTTTTCAGTTTATTATTATAATAGTTATCATACAGATAGAATAAAAACATTGTCAGATGGGCGTTGAGAGATGATTGTGAGGTGGGCGTTTGAGAGATGTAGTTTTAAGACATTGTTTCAGGTGGGCGTTTGAGAGACGATTGTTTCAGGTGGGCGTTTGAGAGACGATTGTTTCAGGTGGGCGTTTGAGAGACGATTGTTTCAGGTGGGCGTTTGAGAGACCATTGTTTCAGGTGGGCGTTTGAGAGACGATTGTTTCAGGTGGGCGTTCGAGAGACGATTGTTTCAGGTTAATCCGTCCATAAAAACAATGTTAGAAATATACTTGTATATCTGTCTGTACTAATTGATTGAAGTGAAGAATATGATTGATATGAGTACTGTATAGGTTACTAGCATCAGTATTGGCCCTGAACCAACTTGTAAAATATAAAAACTTGTGATCTAATGACTTAGTTTGTTTGTTTACTCTAGATATATTGTCTTAATGTAAAAATTGTTACTTTGTAGTACCTGGTACCTGTAACTAAAATATTAACCTGGAAACTTGAAATAGTCAGGATTATATAGAATTAGTTCTGCTGTTGGGTGAAATGAGAATGTAGTATCATAAAAGCACTGGCCAATATCATACAAAATAAAGATTGAGGTTAATACAAGGTGTATAAGTTGAGGAGAAAATTATGAAATACTTACTCTTTTACACCTGATATTACTTTCCATTTTGAAGTACTTGCTCTCTTACACCTGATATCACTTTCCATTTACTTGCTCTCTTACACTTCCTAAAATTATGTATAACTAATGTTAAAGTAGTATCATATCTCTTCTAGAATAGTCAGGATTATTTAAAATAAGTTCTGCTGTTAGTATGAAATACTATGAAATACTTACTCACTTATAATTGATATACTTCAATATGTGCAGGACTGAGACAGACAGGGTTAGCTTACTCTTATAGACACCTGATATCACTTTTTATTATGAAATACTTACTCTTATAGACACCTGATATCACTTTTTATTATGAAATACTTACTCTTATAGACACCTGATATCACTTTTTATTATGAAATACTTACTCTCTTACACCTGATATCACTTTCTATTATGAAATACTTACTCTTATAGACACCTGATATCACTTTTTATTATGAAATACTTACTCTTCTAGACACCTGATATCACTTTTTATTATGAAATACTTACTCTCTTACACCTGATATCACTTTATATTATGAAATACTTACTCTTATAGACACCTGATATCACTTTTTATTATGAAATACTTACTCTTATAGACACCTGATATCACTTTTTATTATGAAATACTTACTCTTATAGACACCTGATACCACTTTTCATTATGATATACTTACTCTTATAGACACCTGATACCACTTTTTATTATGAAATACTTACTCTTATAGACACCTGATATCACTTTTTATTATGAAATACTTACTCTTATAGACACCTGATATCACTTTTTATTATGAAATACTTACTCTTATAGACACCTGATATCACTTTTTATTATGAAATACTTACTCTTATAGACACCTGATATCACTTTTTATTATGAAATACTTACTCTTATAGACACCTGATATCACTTTTTATTATGAAATACTTACTCTTATAGACCTGATATCACTTTTTATTATGAAATACTTACTCTTATAGACACCTGATATCACTTTTTATTATGAAATACTTACTCTTATAGACACCTGATATCACTTTTTATTATGAAATACTTACTCTTATAGACCTGATATCACTTTTTATTATGAAATACTTACTCTTATAGACACCTGATATCACTTTTTATTATGAAATACTTACTCTCTTACACCTGATATCACTTTTTATTATGAAATACTTACTCTTATAGACACCTGATATCACTTTTTATTATGAAATACTTACTCTTATAGACACCTGATATCACTTTTTATTATGAAATACTTACTCTTATAGACACCTGATATCACTTTTTATTATGAAATACTTACTCTTCTAGACACCTGATATCACTTTTTATTATGAAATACTTACTCTTATAGACCTGATATCACTTTTTATTATGAAATACTTACTCTTATAGACACCTGATATCACTTTTTATTATGAAATACTTACTCTTATAGACACCTGATATCACTTTTTATTATGAAATACTTACTCTTATAGACACCTGATATCACTTTTTATTATGAAATACTTACTCTCTTACACCTGATATCACTTTCCATTTTGAAGTACTTGCTCTCTTACACCTGATATCACTTTCCATTTACTTGCTCTCTTACACTTCCTCAATGAAAAGTTCATAAGCTGCTACCAATGTTTTGCCAATATGTAGTTTTAGTTTTTTATATTGTGGTGATTAATTTATTTATTTGAAAACAGAACCACTAAACTTTACTGTAAATTATTCTTCACTTTCTTTATTTACAAGTTGAACATTTCTTTACTCAGTTCATAAATATTCCATTATTGTCTATTTTATTGGATTCATTCTGTCATTTTCCAATTTCCCTTGTTACTTTGTTGACTCTTAGATTTCCACTTGGTAATATACATCTGAAACTATCACGTCGTTCCTACATCATAAAAATAACTGAGTCCATTAGAGTCCATTAAATTACAACACCAGACTAAATCAGTTAAAATGATGTAAAGGGTCATGATATTTTCCCATCTGAAACTATCGTGTCATTCTTACATCATAGAAATAACAGACCTGAACTTAATTAGAGTCCATTAAATTACAACACCAGACTAAATCAGTTGAATGATGTAAAGGGTCATGATATTTTCCCATCTGAAACTATCATGTCGTTCTTACATCATAGAAATAACAGACCTGAACTTAATTAGAGTCCATTAAATTACAACACCAGACTAAATCAGTTAAAATGATGTAAAGGGTCATGATATTTTTCCAGTAAAGAAAAGTAGTTTGGCGAAGGTCAAAACTTAAAAATATCTCCTAATTATCCTTGTGTCCTGATTCTGGTAACTATGTCAGACCTTAAAAATATCTCCTAATTATCCTTGTGTCCTGATTCTGGTAACTAGGTCAGACCTTTAAAATGTCTCCTAATTATCCTTGTGTCCTGATTCTGGTGACTAGGTCAGACCTTTAAAATATCTCCTAATTATCCTTGTGTCCTGATTCTGGTAACTAGGTAAGACCTTTAAAATGTCTCCTAATTATCCTTGTGTCCTGATTCTGGTAACTAGGTCAGACCTTTAAAATGTCTCCTGATTATCCTTGTGTCCTGATTCTGGTAACTAGGTAAGACCTTTAAAATGTCTCCTAATTATCCTTGTGTCCTGATTCTGGTAACTAGGTCAGACCTTTAAAATGTCTAATTATCCTTGTGTCCTGATTCTGGTAACTAGGTCAGACCTTTAAAATGTCTCCTAATTATCCTTGTGTCCTGATTCTGGTAACTAGGCCAGACCTTTAAAATGTCTCCTAATTATCATTGTGTCCTGATTCTGGTAACTAGGTCAGACCTTTAAAATATCTCCTAATTATCCTTGTGTCCTGATTCTGGTAACTAGGCCAGATCTTTAAAATGTCTCCTGATTATCCTTGTGTCCTGATTCTGGTAACTAGGTCAGACCTTTAAAATGTCTCCTGATTATCCTTGTGTCCTGATGCTGGTGACTATGTCAGACCTTTAAAATGTCTCCTAATTATCCTTGTGTCCTGATTCTGGTAACTAGGTCAGACCTTTAAAATGTCTCCTAATTATCATTGTGTCCTGATTCTGGTAACTAGGTCACACTTTTAAAATGTCTCCTAATTATCCTTGTGTCCTGATTCTGGTGACTAGGTCAGACCTTTAAAATATCTCCTAATTATCCTTGTGTCCTGATTCTGGTAACTAGGTCAGACCTTTAAAATGTCTCCTAATTATCATTGTGTCCTGATTCTGGTAACTAGGTCAGACCTTTAAAATGTCTCCTGATTATCCTTGTGTCCTGATTCTGGTAACTAGGTCAGACCTTTAAAATGTCTCCTAATTATCCTTGTGTCCTGATTCTGGTAACTAGGTCACACTTTTAAAATGTCTCCTAATTATCATTGTGTCCTGATTCTGGTAACTAAGTCAGACCTTTAAAATGTCTCCTAATTATCCTTGTGTCCTGATTCTGGTAACTAGGTCAGACCTTTAAAATGTCTCCTAATTATCCTTGTGTCCTGATTCTGGTAACTAGGTCAGACCTTTAAAATGTCTCCTAATTATCCTTGTGTCCTGATTCTGGTAACTAGGTCACACTTTTAAAATGTCTCCTAATTATCCTTGTGTCCTGATTCTGGTAACTAAGTCAGACCTTTAAAATGTCTCCTAATTATCATTGTGTCCTGATTCTGGTAACTAGGTCAGACAATATATCACAATATGTATTATAATACAAGGAGATGTATCACAATATATCACAATATGTATTATAATACAAGGAGATGTATCACAATATATCACAATGTGTATTGTAATACAAGGAGATGTATCACAATATATCACAATATGTATTATAATACAAGGAGATGTATCACAATATATCACAATATGTATTATAATACAAGGAGATGTATCACAATATATCACAATGTGTATTATAATACAAGGAGATGTATCACAATATATCACAATGATGTATTATAATACAAGGAGATGTATCATCAATATATCACAATATGTATTATAATACAAGGAGATGTATCATCAATATATCACAATGTGTATTATAATACAAGGAGATGTATCATCAATATATCACAATGTGTATTTAATACAAGGAGATGTATCACAATATATCACAATGTGTATTTAATACAAGGAGATGTATCACAATATATCCAATGTGTATTGTAATACAAGGAGATGTATCACAATTATCACAATGTGTATTGTAATACAAGGAGATGTATCACAATTATCACAATATGTATTGTAATACAAGGAGATGTATCACAATATATCACAATATGTATTATAATACAAGGAGATGTATCACAATATATCACAATATGTATTATAATACAAGGAGATGTATCACAATATATCACAATATGTATTATAATACAAGGAGATGTATCACAATATATCACAATATGTATTATAATACAAGGAGATGTATCACAATATATCACAATATGTATTATAATACAAGGAGATGTATCACAATATATCACAATATGTATTATAATACAAGGAGATGTATCACAATATATCACAAGTAGTATTATAATACAAGGAGATGTATCACAATATATCACAAGTAGTATTATAATACAAGGAGATGTATCACAATATATCACAATATGTATTTAATACAAGGAATTATCACAATTATCACATATGTTTATAAACAAGGAGATTATCACAATATATCCAGGTATGATTGTAAAAACAAGGAGATTATCACAATATATCCAATGTGTATTATTAACAAGGAGATTATCTACAATATATCCAATATCCTTTGTTATACAGGAATTATCACAATATATAAATATGTATTAAATACAAGGAATGTATCACAATCTATCCAAGTGATTTAATAAAAATGTTCGCAATTATCCTAGTCTAATACCAGACCGGGTAAAATATATATATTATTTATCAGGAGATTATCTAAATTAACTATCCAAAGACTTATAACAGGAATTATCTATCTAACCCTACCAGGTAAGACCTTTATTAACAGGAATTATCTATCTAACCCTACCAGGTAAGACCTTTAATAACAGGAATTATCTATCTAACCCTACAAGGTAAGACCTTTATTAACAGGAATTATCTATCTAACCCTACCAGGTAAGACCTTTATAACAGGAATTATCTATCTAACCCTACCAGGTAAGACCTTTATTAACAGGAATTATCTACTAACCCTACCAGTAAGACCTTTATTAACAGGAATTATCTATCTAACCCTACCAGGTAAGACCTTTATTAACAGGAATTATCTATCTAACCCTACCAGGTAAGACCTTTATTATACAGGAATTATCTATCTAACCCTACCAGGTAAGACCTTTATTAACAGGAATTATCTATCTAACCCTACCAGGTAAGACTTTATTAACAGGAATTATCTATCTAACCCTACCAGGTAAGACCTTTATTACAGGAATTATCTATCTAACCCTACTAGGTAAGACCTTTATTAACAGGAATTATCTATCTAACCCTACCAGGTAAGACCTTTATAACAGGAATTATCTATCTAACCCTACCAGGTAAGACCTTTATTAACAGGAATTATCTATCTAACCCTACCAGGTAAGACCTTTATAACAGGAATTATCTATCTAACCCTACCAGGTAAGACCTTTATTAACAGGAATTATCTATCTAACCCTACCAGGTAAGACCTTTATTAACAGGAATTATCTATCTAACCCTACCAGGTAAGACTTTTATTAACAGGAATTATCTATCTAACCCTACCAGGTAAGACCTTTATTAACAGGAATTATCTATCTAACCCTACCAGGTAAGACCTTTATTAACAGGAATTATCTATCTAACCCTACCAGGTAAGACCTTTATTAACAGGAATTATCTATCTAACCCTACCAGGTAAGACCTTTATTAACAGGAATTATCTATCTAACCCTACCAGGTAAGACCTTTATTAACAGGAATTATCTATCTAACCCTACCAGGTAAGACCTTTAATAACAGGAATTATCTATCTAACCCTACCAGGTAAGACCTTTATTAACAGGAATTATCTATCTAACCCTACCAGGTAAGACCTTTACTAACAGGAATTATCTATCTAACCCTACCAGGTAAGACCTTTATTAACAGGAATTATCTATCTAACCCTACCAGGTAAGACCTTTATTAACAGGAATTATCTATCTAACCCTACCAGGTAAGACCTTTATTAACTGGAATTATCTATCTAACCCTACCAGGTAAGACCTTTATTATCAGGAATTATCTATCTAACCCTACCAGGTAAGACCTCTATTAACAGGAATTATCTATCTAACCCTACCAGGTAAGACCTTTATTAACAGGAATTATCTATCTAACCCTACCAGGTAAGACCTCTATTATCAGGAATTATCTATCTAACCCTACTAGGTAAGACCTTTATTAACAGGAATTATCTATCTAACCCTACCAGGTAAGACCTTTATTAACAGGAATTATCTATCTAACCCAACCAGGTAAGACCTTTATTAACAGGAATTATCTATCTAACCCTACCAGGTAAGACCTTTACTAACAGGAATTATCTATCTAACCCTACCAGGTAAGACCTTTATTAACAGGAATTATCTATCTAACCCTACCAGGTAAGACCTTTATTAACAGGAATTATCTATCTAACCCTACCAGGTAAGACCTTTATTAACAGGAATTATCTATCCAACCCTACCAGGTAAGACCTTTATTAACAGGAATTATCTATCTAACCCTACTAGGTAAGACCTTTATTAACAGGAATTATCTATCTTACCCTACCAGGTAAGACCTTTATTAACAGGAATTATCTATCTTACCCTACCAGGTAAGACCTCTATTAACAGGAATTATCTATCTAACCCTACCAGGTAAGACCTTTATTAACAGGAATTATCTATCTAACCCTACCAGGTAAGACCTTTATTAACAGGAATTATCTATCTAACCCTACCAGGTAAGACCTTTACTAACAGGAATTATCTATCTAACCCTACCAGGTAAAACCTTTATTAACAGGAATTATCTATCTAACCCTACCAGGTAAGACCTTTATTAACAGGAATTATCTATCTAACCCTACCAGGTAAGACCTTTATTAACAGGAATTATCTATCTAACCCTACTAGGTAAGACCTTTATTAACAGGAATTATCTATCTAACCCTACTAGGTAAGACCTTTATTAACAGGAATTATCTATCTAACCCTACCAGGTAAGACCTTTATTAACAGGAATTATCTATCTAACCCTACCAGGTAAGACCTTTACTAACAGGAATTATCTATCTAACCCTACCAGGTAAGACCTTTATTAACAGGAATTATCTATCTAACCCTACCAGGTAAGACCTTTATTATTATATTTATTATTAAATATATAACTTTAAGATTAGTCCAAGTGCTTGGAAAACTTGAGAAATATTTTTGTAATCAGATGAAATACCCAATATTTCTTCAGAGACCAAACAAAAGTATTGTAAACAGTGGTTAATAGTTATTGACTATCTAGTTGTTGAAAGTTAGGAGGTTGACCTCCTCCCTGCTTCTCCCCTCCTACCTGACCCCCTCCCCCCCTTCCCCTACCACAAACTTGACATGACAAGGTGAGCTAGGGTAGGGTAGGGGAAGTTAAGAGTTATGAATATTATTTATAGAAGTAAAGTGAAGTGAAAGGAAATGGTTTGGGTGTAACTAACCTGTACTTATTATAGTGACAATAAGTTGACCTTTAACCTGAGGTCTATTATATAATATTATAGGTTTAATGTATGTCATCTATAATGTAATAAACCTGAGGTCACAATGTTACCTATAGGTCTGGAGTCTGTCATAAACCTGAGGTCACAATGTTACCTATAGGTCTGGAGTCTGTCATAAACCTAGGTCACAATGTTACCTATAGGTCTGGAGTCTGTCATAAACCTGAGGTCACAATGTTACCTATAGGTCTGGAGTCTGTCATAAACCTGAGGTCACAATGTTACCTGTATGGAGTTGAGTTCCTTAGTGAATGGTGAATCAGTCCCTGTTAGATAAATACAGAACTAGAACTACTCAATAATCATATTTATTCAGAAAGTTAGAGTGTGGACACCAGATATTCCAACTCAGTAGAGTACGATGCAAAACTCCATTTATTTTATTAGCCCATTTGGTGTAGAAGAGGTGGATGTAAAACTCCATTCATTTCATTAGTCCATAAGGTACAGAAGAGTAGGATGTAAAACTCCATTCATTTCATTAGCCCATAAGGTGTAGAAGAGTAGGACATAAAACTCCATTCATTTCATTAGACCATAAGGTGTAGAAGAGTAGGACATAAAACTCCATTCATTTCATTAGCCCATAAGGTGTAGAAGAGTAGGACGTAAAACTCCATTCATTTCATTAGCCCATAAGGTGTAGAAGAGTAGGACATAAAACTCCATTCATTTCATTAGTCCATAAGGTACAGAAGAGTAGGATGTAAAACTCTATTCATTTCATTAGCCCATAAGGTACAGAAGAGTGGGACATAAAACTCCATTCATTTCATTAGTCCATAAGGTACAGAAGAGTAGGATGTAAAACTCCATTCATTTCATTAGTCCATAAGGTACAGAAGAGTAGGATGTAAAACTCCATTCATTTCATTAGCCCATAAGGTGCAGAAGAGTAGGACGTAAAACTCCATTCATTTCATTAGCCCATAAGGTACAGAAGAGTAGGATGTAAAACTCCATTCATTTCATTAGCCCATAAGGTACAGAAGAGTAGGACGTAAAACTCCATTCATTTCATTAGCCCATAAGGTGCAGAAGAGTAGGACGTAAAACTCCATTCATTTCATTAGTCCATAAGGTACAGAAGAGTAGGATGTAAAACTCCGTTCATTTCATTAGCCCATAAGGTACAGAAGAGTAGGATGTAAAACTCCATTCATTTCATTAGCCCATAAGGTACAGAAGAGTAGGATGCAAAACTCCATTCATTTCATTAACCAATAAGGTACAGAAGAGTAGGATGTAAAACTCCATTCATTTCATTAGCCCATAAGGTGTAGAAGAGTAGGATGTAAAACTCCATTCATTTCATTAGCCCATAAGGTGTAGAAGAGTAGGATGTAAAACTCCAATTCTTTTCATTAGCCCATAAGTTGTAGAAGAGTAGGATGTAAAACTCCATTCATTTCATTAGTCCATAAGGTGTAGAAGAGTAGGACATAAAACTCCATTCATTTAATTAGCCCATAAGGTGCAGAAGAGTAGGACATAAAACTCCATTCATTTCATTAACCCATAAGGTGTAGAAGAGTAGGATGTAAAACTCCATTCATTTCATTAGCCCATAAGGTACAGAAGAGTAGGACATAAAACTCCATTCATTTCATTAGCCCATAAGGTGTAGAAGAGTAGGACATAAAACTCCATTTATTTCATTAGCCCATAAGGTACAGAAGAGTAGGACGTAAAACTCCATTCATTTCATTAGCCCATAAGGTACAGAAGAGTAGGACATAAAACTCCATTCATTTCATTAGCCCATAAGGTGTAGAAGAGTAGGATGTAAAACTCCATTCATTTCATTAGACCATAAGGTGCAGAAGAGTAGGACGTAAAACTCCATTCATTTCATTAGCCCATAAGGTGTAGAAGAGTGGGACATAAAACTCCATTCATTTCATTAGCCCATAAGGTGCAGAAGAGTAGGATGTAAAACTCCATTCATTTCATTAGGCCATAAGGTGCAGAAGAGTAGGATGTAAAACTCCATTCATTTCATATCATAGTTTTATTCCAAGCTTTATTAGCCCATTAGACTGGGATGTAAAACTCCATTTATTTCATTTCATTTCTGTCTCTTGTCGCCTGTGATAGACCTGATTCTAACCCAGGAGAATATTAGGTTAATAATCAAATAAAGACTAGAGACAATATAGAAATAGTATATAGTGATCCTTGAGTATTAGAGAAACATTAAATGGTATTATATTTACTGTGCTAGTAAGTACCATCTATATATAGTACTAAATGATTAATAATTGCTCTTAACTTTACATCTTTGAGTCCATAATTAGGATTCATATCATCGTGGGGAGCAACGGTGGCTCAGTGAGTTAGATACTTGCTCACTAACCTGAAGGTCCAGGGTTCAATCCTAGTATAGGTAGAGATAATACTTCAACCCTGTCAGTAGAGAGCTGTGGTGGCTCAGTGAGTTAGATGCTTGCTCACTAACCTGAAGGTCCAGGGTTCAATCCTAGTATAGGTAGAGATAATACTTCAACCCTGTCAGTAGAGAGCTGTGGTGGCTCAGTGAGTTAGATGCTTGCTCACTAACCTGAAGGTCCATGGTTCAATCCTAGTATAGGTAGAGATAATACTTCAACCCTGTCAGTAGAGAGCTGTGGTGGCTCAGTGAGTTAGATGCTTGCTCACTTACCTGAAGGTCCAGGGTTCAATCCTAGTATAGGAAGAGATAATACTTCAACCCTGTCAGTAGAGAGCTGTGGTGGTTCAGTGAGGTAGATGCTTGCTCGCTAACCTGAAGATCAAGGGTTCAATCCTAGTATAGGTTGAGATAATACTTCAACCCTGTCAGTAGAGAGCTGTGGTGGTTCAGTGAGGTAGATGCTTGCTCGCTAACCTGAAGATCAAGGGTTCAATCCTAGTATAGGTTGAGATAAAACTTCAACCCTGTCAGTAGAGAGTTGTGGTGGTTCAGTGAGTTAGATGCTTGCTCACTAACATGAAGGTCCAGGATTCAATCCTAGTATAGGTAGAGATAATACTTCAACCCTGTCAGTAGAGAGCTGTGGTAGCTCAGTGAGTAAGATGCTTGCTCTCTAACCTGAAGGTCCAGGGTTTAATCCTAGTATAGGTAGAGATAATACTTCAACCCTGTCAGTAGAGAGCTGTGGTGGCTCAGTGAGTAAGATGCTTGCTCACTAACCTGAAGGTCCAGGGTTCAATCCTAGTAAAGGTCAAGATGAACTTCAGGATATTCAGTGATGAAGGTCGGAGGGACTGACAAGGACAAAGCATCTAGTCGTTCAGATGTGACAATAAAACAAGGCACGGTGTGTTACAGGCTGTGAACGTTAAAGATCCCTAGATAGTTGAAAATCGCAAAAAGAGTAGGCTTATACTGCAAAACTTCACTCATTGCACACTGCATGGTGTTACCAGTCTTCATTAGACAATCAGGTGCAGAAGAGTAGATGTAAAACTCCATTCATTTCATTTTAATGTTTTCTCCCTGTCTTCACTAGCCCAAAAGGTACAGAAGAGTAGGATGTAAAACTCCATTCATTTCATTAGCCCATAAGGTACAGAAGAGTAGGATGTAAAACTCCATTCATTTCATTAGCCCATAAGGTGCAGAAGAGTAGGACGTAAAACTCCATTCATTTCATTAGCCCATAAGGTGCAGAAGAGTAGGACGTAAAACTCCATTCATTTCATTAGCCCATAAGGTACAGAAGAGTAGGATGTAAAACTCCATTCATTTCATTAGACCATAAGGTACAGAAGAGTAGGATGTAAAACTCCATTCATTTCATTAGCCCATAAGGTACAGAAGAGTAGGATGTAAAACTCCATTCATTTCATTAGTCCATAAGGTACAGAAGAGTAGGATGTAAAACTCCATTCATTTCATTAGACCATAAGGTACAGAAGAGTAGGATGTAAAACTCCATTCATTTCATTAGCCCATAAGGTACAGAAGAGTAGGATGTAAAACTCCATTCATTTCATTAGACCATAAGGTACAGAAGAGTAGGATGTAAAACTCCATTCATTTCATTAGTCCATAAGGTGCAGAAGAGTATGATGTAAAACTCTATTCATTTCATTAACCCATAAGGTACAGAAGAGTAGGATGTAAAACTCCATTCATTTCATTAGTCCATAAGGTACAGAAGAGTAGGATGTAAAACTCCATTCATTTCATTAGTCCATAAGGTGCAGAAGAGTAGGATGTAAAACTCCATTCATTTCATTAGCCCATAAGGTACAGAAGAGTAGGATGTAAAACTCCATTCATTTCATTAGTCCATAAGGTACAGAAGAGTAGGATGTAAAACTCCATTCATTTCATTAGCCCATAAGGTACAGAAGAGTAGGATGTAAAACTCCATTCATTTCATTAGCCCATAAGGTGCAGAAGAGTAGGATGTAAAATTCCATTCATTTCATTAGTCCATAAGGTACAGAAGAGTAGGATGTAAAACTCCATTCATTTCATTAGACCATAAGGTGCAGAAGAGTAGGACGTAAAACTCCATTCATTTCATTAGACCATAAGGTACAGAAGAGTAGGATGTAAAACTCCATTCATTTCATTAGACCATAAGGTGCAGAAGAGTAGGATGTAAAACTCCATTCATTTCATTAGACCATAAGGTGCAGAAGAGTAGGATGTAAAACTCCATTCATTTCATTAGACCATAAGGTACAGAAGAGTAGGATGTAAAACTCCATTCATTTCATTAGTCCATAAGGTACAGAAGAGTAGGATGTAAAACTCCATTCATTTCATTAGCCCATAAGGTACAGAAGAGTGGGATGTAAAATTCCATTCATTTCATTAGTCCATAAGGTACAGAAGAGTAGGATGTAAAACTCCATTCATTTCATTAGACCATAAGGTGCAGAAGAGTAGGAAGTAAAACTCCATTCATTTCATTAGACCATAAGGTACAGAAGAGTAGGATGTAAAACTCCATTCATTTCATTAGACCATAAGGTGCAGAAGAGTAGGATGTAAAACTCCATTCATTTCATTAGACCATAAGGTGCAGAAGAGTAGGATGTAAAACTCCATTCATTTCATTAGACCATAAGGTACAGAAGAGTAGGATGTAAAACTCCATTCATTTCATTAGTCCATAAGGTACAGAAGAGTTGGTTGTAAAACTCCATTCATTTCATTAGACCATAAGGTACAGAAGAGTAGGATGTAAAACTCCATTCATTTCATTAGCCCATAAGGTGTAGAAGAGTAGGATGTAAAACTTCATTCATTTCATTAGCCCATAAGGTACAGAAGAGTAGGATGTAAAACTCCATTCATTTCATTAGACCATAAGGTACAGAACAGTAGGATGTAAAACTCCATTCATTTCATTAGACCATAAGGTACAGAAGAGTAGGATGTAAAACTCCATTCATTTCATTAGCCCATAAGGTACAGAAGAGTAGGATGTAAAACTCCATTCATTTCATTAGACCATAAGGTACAGAAGAGTAGGATGTAAAACTCCATTCATTTCATTAGTCCATAAGGTACAGAAGAGTTGGTTGTAAAACTCCATTCATTTCATTAGTCCATAAGGTACAGAAGAGTTGGTTGTAAAACTCCATTCATTTCATTAGTCCATAAGGTACAGAAGAGTTGGATGTAAAACTCCATTCATTTCATTAGCCCATAAGGTACAGAAGAGTTGGTTGTAAAACTCCATTCATTTCATTAGTCCATAAGGTGCAGAAGAGTAGGATGTAAAACTCCATTCATTTCATTAGACCATAAGGTACAGAAGAGTAGGATGTAAAACTCCATTCATTTCATTAGACCATAAGGTGCAGAAGAGTAGGATGTAAAACTCCATTCATTTCATTAGACCATAAGGTGCAGAAGAGTAGGATGTAAAACTCCATTCATTTCATTAGACCATAAGGTACAGAAGAGTAGGATGTAAAACTCCATTCATTTCATTAGACCATAAGGTACAGAAGAGTAGGATGTAAAACTCCATTCATTTCATTAGACCATAAGGTACAGAAGAGTAGGATGTAAAACTCCATTCATTTCATTAGCCCATAAGGTGCAGAAGAGTAGGATGTAAAACTCTATTCATTTCATTAGCCCATAAGGTACAGAAGAGTAGGACATAAAACTCCATTCATTTCATTAGCCTATAAGGTACAGAAGAGTAGGATGTAAAACTCCATTCATTTCATTAGACCATAAGGTGCAGAAGAGTAGGATGTAAAACTCTATTCATTTCATTAGTCCATAAGGTGTAGAAGAGTAGGACATAAAACTCCATTCATTTCATTAGCCCATAAGGTGCAGAAGAGTTGGTTGTAAAACTCCATTCATTTCATTAGCCCATAAGGTACAGAAGAGTAGGATGTAAAACTCCATTCATTTCATTAGCCCATAAGGTACAGAAGAGTTGGTTGTAGAAACTCCATTTATTTCACACGCATGGTCTATAAATGATCTGTAAATGACTTGTACTTAATTAGAATGATCAGTGTTGATCTCCAAGTATAAGAAGGTATTATTTACTACTACTATTACAGCTCTAGTAATCTACTGACTTTAAATATTATCTACAACATTAAGTCTGGTGTTAATATATTAGTTATTATTATTAACAGGCTGTACCAGATTCACCATTCTACTTTCTATTCTTTAAAGGGATAATAAGTCTTAGAATGAACATAAAATTTGAAAATTTAAAACATTGTGTTTTGTATGGACATAGTTTCTATCAACCCATATTGGTATTGTGCTTTCTGAAAATTTTCAGAACATATTGTTGACACACAAGTCTAGATTTGTATGTTATTCTAAGTTTGGTATTGGAGATATATTGTAAATGCCAGTCATGTCTGATTAAGTATCTAAATAGCTGAACTCTCGTGATGGCTTATTGTTCTTGTTCAATAATTTGGGTTTCTTTGCTCATTTGTTCTAATATTTGATTGACTGTCCTGATGAGGATCTTGTGTCCAAAACAGTGTGAAATGTTCATGTTGATTTCAAGTTGAAAGTGTTTCTACCAAAGAACATTCCTGTTTGTAGCTTGTCGGACGTGAGTTCTAATCTCGATCGGAGTGTGAAAGTTCGATGACCTTGAATAAGTCATCTTCACTCATAATTCCAGTCCACCCAACTGAAAATGGGTACGGATAATCCGGGAAATATCAATGCCAAAAGGTTTGGCTAAGGACCAGCTGGTAGAAAGGATCCCTTGGACTTGTAAAGCTAAGTTGTTATCCTTGTAAAATATAGTTGTTTCTATTCTATACCCATTATTAAGGGCTTCAATGATTCAGGAAGTTAGTTCCATAATAATTTTAATTAAAATGTTAAAAAAGAAAAATTATGTTTTAAAAATTACATTTCACTATCATGAGAACAGTTAGGAATAAAAAATTGTCTAAGAAGATTCTGTTTTTCAAATTGGATGTTTAAATTATAACTTTTTTGATAATTAATTAATAAGAAGTAATTAGAGAATATATATTATGGATTAACAATAACTTAATTAAAAAGCTGCTTTTTATTTTTGTATTTTTAATATAAAAATTAAAAAAAACTAATATCTGCCCCAGTTACCTATATAGATAACAATTACTTTAATAAATAACTTGCTACGTATCGACGAGGGTACTCTCATCTTTATCAAGCATTGATATTAAATCATTTTTTTAAAAATCGTATCGTGACCCAATTTATTGTTGTTTGTTATCAAAGGGAGTTAATAAAGAATTCACGTGATTATTATTATTACATGTAATGTATCGATAAGACTGAAAGAATTGTGTTTAATCAGTTTACCTCTAACATCATTCTAAATTTCTACACGACGAGGTTTAGTGGAGGCAAACTTGAATCAATGTAACAAATTGAATTATAAGTTATTAGGTATGTCAGTGAGTTGTCTCCCCTCAGGCCTGAATTCCTACCAGTGTAATCTACAGCTAACATCTTGACTTCGTCTGAGTACCAACTTACTCAAAGAAGCACTAGATATATGTGTTACCGGTACCAACTGAGACATTGTAAGAACTTGTCTCCTGGTGGACTAATCTGATGTCTACCTCAATACTCTACAGCTAGTACTACAATACCTTGTCTCCTGGTGGACTAATCTGATGTCTACCTCAATACTCTACAGCTAGTACTTCAATACCTTGTCTCCTGGTGGACTAATCTGATGTCTACCTCAATACTCTACAGCTAGTACTACAATACCTTGTCTCCTGGTGGACTAATCTGATGTCTACCTTAATACTCTACAGCTAGTACTACAATACCTTGTCTCCTGGTGGACTAATCTGATGTCTACCTCAATACTCTACAGCTAGTACTACAATACCTTGTCTCCTGATCTAAATTTTTCTTACCTAAAACTCAGCTGCTTTTTAATTAGACTTGTCTCTCTCTGTTGTTCTGTGACCTAGTACTCTACAGCTAGACTCAAAACCTTGTCTCCTGGTGACCCAAGCTGATGTCTCATTATACTTGCTATATCTATTGTTCCCGGGGGACCCAATCCATGCTTTCATTACAGCTAGTACTTCTATTGTTCCCGGGGGACCCAATCTGATGCTTTCATTACAGCTAGTACTATCTATTGTTCCCGGGGGACCCAATCTGATGCTCTACATTAATCTCAGCTAGTACTCAATACCTTGTCTCCTGGTGGACTAATCTGATGTCTACCTTAATACTCTACAGCTAGTACTCAATACCTTGTCTCCTGGTGGACTAATCTGATGTCTACCTTCTACTCTACAGCTAGTACTCAATACCTTGTTCCTGGTGGACTAATCTGATGTCTACCTCAATACTCTACAGCTAGTACTCAATACCTTGTCTCCTGGTGGACTAATCTGATGTCTACCTTCTACTCTACAGCTAGTACTCAATACCTTGTCTCCTGGTGACTAATCTGATTCTACCTCAATACTCTACAGCTAGTACTTCAATACCTTGTCTCCTGGTGGACTAATCTGATGTCTACCTCAATACTCTACAGCTAGTACTTCAATACCTTGTCTCCTGGTGGACTAATCTGAGTCTACCTTCTACTCTACAGCTAGTACTCAATACCTTGTCTCCTGGAGGACTAATCTGATTCTACCTTAATACTCTACAGCTAGTACTACAATACCTTGTCTCCTGGTGGACTAATCTGATGTCTACCTCAATACTCTACAGCTAGTACTTCAATACCTTGTCTCCTGGTGGACTAATCTGATGTCTACCTCAATACTCTACAGCTAGTACTTCAATACCTTGTCTCCTGGTGGACTAATCTGATGTCTACCTCAATACTCTACAGCTAGTACTTCAATACCTTGTCTCCTGGTGGACTAATCTGATGTCTACCTCAATACTCTACAGCTAGTACTTCAATACCTTGTCTCCTTGTGGACTAATCTGATGTCTACCTCAATACTCTACAGCTAGTACTTCAATACCTTGTCTCCTGGTGGACTAATCTGATGTCTACCTCAATACTCTACAGCTAGTACTACAATACCTTGTCTCCTGGTGGACTAATCTGATGTCTACCTCAATACTCTACAGCTAGTACTACAATACCTTGTCTCCTGGTGGACTAATCTGATGTCTACCTCAATACTCTACAGCTAGTACTACAATACCTTGTCTCCTGGTGGACTAATCTGATGTCTACCTTACTACTCTACAGCTAGTACTTCAATACCTTGTCTCCTGGTGGACTAATCTGATGTCTACCTCAATACTCTACAGCTAGTACTTCAATACCTTGTCTCCTGGTGGACTAATCTGATGTCTACCTCAATACTCTACAGCTAGTACTTCAATACCTTGTCTCCTGGTTGACTAATCTGATGTCTACCTCAATACTCTACAGCTAGTACTACAATACCTTGTCTCCTGGTGGACTAATCTGATGTCTACCTCAATACTCTACAGCTAGTACTTCAATACCTTGTCTCCTATCTATTGTTCTGTGACCTAGGCTAGTGCTTTCATTGAGACTTGTCTCTATCTATTGTTCTGTGACCTAGGCCAGTGCTTTCATTGAGACTTGTCTCTATCTATTGTTCTGTGACCTAGACCATTGCTTTCATTGAGACTTGTCTCTATCTATTGTTCTGTGACCTAGGCCAGTGCTTTCATTGAGACTTGCCTCTATCTATTGTACTGTGACCTAGGCCAGTGCTTTCATTGAGACTTGTCTCTATCTATTGTTCTGTGACCTAGACTAGTGCTTTCATTGAGACTCATCTGTATCTATTTTTCTGTGACCTAGGCCAGCGCTCTCATTGAGACTTGTCTATATCTATTGTTCTGTGACCTAGGCCAGTGCTTTCATTGAGACTTGTCTCTATTGTTCTGTGACCTAGACAGTTGCTTTCATTGAGACTCGTCTCTATCTATTGTTCTGTGACCTAGAGCGTTGCTTTCATTGAGACTCGTCTCTATCTATTGTTCTGTGACCTAGGCCAGTGCTTTCATTGAGACTTCTCTATCTATTTTACTGTGACCTAGGCCAGTGCTTTCATTGAGACTTGCCTCTATCTATTGTTCTGTGACCTAGGCCAGTGCTTTCATTGAGACTTGTCTCTATCTATTGTTCTGTGACCTAGGCCAGTGCTTTCATTGAGACTTGTCTCTATCTATTGTTCTGTGACCTAGGTCAGTGCTTTCATTGAGACTTGTCTCTATTGTTCTGTGACCTAGGCCAGTGCTTTCATTAAGACTTGTCTCAATTGTTCTGTGACCTAGGTCAGTGCTTTCATTGAGACTTGTCTCTATTGTTCTGTGACCTAGGTCAGTGCTTTCATTGAGACTTGTCTCTATCTATTGTTCTGTGACCTAGGCCAGTGCTTTCATTGAGACTCATCTCTATCTATTGTTCTGTGACCTAGGCCAGTGCTTTCATTGAGACTTATCTCTATCTATTGTTCTGTGGCCTAGGCCAGTGCTTTCATTGAGACTTATCTCTATCTATTGTTCTGTGACCTAGGCCAGTGCTTTCATTGAGACTTGTCTCTATCTATTGTTCTGTGACCTAGGCCAGTGCTTTCATTGAGACTTGTCTCTATCTATTGTTCTGTGACCTAGGCTAGTGCTTTCATTGAGACTTGTCTCTATCTATTGTTCTGTGACCTTGGCCAGTGCTTTCATTGAGACTCATCTCTATCTATTGTTCTGTGACCTAGGCTAGTGCTTTCATTGAGACTTGTCTCTATCTATTGTTCTGTGACCTTGGCCAGTGCTTTCATTGAGACTTGTCTCTATCTATTGTTCTGTGACCTAGGCTAGTGCTTTCATTGAGACTCGTCTCTATCTATTGTTCTGTGACCTTGGCCAGTGCTTTCATTGAGACTCGTCTCTATCTATTGTTCTGTGACCTTGGCCAGTGCTTTCATTGAGACTCGTCTCTATCTATTGTTCTGTGACCTTGGCCAGTGCTTTCATTGAGACTCGTCTCTATCTATTGTTCTGTGACCTAGGCCAGTGCTTTCATTGAGACTCGTCTCTATCTATTGTTCTGTGACCTAGGCCAGTGCTTTCATTGAGACTCATCTCTATCTATTGTTCTGTGACCTTGGCCAGTGCTTTCATTGAGACTCATCTCTATACAACCGATAATGCTAATGAGACCAACGTTTAATTCTTCAATATTATGATGACTTTATAACCTATATTATGATCTAAGTTGAATAATGCCCTATTTTGAGATATTGAGTCAGTAAAAATCAATGATTTAAATGTAAGTGATTCAGTCTAGATAGAAGTAAGATATATTAAAGGTATAATAGGTCTTAGATTGAACATAAAATTTGAAAATTAGATAAACCTGCTGCAATAAATAACATAACAGATAATTTACATTAAAAGAATACTGTGTCTTAAAATGAACATAAAATTAAAAACTTGGTCAATAAGAGTATATATTCATCAGTAGATATACCTGCTGTCATAAATAACATAACATAATCCTTATATAATCTGATAAATCAACAAAACATTAAAATTTTAAACTTGGTCAATAAGAGTATATATTCATCAGTAGATATACCTGCTGTCATAAATAAATTAAAGAATCTTTATATAATATGATAAATCTACAAAAATTAAAGATTTTAAGACTTGGTCAATAAGGGATTCTGTTACTTTATGACACCAGGTAAGTTCACTGATGAATATATACATTTGATATTTTGAAAACTTTAATTTTATTTTCATAATAATTCTTTATGTTATTTATGGCAGCAGGTTATCTACTGATGAATATATACTCTTATTGACCAAGTTTAAAATTTTAATGTTTTGTTAGATTTATCAGATTATATAAGGATTGTGTTATGTTATTTATGACAGCAGGTATATCTACTGATGAATATATACTCTTATTGACCAAGTTTAAAATTTTAATGTTTTGTTAGATTTATCAGATTATATAAGGATTGTGTTATGTTATTTATGGCAGCAGGTATATCTACTATTGAATATAAACTCTTATTGACCAAGTTTAACATTTTAATGTTTTGTTAGATTTATCAGATTATATAAGGATTCTGTTATGTTATTTATGACAGCAGGTATATCTACTGATGAATATATACTCTTATTGACCAAGTTTAAATTTTAATGTTTTGTTAGATTTATCAGATTATACAAGGATTCTGTTATGTTATTTATGGCAGCAGGTATATCTACTGATGAATATATACTCTTATTGACCAAGTTTAAATTTTAATGTTTTGTTAGATTTATCAGATTATAAAGGATTTGTTATGTAATTTATGACAGCAGGTATATCTACTGATGAATTATACTCTTATTGACCAAGTTTAAAATTTTAATGTTATCTGTTTGATTTATCAGATTATATAGATTTGTTATGTTATTTATGCAGTAGGTATATCTACTGATGAATATATACTCTTATTGACCAAGTTTAAATTTTAATGTTTTGTTAGATTTATCAGATTATATAAGGATTGCTTTATGTTATTTAAACAGGTAATAAGATAAATATATATCTATTCAATTTTAATAATTTTTGTTAGATTTATCAGATTTATCAAGGATTCTGTTATGTTATTTATGACAGCAGGTAATTCACTGATGAATATATATTTTTTGCAATTAAATTTTAAGTTTTGTAGATTTTCAGATTATATAAGGATTCTGTTATGTTATTTATGGCAGCAGGTATATCTACTGATGAATATATACTCTTATTGACCAAGTTTAAAATTTTAATGTTTTGTTTGATTTATCAGATTATATAAGGATTGTGTTATGTTATTTATGGCAGCAGGTATATCTACTGATGAATATATACTCTTATTGACCAAGTTTAAAATTTTAATGTTTTGTTAGATTTATCAGATTATATAAGGATTGTGTTATGTTATTTATGACAGCAGGTATATCTACTGATGAATATATACTCTTATTGACCAAGTTTAAAATTTTAATGTTTTGTTAGATTTATCAGATTATATAAGGATTCTGTTATGTTATTTATGGCAGCAGGTATATCTACTGATGAACTTATACTCTTATTGGCCAAGTTTAAAATTTTAATGTTTTGTTAGATTTATCAGATTATATAAGGATTTGTTATGTTATTTATGGCAGCAGGTATATCTACTGATGAATATATACTCTTATTGACCAAGTTTAAAATTTTAATGTTTTGTTAGATTTATCAGATTATATAAGATTCTGTTATGTTATTTATGACAGCAGGTATATCTACTGATGAATATATACTCTTATTGACCAAGTTTAAAATTTTAATGTTTTGTTAGATTTATCAGATTATATAAGGATTCTGTTATGTTATTTATGACAGCAGGTATATCTACTGATGAATATATACTCTTATTGACCAAGTTTAAAATTTTAATGTTTTGTTAGATTTATCAGATTATATAAAGATTCTGTTATGTTATTTATGACAGCAGGTATATCTACTGATGAATATATACTCTTATTGACCATTCTAACTAAAATGTTATGTTCATTCTAAGACACAGTATCGCTTTAAGCTCTGATACAATAGTTAAAACATGAACCATGATGAGATATACTACTATCAATAATCAATAACAACTTATTACATCTTTCACATTTAACACAGACATAGAGTAAACTTGACACATCTTAATATCAACACATATCATACCTTAGTGGACTCTCTCAAATTAACTATGTGTATTCTCTAACACCTAATACTTGTAACCTAGACCAGTGCTTCAATCGAGAGTATCTCTTGTAACACCTAATGCTGGTGACCTAGACAAGTGTTTCTTTAGGAGAGTTTCTCTTATAACACCTAATACTTGTGACCTAGGCCAGTGCTTCAATCGAGAGTATCTCTTATAACACCTAATACTTGTGACCTAGACCAGTGCTTCTATAGGAGAATATCTCTTATAACACCTAATACTTGTGACCTAGGCCAGTGCTTCAATCGAGAGTATCTCTTATAACACCTAATACTTGTGACCGAGACCAATTCTTCTATAGGAGAGTATCTGTTATAACACCTAATACTTGTGACCTAGACCAGTGCTTCTATAGGAGAGTATCTGTTATAACACCTAATTCTTGTAACCTAGACCAGTGCTTCTATAGGAGAGTATCTCTTATAACACCTAATACTTGTGACCTAGTCCAGTGCTTCTATAGGAGAGTATCTCTTATAACACCTAATACTTGTGACCTAGCCAGTGCTTCTATAGGAGAGTATCTCTTATAACACCTAATACTTGTGACCTAGACCAATGCTTCTATAGGAGAATATCTCTTATAACACCTAATACTTGTGACCTAGACCAGTGCTTCTATAGGAGAGTATCTCTTATAACACCTAATACTTGTAACCTAGACCAGTGTTTCTATAGGAGAGTATGTCTTATGACACCTTATACTTGTGATCTAGGCCAGTGCTTCTATAGGAGAGTATCTCTTATGACACCTTATACTTGTGACCTAGGCCAGTGCTTCTATAGGAGAGTATCTCTTATGACACCTTATACTTGTGACCTAGGCCAGTGCTTCTATAGGAGAGTATCTCTTATAACACCTAATACTTGTAGCCTAGGCCAGTGCTTCTATAGGAGAGTATCTCTTATAACACCTAATACTTGTAACCTAGACCAGTGCTTCTATAGGAGAGTATCTCTTATAACACCTAATACTTGTGACCTAGGCCAGTGCTTCTATAGGAGAGTATCTCTTATAACACCTAATACTTGTGACCTAGACCAGTGTTTCTATAGGAGAGTATCTCTTATAACACCTAATACTTGTGATCTAGACCAGTGCTTCTATAGGAGAGTATCTCTTATAACACCTAATACTTGTGATCTAGGCCAGTGCTTCTATAGGAGAGTATCTCTTATACATCTTTACCTAATCAGTGCTTCTAAATTAACCTGTTTCATCTTTATACATCTTACAATGTCAAGTCTATTACAAACTTCATCTTATACATCTTCACAATGTCAAGTTATTACAAACTTCATTTTATACATCTTTACAATGTCGAGTTATTACAAACATTATCTTATACATCTTCACAATGTCAAGTTAAGACAAGCATAATCTTATACATCAATGTCAAGCTATAACAAACTTCATCTTATACATTTTCACAATGTCAAGCTGTTACAAACTTCATTTTAAATACATCTTCACAATGTCAAGCTATTACAAACTTCATCTTATACATCTTCACAATTTCAAGCTACTACAAACTTCATCTTATACATCTTTACAATGTCAAGTTATTACAAACTTCATTTTATACATCTTCACAATGTCAAGCTATTACAAACTTCATCTTATACATTTTCACAATGTCAAGCTGTTACAAACTTCATCTTATACATTTTCACAATGTCAAGCTGTTACAAACTTCATCTTAAACATCTTCACAATGTCAAGTTATTACAAACTTCATCTTATACATCTTCACAATGTCAAGCTATTACAAACTTCATCTTATACATTTTCACAACGTCAAGCTATTACAAACTTCATCTTAAACATCTTCACAATGTCAAGCTATTACAAACTTCATCTTATACATTTTCACAACGTCAAGCTATTACAAACTTCATCTTATACATCTTCACAATGTCAAGCTGTTATAAACTTCATCTTATACATTTTCACAATGTCAAGCAATTACAAACTTCATCTTATACATCTTCACAATGTCAAGCTGTTATAAACTTCATCTTATACATTTTCACAATGTCAAATTATTACAAACTTCATCTTACTGAGTTTTATTGTACACAATGTTTCTACAATTTACATTGTCAATATCAGTTTATATAGTATACTACTCCTGAGTTTTATTGTACACAATGTTTCAACAATTTACATTGTCACCATCAGTTTATATAGTATACTACTCCTGAGTTTTATTGTAAACAATGTTTCAACACTTGACATGGTCATTTACCTCTACATGTTGTTGATAGATTATTTAATCTTGCATGTCTTATACAATATTTGTTGAGGAAAATAAATTCAATATAAACTCTGGACAAAAACCTTCTTTATTATACAATAATAGATCTTCCAACTGGATTTTATGGAAGAATATGCTGATGATAATATTTGAGTAGTTGTAAGATGGTAGTTATGAATTGTTTTAACGATTTATTGTGTTAATTAGTGAAAGATAACGAGGTTAAAACCCTGGTTTATCACGTCTGAGATTAGTGAGAGATATTATATTTAATATTGTCTCATTATCAGCAGTTGTATCATATCTGTATCATCTTTATTGTCTTCTTCACAAATACTTCAGGTTATTTGTGTGAGGATATAATTATCAGACTTCTTGGAGAGGGGTGGGAGAGGAGAGAGAGTGAGTTAGAATGGGAGTGGGAGAGGAGGTTGGAGAGGGAGTGGGAATGGGAGTGGGAGAGGAGGTTGGAGAGGGAGTGGGAATGGGAGTGGGAGAGGAGGTTGGAGAGGGAGTGGGAATGGGAGTGGGAGAGGAGGTTGGAGAGGGAGTGGGAATGGGAGTGGGAGAGGAGGGAGTGAGTGAATGGGGTGGGGAAGTGGGAGAGGGAGTGGAATGGGAGGGAGAGGAGGTTGGGAGATGGGAATGGGAGAGGGAGAGGAGGTTGGAGAGGAGTGGGAGAGGGAGTGGGAGAGGGAGAGGAGGTTGGAATGGGAGAGGGAGAGGGGAGAGGGGAATGGGAATGGGAGAGGGAGTGCGAGAGGGAGAGGAGGTTGGAATGGGAGTGGGAGAGGGAGTGGAGAGGGATGGGAATGGGATGGGAGAGGAGGTTGGAGAGGGATGGAGGAGTTGAGAATTGGAGAGGGTGGGAAAGGATGTAGGGAGTGGGAAAGGAGAGTTGGGAGTGGAGAAGAGTGGAGAGGGAGAGGAGGTTGGGAGAGGGAGTGGGAGAGGGAGAGGAGGTTGGAATGGGAATGTGAGTGAAGAGGGAAGGAGGTGGAATGGGAGAGGTGAGTGCGAGAGAGAAGCAGGTTGGAATGGAGAGGGAGGGGATAGGGGGTGGGAATGGAGAGATGTTGGAGGAGGAGGTTGGAATGGGAGAGTCAGAGGAGTGGGAGAGATAGTGGGAGTGGGAAGAGATAGAATGAGTTGGAGAGGTTATTAGGAGTTATTGTAGAAATAAAGTATTAGAGTTCAAAAGCTAGTTTGTAGATGGAAGACCATGATAATTAGGAGGCTATATTTCATATAAATGTGCTCTGGCAGACTTGAGACTCCAGATGCTGATAATCTTTGAAAATCTTATTACTATCAGCTCTTACTGTTACTGTCAAGTTCCACTGTTACTTTCAAGTCCCACTGTTACTGTCAGGTCCCACTGTTACTGTCAGATCCCACTGTTATTGTCAGGTCCCACTGTTACTATCAGGTCCTACTGTTACTGTCAAGTTCCACTGCTACTATCAGGTCCCACTGTTACTGTCAGGTCCTACTGTTACTGTCAAGTTCCACTGTTACTATCAGGTCCCACTGTTACTGTCAGGTCCCACTGTTACTGTCAGGTCTCACTGTTACTGTCAAGTCCCACTGTTACTGTCAGGTCTCACTGTTACTGTCAGGTCCCACTGTTACTGTCAGGTCCCACTGTTACTATCAGGTCCCACTGTTACTGTCAGGTCCCACTGTTACTGTCAGGTCCCTTTACTGTTACTGTCTGCTGGTTCCACTGTCACTGTCAGGTCCCACTGTTACTGTCAGGTTCCACTGTTACTGTCAAGTTCCACTGTTACTGTCAGATCCCACTGTTACTGTCAGGTCCCACTGTTACTATCAGGTCCCACTGTTACTATCAGGTCCCACTGTTATTGTCAGATCCCACCTTTACCGTCAGGTCTCACTGTTGTTGTAGGGTCCCACTGTTACAGTCAGGTCCCAATGTTACTGTAAGGTCCAACTGTTACTATTAGACCCCCCTTTTTCACTTTCCTAATTTGTTTAGAGATGACCTAGCTATATAAAAGAAGAATATTTTGTTATTGTAGGTTCGACTAGATATTATAATAATGTATTAATGTATGAACACCAGGATCCAGTGTATCAGTGGTCGGACTTTGTGAGATGGGATGTGGAAGAAGTCGGCATAGTTCTACCACTAGTAAACTAGACTCTGAACAGACTACCTCCGACAGCAAGGAAACCTTTCACAAGAAAAACAACAACAAACAAGGTACATACTTTTGTTTTCATGTGAAATGATTTGATTATCAATATAATATAAAAACTTAGTAATTATCCATAAAATTAATATATTCAGCGTTTTTTCAATAATCAATTATTGCATCTTTATTGATAATACTAAGTTTTTTAGATTTATCAGATTATATAAAGATTTTGTTATGTTATTTATGACAGCAGGTATATTTACTGATGAATATATACTCTTATTGACCAAGTTTAAAATTTTAATGTTTTGTTAGATTTATCAGATTATATAAGGATTGTGTTATGTTATTTATAACAGCAGGTATATTCTACTGATGAATATATACTCTTATTGACCAAGTTTAAAATTTTAATGTTTTGTTTGATTTATCAGATTATATAAGGATTGTGTTATGTTATTTATGACAGCAGGTATATCTACTGATGAATATATACTCTTATTGACCAAGTTTAAAATTTTAATGTTTTGTTAGATTTATCAGATTATATAAAGATTGTGTTATGTTATTTATGACAGCAGGTATATCTACTGATGAATATATACTCTTATTGACCAAGTTTAAAATTTTAATGTTTTGTTAGATTTATCAGATTATATAAAGATTCTGTTATGTTATTTATGACAGCAGGTATATCTACTGATGAATATATACTCTTATTGACCAAGTTTAAAATTTTAATGTTTTGTTTGATTTATCAGATTATATAAAGATTGTGTTATGTTATTTATGACAGCAGGTATATCTACTGATGAATATATACTCTTATTGACCAAGTTTAAAATTTTAATGTTTTGTTAGATTTATCAGATTATATAAAGATTCTGTTATGTTATTTATGACAGCAGGTATATCTACTGATGAATATATACTCTTATTGACCAAGTTTAAAATTTTAATGTTTTGTTAGATTTATCAGATTATATAAGGATTCTGTTATGTTATTTATGACAGCAGGTATATCTACTGATGAATATATACTCTTATTGACCAAGTTTAAAATTTTAATGTTTTGTTAGATTTATCAGATTATATAAGGATTGTGTTATGTTATTTATGACAGCAGGTATATCTACTGATGAATATATACTCTTATTGGCCAAGTTTAAATTTTTTAATTTTAAGTTCATTCTCAGTATTCCCTGGAGTAATGATAAGGAGTAGTATATTTATAATATTATAATAATACCAATATAATTTTCCTGTATAATATTTCAGATAAGAAAGAGAATAAGGACCCGAGCGTGATAAAACCACTTCTACCAAAAGGTGGCAGTTCTAAAAAAGAGAAGTTAACGTCAGGGAATAAGAAATTATCACCAGAGGGCGTGGATTCACCGAGTAAATCTCAATCTCCTTGGTTAAACGGTTCATCACAATCACCGAAATCTGGCAACACTAACGGCATCAAAACTGATAAATTTCACGTGAGTAGTTTTTTAATTCCTTTACTCTAGATTCCAAGTTATGCTCATCACCCCCTAGCCTATCTAACTGACTTATCAAAAACTTAGTTTTAGTTCCACTAAAATTAGATTAAGATTTCAATTATTGCAACTGTTTATGATTAGTAGAATTGCTCAGAAATGACATGGTTACTTTGACTGAAAGTTTAATGAAGGTCAAACGTCAGAGGTCATAGGTCAAAGGTCATACAATGAGTTGTTTATTTCAGGAGGGTAAAACAAAAACAGCATTTAAAGATCGAAGTTTTACAGGAAATAAACCGAATGTACAGTAAGTAAATTTAACATAATCAGTTTCATTGATTCAAAAAGCCTACCCTCTTTGCGATTTCCAACTCTCGAGGGATCTTAAACATGCATAAGATGTAGAACACAGGGTCTTGGTTTATTGTCCCATCCTTATGACAAGACAATTTTTCCTTATCTGCAAAACTTACAGGGAAAACCAAGCCCAAAAATCCTGAAGTTCATCTCAACCTTGCTAGATTAGAACCTTGGACCCTCAGGTTAGTGAGTGAGTGTCTAACTGAGATATATTTTAAGATAGAGTCATGCTGCATTCGAAAAGGGTTCAAATCTCGTGTTAGTGTTCCATGTTAGTGTTACCAGGTTAATTTGGTGTTATAATACAGTGTACTCTGAGCAATCTGACATATATCAGTACTGCAAAATAATGTCAGATTAGCGAGTGTGTCAGATTACTCAGAGTACACTGTATATTAACATGTAGAATGAGTTGAAATGTCGTGTTATGTGATGGTGTTAACACTAACACGGATTTGATCTCTCCCAATGTTTGGCATTGCTCTTTAACACAAAAGTAGAACTCTCAGCAAATTTTTCTATCTCGTAAGAGAGAAGTGGAGAGGTGGTGTTCCTCTAGATCTACCATTACTACTCTACTTATATAAGTTTCAATCGAAACCTTTTCTAGAAAATGGATGTTATTATTGATTAATTGGAATGTATGAGTAAAATTAATATTTACTCTTTCAGAATAACAGGAAGTCAGTTGGAGTTTTTCCGAATGTTAGATGAAAGAATAGAGCAAGGTCCAGATTATAGTGATGACTGAACTGTCAGTCCTGTAAACTTTTATATTAAAACCATATCACAATATCCTTGTTGGAACTTCCTGTGTTCTAGGACAGTCTTGTGAATTCTGTTACAGTCTTGTGAATTCTGTTACAGTCTTGTGAATTCTGTTACAGTCTTGTGAATTCTGTTACAGTCTTGTGAATTCTGTTACAGTCTTGTGAATTCTGTTACAGTCTTGATTTTATTTCTGTTACGTCTTGTGAATTCTGTTACAGTCTTGTGAACTTTCCTAAGTTACAGTCTTGTGAATTCTGTTACAGTCTTGTGAATTCTGTTACAGTCTTGTGAATTCTGTTACAGTCTTGTGAATTCTGTTACAGTCTTGTGAATTCTGTTACAGTCTTGTGAATTCTGTTACAGTCTTGTGAATTCTGTTACAGTCTTGTGAATTCAGATTGGATTTAGGAACTAAACAGAGCTGTTTTGGTTGAAGAGTTTCGCCTGGCTTTCCTAAGAAAGTTTGTGTTGAAATATAATTTTGTTGGAAACTCCAGAATTCTATGAAATCTGATGAGAAATATTGATTATGGATTTTACAGTGTAAAATTTTTAAAGTATTTCTTGATCTAAGATACATTAATGTTAAACTATACAAAAATCTTGACCCAAATTGTGTTATAACCTAGTTTTCATGTTGAATGGACTGTCCTGGAAATAGTGTTATCTGGCTAAATCTTTCCTAAAAACAGTGTTAATATTTTTTTAACCTAAATTGACTGGAATCTGGTACAATCTTTCCTCAAAATGTTTGTGTCAACTTATTATAAGCTAGTTTAGTTCAGAATTGACTTGGTAAGTAAAATATTGAAATCTGGTACAATCTTTCTATGAAACATTTATGTTAAAACCATACAACAGGTCTTAAACTAAGCTGTGTTAGAACCTAGATTAATTCGGAAATGACCAAAGAAAGATGGAATCTGGTACAATCTGATGAGTTAAATAATTAAACTTTGATCTTAATGATATCTATGGATAAATAATTGTGATTTTTGTGTATGATTTGTCAACTTCTACTGGATTCCTTCCTGTATCACTAGATCAGCTGGATTATTATCTGTTAATTCTAGAATTCTACAAGATCTAGTCAGTGTGATTTTTACGAGAAATTCATCATTTGTGGAAAAATAGAAATCAACGCAAAGTTTGTCAATAGTTATTTAGATTTAGATTCAAAGTGGAAAGTTTCTATTTTTCGAAAGATATTTTGTGTATGAATACAAGATATCGTATACAAAGTTGGGTGTGTTTTAAATGAGAGGTCCAAGTGACTATGAAGTTTTTGAAACTTGTTTGTTGAATGTGAAAGAAATTGTAAAAGATTGTGATTTGGATGTAAAATAAATTATTGTGTTTAAAAGTAACCAAAAGATTGCGAAAAAGTTTTGTGAAATCGATGACTTTGATTGATGGTAAAATCTTATACTATAAGTGCTAATGTGATTGGATATCATGATTCTTTTCAACCAATCAAAAGACATGAAAATGGTCTGGATAAAACGTAACATTAAATGTGAAAATATTTTTCCGTTTCGGAGAAGAAGGAAGACTATGTGTGACAAGTTGGGGTTTTTGATTGATCGATATAAACTCACATTTGCTGAATTTTTATGGTTGTCCGATTTTTTACGCTTTACGTGAATTTTTTAAGGCTTTTTTTGTGATTTTGGTGTCAAGTCATCAGTTTTATGGAATTCATTCTTCTCTCTTTTGAACATGGTTGTGCCCGGAATTATGTACGAAATATTTTGTATCCACAGGTAGCCAAAAATTGTTTCCATGGATATAATGGTTGTTTTATAACCTGACTGAAGTTAGGTGAAAATCACGAAAATCACTTTGAAAGAGTTCATTATGATCATTTTGTTTTATTGCAGGTCCATTTTCCCATAATGCCCTAGTGTAGCCTGTCTGTATATTGCTATTAATATATCTTCTAATTCCATAATTTTATATCAGAAAATATTTTCAACAACCACAGAATTTTAGACACATTTAAGGCTGATAATATTGTTCAAGTCATCTATTTGACACCCCTCAATTTTCTAATGAACACTTCCACACAAACATGCTGTCTATACAAATAAAACTGTATAATGTTTGATTGGAAGAGCTCATTTATAAATTTAGGGGTGTTTTGTTGACTATCCTTCTTTTTGCACATAAACAGAAACACTGTTGCAATCAATCATTTAAAAATTTAAATTCTGTCCTCATTAGCCCAAAAGGTGCAGAAAAATGGGACGTAAAACTCCATTCATTTCATTAGGCCATAAGGTACAGAAGAGTAGGATATAAAACTCCATTCATTTCATTAGGCAAAAAGGTGCAGAAGAGTAGGATGTAAAACTCTATTCAATTCATTAGGCAAAAAATTGCCGAAGAGTAGGATGTAAAACTCCATTCATTCATTGCATATAAAAAGTGTTATTAATGTCTATCTTAGTGTGATATGTGAAAAATAATTTCCTAATCCAACATAAAACAACCAAAGACATTATTATAAAGAATATTTTTTTTTTTATTTCCACCAAATAGAACAATTTATCAAATCTGGAATCCTCTTAGGTGAAAATATCTTACTGGGATTTTCAAAATGATATGAAATATTTTGGTTTAACTTTATAACATGAAATGATATCCTATTTACTTCAACAACTTCTAGTCTTAGAATACATTATATATTATTTATAATTTTACACCCCTCTTCTTCATGGCAATTTTACACACCCCTCTTCTTCATGGCAATTTTACACACCCCTCTTCTTCATGGCAATTTGTATAGATATACATTCTACTAAAACTAAGTAAATAATTACAAACTATGCTTGTATCACTTTTAACGAGTAAGGCCTTTCACGATTAGTGACGTTATCAAAAACTTAGTTTGAGTCAAAATGCAGGAACTACAGACATCTGATTGAAAATTAGAATGGTGTAAATTGATGCTATCAGTGTTCCTGATATACATACAAACACTTAGTTTTAGTGGAATTACAGGAACCACAGACGTCTGATTGAAAATTAGAATGGTGTAAATTGATGCTATCAGTGTCCCTGATACACATACAAACATTTAGTTTTAGTGGAATTACAGGAACCACAGATGTCTGATTGTAAATTAGAATGGTGTAAATTGATGCTATCAGTGTTCCTGATACACATACAAAAACTTTAGTTTTAGTGGAATTACAGGAACCGATCGGATGTAAATTGATGCTATCAGTGTCCTGATATACATACAAAACTTAATGAGAAAACCTTTTTATACTTAGTTATTCTTGACATTTATTTAAATCTCATCTTGACTAGTTTTAGTAGGAATTACAGGAATACATGACATTGATTAAATTAGAATGGTTAAATTGATGCTATCAGTGTCCCTGATACACATACAAACAGAAAGCAATTTTTAGTTAGTAATTACAGGAATTACAGACTTGATTGAAAATTAGAATTATAAATTGATGCTTATCAAATGTTCACCTGATTAACACATAAAAATATTTAGAATAGACTTCGATATTAAATTGCTCTATCAGCTGGAATAGTAAATTTTAGTGAAATACAGATACTTACATGATCTATCTGTAAAGAAATATTTAGATACTGTTCAGATATTAAATTGATCTATCAGCTGTGTAAAGTAAATATCTTAATGACTTCAGATTTTAGTAAATTAAGTCTATCAGCTGGTAAAGTAAATATTAAGATGACTATACAGATTGAAATTAAGTCTATCAGCTGGTTAAATATTAGATGACTATACAGATAGCTGTAAAGCTCTATCAGCTGGTAAAGTAAATATTTAGATGACTATCAGATACTGTAAGTTAAGCTCTATCGCTGGAAAGTAAATATTTAGATGACTGTTGATAGTGAAATTAGCTCTATCAGCTGGTAAAGTAAAATTATTTTAGAGGATAAGCTTAGTCCTCAATTCACTTCACAAGCTGAAATTAAGCTCTATCAGCTGGTAAAGTAAATATTTAGATGACTGTTCAGATATTGAAATTAAGCTCTATCAGCTGGTAAAGTAAATATTTAGATGACTATACAGATAGCTGAAATTAGAGCTCTATCAGCTGGTAAAGTAAATATTTAGATGACTATACAGATAGCTGAAATTGAGCTCTATCAGCTGGTAAAGTAAATATTTAGATGACTATACAGATAGCTGAAATTAAGCTCTATCAGCTGGTAAAGTAAATATTTAGATGACTATACAGATAGCTGAAATTAAGCTCTTTCAGCTGGTAAAGTAATTTTTTAGATGACTATACAGATAGCTGAAATTGAGCTCTATCAGCTGGTAAAGTAAATATTTAGCTGACAATACAGATGACTGTTTTCCCTAAACTTTTTCGCATAATTGTATCACTGCATAGTTTTCAGCACCCGAAGTAAAAATCAAAGCTTTTGTTCTTGATTCGTTCCTGACTTGCCATCAATTTCGGTAGAAGTGTGGTATATCTGTCTGTTTCAGGTAAAGGTGCTCTGACACCATAGTGGTTACAAGTTCTATATTATGTCAGTTTAAAGTGATCCTTGCACCATATCATGAGTTTCAGACCCAACTGTAATTTCTATTCCTAACCATACCCTCTAGGTTACTTTGCTACATAAAGATGTTCTGTAGTTATAAAGTTACTTGTTGTGTATCAATGTGAATAATGAAAATTATCATAAGATCTGAACCCAAACGTACAACTTAATTACATGGGAGTTAGGTTGTTAACTTATGACTGATATATAAACTCTCCACCGTACATGACTGGTGATTACCGTGGTGTGAATGCACCTTTACATTTCTCACTTGTAATTTTTTGAGACTTGAGTTTCTGGGTCTTTGTTTCACCAAAAACCTTGAGATAAGAACTTGATTGAGGAATACCACACTGACATCAAAATAGATGGTGAGGTATATTGGTAATGTTTAGTCCCAGACAAGTTGAAATATTTTCACCACCCCCCCCCCCTCCCCCTCCCAGAATATAATAGTGCAATGTTTTATTTATAAGAGCTTTATTTTATTTATTTATATTATTATCTCTTGCTTTAATAAGTTTATCTGTGATTTTTATACGCCCACATTGTTTTTGCTTTTTGTGTTAAAAAAATCTAATTTTGTAAAAGTTCATATTTGTGTATTTGTGAATTTATTTTTTGTTATTTACATCCAGGCCCTAGATTCTCAAAACAATCTTATTGCTAGGATATCCTAGGAACAGTGTTAAGACCCTAGGACATCCTAGAAACAGTGATAGAAGTTAAGAACCTAGGATATCTTAGAAACAGGTAGATTAAGACCCTCCGCTATCCTAGAAACACTGCTTTGAAGATAAGACTCTAGGATATTCTAGAAACAGTAGAAGTAAAGACCCTAGGATATCCTAGAAACAAGTTTGAAGTTAGACCCTAGGATATCCTAGAAACAGTTAGAAATTAAGACCCTCTGCTATCCTAGAAACAGTGATAGAAGATAAGACCCTAGGATATCCTAGAAACAGTGTTAGAAGTTAAGCCCCTAGGATATCCTAGAAACAGTGTTAGAAGTTAAGACCCTAGGATATCCTAGAAACAGTGTTAGAAGTTAAGACCCTAGGATATCCTAGAAACAGTGTTAGAAGTTAAGACCCTCCGCTATCCTAGAAACACTGCTAGAAGATAAGACTCTAGATATCCTAGAAACAGTGTTAGAAGTAAAGACCCTAGGATATCCTAGAAACAATGTTAGAAGTTAAGACCCTAGACTATCCTAGAAACCCTGTTAGAAGATAAGACCTAGGATATTCCTAGAAACAGTGTTAGAAGTTAAGACCTAGAATATCCTAGAAACAGTGTTAGAAGTTAAGACCCTAGGATATCCTAGAAACAGTGTTAGAAGTTAAGCCCCTAGGATATCCTAGAAACAGTGTTAGAAGTTAAGCCCTAGGATATCCTAGAAACAGTGTTAGAAGTTAAGACCCTAGATATCCTAGAAACAGTGTTAGAGATACCCTAGGAATCCTAGAAACAGTGTTAGAAATTAAGACCCTAGGATATCCTAGAAACAGTTTTAGAAATTAAGACCCTAGGATATCCTAGAAACAGTGTTAGAATTTAGACCTGGATATCCTAGAAACAGTGTAGAAGTTAAGACCCTAGGATATCATAGAAACAGTGTAGAAGTTAGACCCTAGGATATCCTAGAAACAGTGTTAGAAGTTAAGACCCTAGGATATCCTAGAAACAGTGTTAGAAGTTAAGACCCTAGGATATCCTAGAAACAGTGTTAAGGCCTTAAATCTGCTAGATATGCTAGCACTAAGATTGTTTTATGAATACCCAACTAGTCTGAAAATTAAAAAACCCAGGACATCCTAGACTTTACCAGTTTTTTAGAAAAAAATAAAGGCTAGGACATTAAAAAAACAGTGATTAGAATTTAAAAGGAACCCGGGGATTATTAGAAAAGTGTAAAGGGCCCTTATTCTTAGAAAAATGCCTGGGCACTAAGATTGTTTTATGAATAAAGTGAACCAGGCTGACTTATTAGATAAAGTGAACCAGGCTGACTTATTAGATAAAGTGAACCAGGCTGACTTATTAGATAAAGTGAACCAGGCTGACTTATTAGATAAAGTGAACCAGGCTGACTTATTAGATAAAGTGAACCAGGCTGACTTATTAGATAAAGTGAACCAGTCATGTTTACATTGTGAATCAAATCTGCACAAAGCCACTCAAAAATATGATTATTTTGTTATATTTTGCTTTATTTACTCGATGCTTACTTATATACCCCTTGTCAAGGCAAGCAGATAGTTTTCAATAATGAATTTAAGCTGTGTCTTCAGAAAAAATTTTCATTGGGCACTGCAGGGCATCGGTTTCATCATTAGCTGCTGGGACAAGAGTATTAAAGACTAAGAAAGGATGAACTTGTTTAAAAAACATCTGAATTATTTAAGAAGTTGTGGCGTGAAGTATTGTGTTTACACACCAATAATACTAAAGAAACCAAGGTTTAATTCTTATATTTATATTAAAGATACTATTATTAATAAATTTTCACTGTTATATATGACTGGTTATATAAATTTGCTACAAATCTTAGATTGTTGTGAATTTCATACAGTTTATTGAAAAATAAAAACCAGTTTGTGTTACTGTTTTATCAAAGGCAGTGATTGAAGAATAGAATTTCTATATAACACCATATATCTATTAAACTAAGTTATTATTGAAAAACACTTCTAACTTAAACTTGGTCAATAAGAGTATATATTCATCAGTTAGACTTACCAGGTGTCATGACTAAAGAATAGAATCTCTATATAACATGATATATCTATTAAACAAAGTTATTATTGAAAAACACTTCTAACTTAAACTTGGTCAATAAGAGTATATATTCATCAGTTAGACTTACCAGGTGTCATGACTAAAGAATAGAATCTCTATATAACATGATATATCTATTAAACTATGTTATTATTGAAAAACACTTCTAACTTAAACTTGGTCAATAAGAGTATATATTCATCAGTTAGACTTACCAGGTGTCATGACTAAAGAATAGAATCTCTATATAACATGATATATCTATTAAACTAAGTTATTATTGAAAAACACTTCTAACTTAAAGAATAAGAGTATATATTCATCAGTTAGACTTACCAGGTATCTGTAAAGATGAATTTCTATATCAATAATCTATAAATAATTTTGTTTATAATAGATTTATTTAAGTTTCAAATTACTAGATAGTTTTGATTCTGTTGTATAGTTTTGACACCAGGTAAGTCCAGTGATAAACAATGATTCAACATTCAATTTTTTTGGTCATCTTAAGAGATATCTGATTAAAATACCAGTGTTTATGTATTCAATATGTTTTGAAATATTTAGATCTGTGTATTTGTTCAGATTGTAAGTTGCTATGTGATGTTCAAGTCTAGTCCATGAGTTTATAAAATTTATTTTAATTATCATAACGTCTGGTTATTTGTTGATTTTTCTGTTTTTTATATAAACTGGTAAATAATTCATCAAGTTAAACTTTCATCAATAAAAAAATCTTCAAATATATTGTTAATATCTTGAACACCCAACTTTTAGTCCAGCAATCTGATAGGTGAGATAATACAACTGCATGGGTTAATGTTATCTTGCTCACTAAGAAGGTCCAGGATTCAATCCTAGCATAGGTAGAGATAATACAACCCTGTCAGTAGAGAGCTGTGGTGCTTCAGTGAGTTAGATGCTTGCTCGCTAACCTGAAGGTCCAGGGTTCAATCCTAGTATAGGTAGAGATAATACTTCAACCCTGTCAGTAGAGAGCTGTGGTGCTCATAGTTAACTTCTCACTAACCTGAAGGTCCAGGGTTTAATCCTAGTATAGGTGAGATAATACTTCAACCCTGTCAGTAGAGAGCTGTGGTGGCTCTAGCTGCACTAACCTGAAGGTCCAGGGTTCAATCCTAGTATAGGTTGAGATAATACTTCAACCCTGTCAGTAGAGAGCTGTGGTAGCTCAGTGAGTTAGATGCTTGCTCGCTTACCTGAAGGTCCAGGGTTCAATCCTAGTATAGGAAGAGATAATACTTCAACCCTGTCAGTAGAGAGCTGTGGTAGCTCAGTGAGTTAGATGCTTGCTTACTAACCTGAAGGTCCAGGGTTTAATCCCAGGAAAGGTCGAGATGAATAATGGATTTTCTACCTTAGTTCCCCCTTTTCAGGGATGGAGGTCTGGGGATTGACATGGAAAAAGCATCTAGTCATTCAAATGAGACAATAAGTCTTTTGTGCTACAGGCTGTGCATGTTCAAGATCCCTCGACAGTTGGAAATCGCAAAAATAGTAGGCTTACGCCACTCCCCTGGCAAAATTTGCCACACTGCACACAGCTTGACATTGCCTGTCTTCATCAGCCCTTAGGTGCATAAGAAAAGAACGTAAAACTCCATTCACTCCAATTTTCAACCCTGACTTCAATAAACTCCACAGAAGTTTGTAAATGAAGCGATTTGGTTGGATAACAAAAACAGCCAATCAGAGTTCAGAATAGAAAGTCTTTAGTCCTCAATTAAGCAACATGTCAGTCTACAGGCTAAGACAGAGTGCAGGCTAAACAGACACAGCAGGCACAGCAGGCTAAACAGACACAGCAGGCACAGCAGGCTAAACAGACACAGCAGTGCACAGCAGGCTAAACAGACACAGCAGGCGTTCAAACATTATTTCTTTGAACACTAACTGTCCTGTGTGATATTCGAGACTAAAGAACAATTTTGTACTTTAATAGACTATCAAGACTATTACCCCCTGTGATTTCCAGACTAAGGGGGACAACACTTCTTATTGATGTCATATTTTGTAGTTTTTTAAGTGACCACTAAATATTAACCAACAAATCTGTCTGTTTCAAATAGAACAGTCAATTGTTGCCATCATTTGATGGAGTTGTCCCCCTTAGACCGTAAAATCATCATTCTATTAATAACTTTCTAAAAACTTTGCCTCTATCACCCAGTCCTACTTTGTCGTCGTAACAGGAGTAGTCTGGGTGTCCAAGACTAAAAACCAGTTTTCGTTTTCATTAGGTCAAGAGTCAAAGTTCGAAATGGCGGCCAAAGAAGAAGCAAACAGTAAAACGGAGAGAGTTGGAAAGATTTATTTTGACGAGTATTTCGTGCTGCCTCATCCACTATGGATGATAATTATATCGTTTGGTCTATGGCTATTAGTAGTAAGGAATGTTGTATTGGTTTTAATGCTAGAAAACTGGAGACGTAAAGCAAATGAAAATGAAATCGAAAGTAGCATTTTTAATCTAACTGTGTCATGCCCTTGTAGATCTACAAATTGTTCTAATGATAAATATTGAAGTCAACTGACATTGATCGTGCTGTTTTCGAAATGAATAGAATGGAGTTTTATGTCCTACTTTTTGCACTAGCTGGGCTAATGAAGGCAGGCATTGCCATGCAGTGTGCAATGAGGGAAACTTTGCTAGAACAGCAGCATTAGCCTACTGTTTTAGAATGTCCATCTGTACAGGGATCTTAGTGTTCACATCCTGTAACACACAGGGCCTTGGTTTATTGTCTCATTAAAGAGGCTCGACACTTTTCAATGCCATTTCCTCAGACCTACATCACTGACAAGGGAAACCGTGGGTTGTAGATCCAAATATATTACCTTGGTATTTAATGGGATGGCAAGTATTTTGGTCTGGCTTTAAACTGCTAACTTTGTATCATTTTACAAACCATTTAAAGCTAAATGTTTTCTCAGTATAATTATACAGATGTAGCTTTAACTGGGTCCATTTCTGCCAATGATTCGTTTAAAATCAAAGAGTTATTTTAGGGGCCATTATGACTATTGTCATTTTGACTCTGAGCCATTTGGTTAGGTGCCAAGTTGACTATACCTATAACCCATATTCAAAGGGAAAGAAAATGGGAGAGCCCTGAACTCAGGATGACTTGGTCATTGACATGGAAACAATGCTGGACATGTAGGCCCTTCTTCCTTTTCTAAACAATAACTCAATATAATTTTATAGATAACAATTACTTTATTAGATAACTTGTTTGATAAAGACGGGGAGTAAGCTTACCATTGTTGAAACATAGAAAGTTATTTAATAAAGTTATTGTTTTCTATATAATTGTGTCCAGTTATATATAATCCACCAATTACTAAATGCCACGTAAGGAAGTTTTCTAAACAAGTTACCGAAGATTTTGGACTGTTATTTTTCAGACAACTACCATCACTCCAGATAAAGTACCGTCCTGTCTGGGACCGTTAGCAACTTTTTCTTATTTTATGGGTAAAAGTCATCCATTGATCTGTAATTTGCTGTAAGTATCTTTACTTTATCTCACTCTTAATAATTAATTACTTAATTAACGATGGAATGTAGATTATTTTAATTGGAATGAATAGCGAAATTTAGGTTTATTTTCCTCAAATCATTCCAGTTATTAAGGTACAACTTACCAGCTACCACTTGACTTATAAGATTTGTGGAACAAATTTCCAAAAAAGCATAGAAAATAAATATGTGAAAAGGAGAAAATTCAATTTTGGTAAATTCTAATAAAAAATGAACAAAGTACTGGTATCAACTATCCGAACTGTAAAAAAAAACCCTGAAATCTAAAAAAATGTTTTGACATAACATATGTAGCATATTCAAAGCAGAAAAGTGGACATCTTGTTATTGTCAAGATATGTACGTCTTATACCTTGATTTCATCGGGTTCTGTTTTTGTATCGCAGATTGATTTGATTGGATTGTAGAAAATATAGCCAATCAGATCTCTGGACATAAAAACTCAACATTATGGCTCATGTTCTGTCTGTGTAGGCCTCTGATTGGCTGTATATGGTAGGATACAATTAATCGAATTGCTGCATTTTTAATCTGCTACACCCTGGCTAATGTAGTTTAGACATGGCTTGTCACTGTGATATTGTGTGTGTGATATTGTGTATGTGAGATTGTGTATGTAATATTGTGTATGTGATATTGTGTATGTAATATTGTGTGTGTGATATTGTGTATGTGATATTGTGTATGTGATATTGTGTATGTGATATTGTGTATGTGATATTGTTATGTGATAATGTGTGTGTGATATTGTGTATGTGAGTATTGTGTGTGAAGTGTATTATGTGTTGTGATAATTGTATATGTAATATTGTGTTGTGATATTGTGTATGTGATATTCTGTATGTATATTGTTATGTATATTGTGTTGTATATTGTGTTGTGATATTGTGTTGACTAATGATAGTGCCTATTAATTTTAATTAATATTTATGAATGATATATTTTGTAATGTATATTTACTGTGTAGTTCATTGTGGTGAATTGTTAAGTAAACTTTGTCATGTAAGTGTATTAACTTGAGATGTAATCAATATGGAATTTCTTATATGTGAAATAATAAAATGAAGTGTTTGTTTGTTAATAATTATTTGTGGACTTACATAGATGAATCATGACAAAAAAAGGTTTTATGAAATACATGGTAAGTAAGGGGGGAGGGGGGAAACATTATTCCAGTTTATTCTCCTCATTTCCAAATAAAGATCCCCTCGAGCCTGTTTTTTGATTATTATTTGCAGGGATAAAGGAATGTCTGTCAGCGCCTCTATAAAATGGACATTGAGTACCATGATTTTTGGATTTTCTTCGTTAATTCGTTTAAAACCGTATAAATCAAGGGCTAAAATAGAATAACTCGTGGTACATTAGTACTGTGGTTATGGTTATACTGTTGGTGATTGTATGGTCTACATTCCAGAATCTTGTCTCATTTAAACTCACAACAATCAAATTTAATTATTGGCATCATCTAAGGTTTTTAGCATGGACTGAATCCTGCTAGGTTTGGTTCTTGGAAGGTGCAATATATATTAAAGGAATTAATTAATGGAATGAACATAAAATTTTAAACTTGGTCAATAAGAGTATATATTCATCAGTAGATATACCTGCTGTCATAAATAACATAACAGAATCCTTATATAATCTGATAAATCTAACAAAACATTAAAATTTTAAACTTGGCCAATAAGAGTATATATTCATCAGTAGATAAACCTGCTGCCATAAAAAACAAAACAGAATCCTTTCATAATCTGATATTTTATAATTATCCATAAAGATGCAATTGATGAAGCTTTTTCAATAATGAATTAGTTTTGTGAGTTTTCCAGATTTTACAGGGATTCTGTTACTTTATGTCACCAGGTAAGTTCACTGATGAATATATACTTATATTGACCATTCTTGAGAACTAAATTTTATGTTCATGCTAAGACACAGTATCATTTTAATATACCTTATACATGTACTTAGAAAATGGAATCGAATTCTGGTTGAAGAAATAAAATATAATGAAGACTTGCCATTAATATTTTCAATCAGAATTGGGTGGTGGTGTTCACAGCTTCTGTTTCTAATTTGTCAAGGCATGATGGCAAAATATTACTATATCCCTAAAATTACAAATATTAGTTAAACAGAATCCATTGTCTATTTGGTGAACTACTGAACCTTCTGGTATGTGAAACTTTATATAAATTATGATTTCTAACAATAATTTTTTTATGAAACTGGAAAACTATGTTTTGGATTGTAAACCGATTGTTTCATTCAATATTTATGTTTCTTATATCCACCATCTCAAGGTATAAAATTATCTGCTCCAAGCTGCCAAAACCTTGTCTATTTACAAACTGTGATTTATTTTACTTCAGATCAATGTCAAATACTTCAATAATTATTGATCAATTCCTTTGTGGTCTTACAACATAAATTATTTTTATATCATTTATATATTAGTCAGTGATAATGTTAAAACCAGTATTGTACTTTCCCTTCCGGCTATTGTACTTTCCCTTCCGGCTATTGTACTTTCCCTTCCGGCTATTGTACTTTCCCTTCCGGCTATTGTACTTTCCCTTCCGGCTATTGTACTTTCCCCTTCCGGCTATTGTTCTTTCTCTTCTGGCTATTGTATTTTCCCCTTTCCCTGGCTATTGAAATTTTCCCCTTTCCCTGGCTATTGTACTTTCCTTGTTGGCTATGGTACTTTTTTTGCCAGTTTTGCATCAGTTATGGACCTTTTTGTTAGTGTAACTGGTTTATTAAAGGGAGTGATAGTAGAAATGTTAATATTTCTACTATCACTCTACAATTGATATATTGAACACTGAGATAAAAGTGAGAAATATTTGTTATCTATAAGTTATGTATAATGTTTTTATATATTATGTGAAATACAAATGATTTTTCTTAATAAATTTAAAAAAAATATATATAATATGTATAATGATTAATATCACACACATTCCCACATTAAACACCTCTCGTGCAGCAACAATGCCTTAGTGAGTTAGATGCTTGCTATATGAGGGTCCAGTTTTCAATCCAGGCAAATGTTCAGGCGATTTTTGGAACTTGGTTTCCGCATACAATTGATACAGATCAGAGGGGCTGACATGGAAAGTGTGTCTAGTCGTTCAGACGGGACAATAAACAGAGGCTTTGTGTTTTACAGGATGTGGTAAGACAGTTGGAAATTTGGAAAAGACTAGGCTAATGGCGCTGTCTTGGCAAAATTTCCCTCATTACAAACTGCATGGCATTGCCTGTCTTCATTAGTCCATAAGGTGCAGAAGAGTTGGAAGTAAAACTCCATTCTTTTCATTAGCTCCATAAGGTGCAGAAGAGTTGGAAGTAAAACTCCATTCTTTTCATTAGTCCATAAGGTGCAGAAGAGTTGGAAGTAAAACTCCATTCTTTTCATATAAGTTTTGTTTCTCTGACTGAATACTGAATTTTTATGTAGATCCCACCAACCTCAACAGTGACTAATACTGCATCAAAATAAAACAGGACTTATAAACACACAGATTGTTTAAGAAAATGGAGATTTATTTATATCAGTCCATATTTTAATTTTATTTTTACTTTTTGATTTTAAAATAACATTCATTCTTCCATCAGCCAATCCAAATATGCCTCCTGAAAGATAAAAACAATAATGTTATAGATATATAGAGAATATATTTATCACAAGGATAACAACTCCAATACGACAAGATATAAAACAACTCACCTGTATGTATAAACAATACGACAAGATATAAAACAACTCACCTGTATGTATAAACAATACGACAAGATATAAAACAACTCACCTGTATGTATGAACAATACGACAAGATATAAAACAACTCACCTGTATGTATAAACAATACGACAAGATATAAAACAACTCACCTGTATGTATAAACAATACGACAAGATATAAAACAACTCACCTGTATGTATAAACAATACGACAAGATATAAAACAACTCACCTGTATGTATGAACAATACGACAAGATATAAAACAACTCACCTGTATGTATAAACAATACGACAAGATATAAAACAACTCACCTGTATGTATAAACAATACGACAAGATATAAAACAACTCACCTGTATGTATAAACAATACGACAAGATATAAAACAACTCACCTGTATGTATAAACAATACGACAAGATATAAAACAACTCACCTGTATGTATAAACAATACCACAAGATATAAAACAACTCACCTGTATGTATAAACAATACGACAAGATATAAAACAACTCACCAGTATGTATAAACAATACGACAAGATATAAAACAACTCACCTGTATGTATAAACAATACGACAAGATATAAAACAACTCACCTGTATGTATAAACAATACGACAAGATATAAAACAACTCACCAGTATGTATAAACAATACGACAAGATATAAAACAACTCACCTGTATGTATAAACAATACGACAAGATATAAAACAACTCACCTGTATGTATAAACAATACGACAAGATATAAAACAACTCACCTGTATGTATGAACAATACGACAAGATATAAAACAACTCACCTGTATGTATAAACAATACGACAAGATATAAAACAACTCACCTGTATGTATAAACAATACCACAAGATATAAAACAACTCACCTGTATGTATAAACAATACACAAGATATAAAACAACTCACCTGTATGTATAAACAATACGACAAGATATAAAACAACTCACCTGTATGTATAAACAAGACGACAAGATATAAAACAACTCACCTGTATGTATAAACAATACGACAAGATATAAAACAACTCACCTGTATGTATAAACAATACGACAAGATATAAAACAACTCACCTGTATGTATAAACAATACGACAAGATATAAAACAACTCACCTGTATGTATAAACAATACGACAAGATATAAAACAACTCACCTGTATGTATAAACAATACGACAAGATATAAAACAACTCACCTGTATGTATAAACAATACGACAAGATATAAAACAACTCACCTGTATGTATAAACAATACGACAAGATATAAAACAACTCACCTGTATGTATAAACAATATTCTCTTGCCTTGAAACATTTCTGGTAACTGTTCTAGAAGTTGAACCAAACCGTATGCAGCTTTACCGGTATAGACTGGATCTAACATAATACCGGTTTTACTGCCCACTTCTGTTATAAAATCTGTCAAATAAACATTCAGAGTTTAACTTCAGCTTAACATATTGCAAGGGAAGTAGTGTAAGGGTGGGTGTGGATAACTCAGAAATGTCTGTTGAAAACAGTAATAGATGGGGCCGTTGGTTAACAGTTTGTAATTGGTCAACCGAGAGAGTGAAAACCATGTGTTGGTTATGATGTTATCAGTAAACTGTTCATCTACTTTGAAATGGTTGTCTGTAAAAACTGTTTCAGTTTTAAAATTGTCGGGTTATATCTGAAGGGACATTCGTCAGTTCAAAGGTCATTACCTAATTCTTCTTCTGTTGATAATCCATAACCTTGACCTTTGAACCCATCAATAATATTCACAATATCTTCTGATCTGATAGATTTTAATCCAATCAAAGGAAAGATTTCATTGTTGTCTTGGTGGAAGTATTTTTTATTGTCACAAACTGTTATACCATGGATTCTGAAAAAGAAAATTATTTATAAACTTTAGTAGAAGTGAATGACAAGATTTAACCCATCCTAAATTATGGTTTTCATTGAAATAACGACCCAAACCTAATTAGAGTCCATTAAATTACAACACCAGACTAAATCAGTTGAATGATCTAAACTTTAGTCTCTATTGTGTTCACAAACAAATTTTGACACATTTTTACTAATTCAAGGGCAATAACTCAAAAATCTGGTGATTGACAATATTGCACTATTATGATAAAACACAGAGAGCGATGTTTACTTACTTTAATTTGGAACCAGTCAGATAATTAGCTACAGCCATTCCTGATAATGTGGTACCACTTCCACAGGCGCAGACAATATCATCAAAATTTTCCAAGACTCCCTGGAATATAAGCTAACATGCCTAGATTCCATGATAATGTTAGTAACCACTTCAACAGCAACATTCATAAGACCACTTCAATAAAAGACCACCTGACCACTTCAATAACAGAACTTCATAAAGGACCACTTCAATAAACAGTTATCATTCATCAACAAGACCACTTCAATAAAAGACCACTTCAAAAAACAGACCACTTCAATAAAAGACCACTTCAAAAAACAGACCACTTCAATAAGACCACTTAAAAACACTTCATACAGATTCAAAAAAGACCACTTAATAAAACCACTCAATAAAAAGCATTTTCTTGTTGATGTAATTTATCTTTTAAATATGTTAAATTTGGAATATAACAAATCGGTGATGTATTTACTCTCATACTGTGACTAGAGAAAGCATATATACTTAGTAAGAGATAGCACACAAGGCCTCAGTTTATTGTTCTATCCGAACAACTAGGCACTTTTTCATGTCAGTCTCTCCGACCTGTATCACTGACAAGGAGGAAACTGGGTTGAATCACAGGTTAGTAAATTTAAGACTGGGTTTCCCAACTCTTATAGTACGATCCACATGATAAAGATGTATAGTATTTCTATGGACTTTCGAAGGCATCAAGGTATGTACAATCTTCTTGTCATTAAAAAAAAACAATAACTAAAAATAGATACTCTACCTGTTGCATCATTTCTCTGAAAACTTCAACATAACCAAATATACCCAGTTCATTCGAACCTCCAACTGGAATTATATATGATTTCTCTCCCCTTGTAGACCTATAATTATAACCAGTATAAAAATATAAATATAGCAATAGAGGGATGGAGGGTTTTTATCAAGGGCTGTGAAAGATGGCAACCCTGTTGTCCAGATTCAATTGGTGTCCATCATTTTTCTCCAGGGTCTCACGCTCCCTCAGGAATTTTTATCTAAATCAAAATTTTCATCTTTTTGGTTTTTTGTATATTAATCAATCTTGGTTGAACTGAAAAAGGTTTATGAAGGAGGGCAATTATCTTAGTGAACCCCCAAGGCCCCACCCTCATGACTGCGGTGATAGATGATCACTGCAGGTCATATTTTGTGTACACATAATAATAATCAAAATAAAAAACAAGGGTACAGGAGACATACTTTTGAAAAAATTAATACACCATAAAAACTATCATGTGTTTCCAGTTTGAATCTTAGTTTAAAAACATTAGAAAAACTTAAAGAACTCACTGTATATGTTCAGCTAATTGTTGCATCCTGGGTAAACAATCCTTTTTATATGTGGATTTTTTCGGTATAAAATAAATATTGGAGTTGGCCATTTTATCCAGTAATAGATTTCCTTCACTTCCGTAGTAGAAAAATTTTTTTTTTCTGAAAAAAAATTTTCATTTTAATTTTTTGGGGATATAGAAAAAAATGTATTTTACATCCTACCCTTTTGCACCTTAAGGGCTAAAGAAGATGGGCAATGCCATGCAGAAATTTTGCCAGGACAGATGGGCAGCCGCATAAGCCTACTCTTATTTTGCCATTTCCTACTGTCTTGAACCTGCACAGCCATAAGCACACGGGGCCTCAGTTTATTGCCCCAGCTAAAGGACTAGATGCTTTTTGCAAGTCAGTCCCCCCGACCTAAACATAGACAAGGGAAAACCAAGCTAAAAAATCCAAAAGTTCAAATCAAATATATGATTAAAGAGGACTGGACTTTACCTTTCAACTTTATTTACAAATGGAAACCAGCAACACTATGTACTGAGCAATAAGGTAAAATTTACAAGCTAAGAAACATTCGAGGGATCTTTCAGGTACACATCCTGTAGCCTTGGTTAAATGCCCTTTTTTTCAATTTTCCAATGAAAGTTAAAATTTTAAAGTGAACCACAAACAGGCTTAGATAATTTTACTCTTCGAATGCCTTTTTTTTTTTAATCTTAATTCAATTTTATATTTGAATATCTTTTACCTTTTCGTCGCTACGTAAAAATAAATGTGGCGTCAAGCCAAGTTGTCTGGCTGCTATGGCAACAGCTCGACAATGATTGGATTGAATTCCACCAATAGTTATCACATGTTTACATTCTGTTCTAATAGCATCAGCCAATAGAAACTCTAGTTTTCTAACCTAGAATTAGAACGAACATTTTACGTATAATAATTTGCTGATACACATTTTGTTTATTGTTGCTAGTAGAACATAAGAATTACACACCCTGTGTTTTGTTAAAAGTACAAAGTTACAACGTCGTTCAGCCCACGCTATGAAGTAACAAACTAATTTGTTTGAGTTACAATTACAAACAGAAAAATAAGCATGGTACCCATATAATTGCATATAAACCCAACTGGAAATTAGTTGATGCAAACTAATAAACCAGGCAAAACTTTCGTAGACATTTTCTTTAGTATTATTTCCATTACATACCTTGTTACCAGATAACGTGCTACCTGTCATATCGTCACGTTTTATAGAAATCATGTAACCCTCAGGAACCCTGGGTAATTTCCATGGTTGAATTGGCGTTGGTTTCAGGGAAAGCTGAAAAAAAAAACGTCTGTTTAGAATTAAGAAATCATTAAGCTTTAGATAGATTTATTACCATAGCAACTTAACTTGAATTATCTAAGCAAATATAAAACAAAAATTTTGATTCAAAGACTTATAAATTAAAACCAATGATGTAAGGTAACAGATTCCACAGAAAATGCAGGCTCCAACATGACGACATGATATTACTTCCATGGAAAGTGCTTTTACAGGTCTAGCCAGAGATGATTTTCAACTTCCATTCTATTGTATGCCCCCTGTTCCCCAAATAATAACACACTTGTGGGTATTAGCATAAATCTTATTTGCTTGTATACCTCGATCGTAGTGTGAAAGTCTGATGGCCTTGAATAAGTCATCTTCACTCATAATTCCAGTCCACCCGGCTGTAAATGGGTACAGATAATCCGGGAAAGATCAATGCCAAGAGGTTAAACGGAGGACCAGCTGGCCTAACAACCTCAGTTGTTATCCTTGTAAAATATAGTTGTTTCTCAAACACTATCCACCCACACTTGCGCATCATTCTGGGACACAGTCAAGAGAGCAAGGGTAAATAATTCATGTTTAATTCCTCCGTCAACCAACCTGAATACAGTAATATTTAACTAACCTCAACTATATGAGATGGTATACCATGTAAATCAGACATCCAGGGCGCTGGAGGATATGGTTTTAATATCTCACCGATACTGCTGGTAGACATGGTTGTATAGTAGGTAGTCAGTCTAGTAGATAGTTGTAGGTTTGGTAGAACACTAGTAGATGATTGGACGATCTGCTGTAGTAACCTCCCTTTCATATCATACCACTTCTATTACGGTTGTTCTGAAAAATATTCAAAATGAACTTCATTAGCCATGTAGACACTTCAGCGAAATTTAGACGGAGTTGCAGACTCCAGTATCAAGTATCAAGGTAGAGTAGGCCTACCCTGTGTTAAGTCAACTGGCAGAAATTCAGTTCCAATATTAAATGACAAGCTAAAGATGTGAATTTGAATTAAGATATACATAGGCCTACTTTCTACTTGGCCACATGAACCATCAAATTGTGATAAACATTCCCACAGCTCTACATTAAGCTGAGAGAGAACAATTGTTATGGATATAGACTTCTATTTAGTTAAAAAAATAAAGAGTAAATATCTATAATAATTATTCTCTCTTTATGTGTAGTGATACTTCTAAATATCTTATAAGTATTAAATATAATCTTATATATCTTCCACAGACATTGTTTATTGTAGGCTACCAAAATCATTGGGTCATAAAATAATTGGTAGGTAGGCCTACTACATACAAACTGAAGTGACCAAAGTCCACTAAGTAGGCTACTATAACAGTGTAAATAGGTTTATATAGCCTACTGCCCTATATACAACGTAATCTCGCCAAACTACCACAGCCCTATCCAAACTGAATTGGTAGGCCTACTGGGGCCCTTAATTTTTGTCCTGTTTCCCCCCTTCCCCCAGAAAAATTTCAAAAACTAGCGGCCAGGCCTGGAGAACATATTTCTTAGGATTTCAAGGTGCCAAAAAAACCCAATGTTTATCTTTTTGTGTTTTTTTTTGTTTGTAAATTAATCAACCTCTGCTAATTGAAGAATGTATTAAGAGTAAAGTGGACAATTGGTAGGGCTAAATTCTTACTTTCCGGGGCCCTGCCGACATGGACCCCATTTTTTCGACTGGGCTGAACTAATACAGTGATAGAGCCTAAAATAAAAAGTTAGAACAATCATGCTGAGTACCGATGACAAAATGACCAGCCTTGCCAATGGTTTAATATATTTTATCTTTAAGTCTGAAGTAAAACTGAGCTCCTATAGACCTACGTGCGATAAGTATCAACACAGAGCTGGGGTCAAGATGTACTCCCTAAGATAATAAAATCAACTAAACATAATCGGCTACTTACTAAAGAAATCTTCTCCAATTTGACAGCTCTACTTTCACTTTGTTTACTACAGTTAATGGCTCTGTACAAATTCATTCTGTTTTAAACTAAACGAAAGATTATTATGTTTTTAAAAAACAACTCCTTATGATTACTTTTGGTTTTTTTTGTATAATATTTTCAGGCTTTGAAAGGATGTGGATATTTAAAGTATCTTAAAGGATTAAAACAAAATTTCGCGGTCTGATATCAATTTCGTTTTGATCTAATTTGCACGTGCATTTTGTTAAGGCTCGATTATACCAGACTGTAAGTAACATTAAACTTATAGACGAGACTTGTAGATCGAGATAACACGTGGCTTCCGTTGTTGAGTAGAAATCTATAGTTTAAAATGGCGGGCGATTACGATAAACTACACGTCTTGGGATCTGGAACTTATGGCAAAGCTTGGCTCGCCATCGTGAAATCCAGCCAGAAACAATGTGTGTTGAAAGAAATAAAGGTCAGTGATTTGACCAAAAAGGAAATCGACCAGACGATTACCGAGGTGACAGTGCTAGCTCGATGTAAACATGAGAATATAATCCGATACAGCGGAGCTTATGTTGACGGAGGTAGTCTATTTATAGCTATGGAATATGCCGAAGCAGGTGAGTGCACAATGAGGCAAATTATACCAAATAATCAATTTTAGCTATGTGAACTTTCCGAAAGTCATACAGTGTTGTTGGATCCATTTGCAATGTGGATTATTTGTTCTGGAAGGATTGAATTAGATCTGCCCTCTTTTTTGTCCTGGTGCTCCAACTCTCCCAGAAAATTTCAAAAGATAAAAGCACGGAGAATGTATTTCTGACATTCGAAATGCCAAAATCCCAATTAAAATGTATTCTTTTGGGTTTTTTTTTTTTGGTATAAATTAGTCAATCTGAAGAAGGTATTGAGAAAGAGTAATTGGTGGGGCTAAATCCATACTAGGCAGGGTCCAGTCTTTGTGGACCCCAACCACCACAGACCACAACATCAATTGATGTTGCACTGTTCTGATTTACAATCAGACTTCTGTGGTTCCTGCAATAAAACTAAAATGGTTTATTTTGTAGGAGATATCAGTAAGAAGATTTTGGATCAGCGAGGAATCCATTTTCCTGAAAGTGTGATATTATCTTGGTTTGTTCAGATCAATATGGCGCTTTGTTATATACACTCTCATCATATACTACATAGAGGTTAGTTATATATACTCTCATCATATACTATATAGAGGTTAGTTATATATACTCTCATCATATACTATATAGAGGTTAGTTATATAACTCTCATCATATACTATATAGAGGTTAGTTATATAAAACTCTCATCATATACTAATAGGGGTTAGTTTTATCCCTCCATCATATACTAAAGAGGTTAGTTTTATAACTCTCATCATATACTAATAGAGGTTAGTTTTATAACTCTCATCATATACTACATAGAGGTTAGTTATATATACTCTCATCATATACTTAAGAGGTTAGTTATATATCTCTCATAATTACAAAAGAGGTTAGTTATATAACCCCATCATATACTACATAGAGGTTAGTTATATATACTCTCATCATATACTATATAGAGGTTAGTTATATATACTCTCATCATATACTACATAGAGGTTAGTTATATAACTCTCATCATATACTATATAGGGTTAGTTATATATACTCTCTTTAATACTACATAGAGGTTAGTTTTATAACTCTCATCATATACTACATAGAGGTTAGTTTTATAACTCTCATCATATACTACATAGAGGTTAGTTATATAACTCTCATCATATACTAATAAAGGTTAGTTATATATACTCTCAAAAACTAATAGAGGTTAGTTATATAACCCCATCATATACTACATAGAGGTTAGTTATATAAAACTCTCATCATATACTAATAGAGGTTATTTTTTATATACTCTCATCATATATTTTATAGGGGTTAAATTATATACACTCTCATCATATACTAATAGAGGTTAGTTATATATACTCTCATCATATACTAATAGAGGTTAGTTATATATACTCTCATCAATAAAAAACCTATAAAAAAGAGGTTAGTTATATACTCTCATCATATACTACATAGAGGTTAGTTATATATACTCTCATCATATACTAATAGAGGTTAGTTATATACACTCTCATCATATACTACATAGAGGTTAGTTATATATACTCTCATCATATACTACATAGAGGTTAGTTATATAACTCTCATCATATACTAATAGAGGTTAGTTATATAAACTCTCATCATATACTAATAGAGGTTAGTTATATATACTCTCATCATATACTACATAGAGGTTAGTTATATACACTCTCATCATATACTACATAGAGGTTAGTTATATATCTCTCATATACTAATAGAGGTTAGTTATATAACTCTCTTTATATACTACATAGAGGTTAGTTATAAAACTCTCATCATATACTAATAAGGTTAGTTATATAACTCTCACCATATACTAATAGAGGTTAGTTATATATACCCTCATCATATACTATATAGAGGTTAGTTATATAAACTCTCATCATATACTAATAAGGTTAGTTATATAACCCTCTTTATATACTAATAGAGGTTAGTTATATAAAACTCTCATCATATACTAATAGAGGTTAGTTATATACACCCCATCATATACTACATAGAGGTTAGTTATATACACTCTCATCATATACTATATAGAGGTTAGTTATATAACTCTCATCATATACTACATAGAGGTTAGTTATATATACTCTCATCATATACTACATAGAGGTTAGTTATATACACTCTCATCATATACTATATAGAGGTTAGTTATATACACTCTCATCATATACTATATAGAGGTTAGTTATATATACTCTCATCATATACTATATAGAGGTTAGTTATATATCTCTCATCATATACTAAAAAGGGGTTAGTTATATAACTCTCATCATATACTAAAAAGGGGTTAGTTATATAACTCTCATCATATACTAATAAGGTTAGTTATATATACTCTCATCATATACTACATAGAGGTTAGTTATATATACTCCATCCATACTACATAGAGGTTAGTTATATATCTCATCATATACTATATAGAGGTTAGTTATATAAAACCCCATCATATACTAATAAGGTTAGTTATATATACTCTCATCATATACTAATAGAGGTTATTTATAAAACTTCATCATATATAATAGAGGTTAGTTATATAACTCTCATCATTTTCTATAAAAGGGGTTAGTTATATAACTCTCATCATATACAAATTAGAGGTTAGTTATATACACTCTCATCATATACTACATAGAGGTTAGTTATATAACTCTCATCATATACTACATAGAGGTTAGTTATATAAAACTCTCATCATATACTACATAGAGGTTAGTTATATATACTCTCATCATATACTAATAGAGGTTAGTTATATAACTCTCATCATATACTACATAGGGGTTTAAATTATATATACTCTCATCATATACTAATAGAGGTTAGTTATATAACCCCATCATATACTACATAGGGTTAGTTATATAATTTCATCATATACTACATAGAGGTTAGTTATATAACCCCATCATATACTAATAGAGTTAGTTATAAAACTCTCATCATATACTATATAAGGTTAGTTATATAACTCTCATAATATACTACATAGAGGTTAGTTATATATACTCTCATCATATACTACATAGAGGTTAGTTATATACACTCTCATCATATACTATATAGAGGTTAGTTATATATACTCTCATCATATACTATATAGAGGTTAGTTATATACACTCTCATCATATACTATATAGAGGTTAGTTATATATACTTCATCATATACTACATAGAGGTTAGTTATAAAATAAAAACTTTTTTTCCCATCATATACTATATAGAGGTTAGTTATATACACTCTCATCATATACTACATAGAGGTTAGTTATATATACTCTCATCATATACTACATAGAGGTTAGTTATATACACTCTCATCATATACTATATAGAGGTTAGTTATTATACTCTCATCATATACTATATAGAGGTTAGTTATATATACTCTCATCATATACTACATAGAGGTTAGTTATATAACTCTCATCATTTTCTATATAGAGGTTAGTTATATATCCCTCTCATCATTTTCTAATAGAGGTTAGTTATATAAACTCTCATCATATACTAATAGAGGTTAGTTATATATACTCTCATCATATACTAATAGAGGTTAGTTATATATATTTTCATCATATACTACATAGGGTTAGTTATTTTACTCTCACCATATACTAATAGAGGTTAGTTATATAACTCTCATCATATACTATATAGAGGTTAGTTATATATACTCTCATCATATACTACATAGAGGTTAGTTATATATACTCTCATCATATACTATATAGAGGTTAGTTATATATACTCTCATCATATACTACATAGGGGTTTAGTTATATAACTCTAATCATATACTAATAGAGGTTAGTTATATATACCCCATCATATACTAATAGGGTTAGTTATATATACTCTCATCATATACTAATAGAGGTTAGTTATATATACTCTCTTTATATACTAATAGAGGTTAGTTATATATCTTTCATCATATACTAATAGAGGTTAGTTATATATACTCTATCATATACTACATAGAGGTTAGTTATATAACCCTCTTTAATACTAATAGAGGTTAGTTATAAAAACTCTCATCATATACTACATAGAGGTTAGTTATATATACTCTCACCTTATACTATATAGAGGTTAGTTATATAACTCTCATCATATACTATATAGGGGTTAGTTATATACACTCTAATCATAAACTAATAGAGGTTAGTTATATAACTCTCATCATATACTATATAGGGGTTTAAGTTTATATACTCTCATCATATACTACATAGAGGTTAGTTATAAAACCCAAAACTCTCATCATATACTACATAGAGGTTAGTTATTTATACTCTCATCATATACTAATAGAGGTTAGTTATATAAATCTCATCATATACTAATAGAGGTTAGTTATATAACTCTCATCATATACTAATAGAGGTTAGTTATATAACTCTCATCATATACTAATAGAGGTTAGTTATATATACTCTCATCATATACTAATAGAGGTTAGTTATATAAACCCCATCATATACTAATAGAGGTTAGTTATATATACTCTCATCATATACTAATAGAGGTTAGTTATATAACTCTCATCATATACTAATAGAGGTTAGTTATATATACTCTCATCATATCTACATAGAGGTTAGTTAAATAACTCTCATCATATACTAATAAAAGGTTAGTTATAAAACTCTCATCATATACTACATAGAGGTTAGTTATATATACTCTCATCATATACTATATAGAGGTTAGTTATATATACTCTCATCATATACTATATAGAGGTTAGTTATATAAACTCTCATCATATACTAATAGGGGTTAGTTATAATACTCTCATCATATACTACATAGAGGTTAGTTATATAACTCTCATCATATACTATATAAGAGGTTAGTTATATATACTCTCATCATATACTAAATAGAGGTTATTTATATTTTCTCTCATCATATACTAATAGAGGTTATTATATAACTCTCATCATATACTATATAGAGGTTAGTTATATATACTCTCATCATATACTATATAGAGGTTAGTTATATATACTCTCATCATATACTATATAGAGGTTAGTTATATCCCTCTCATCATAAATATATAGAGGTTAGTTATATAACCCCATCATATACTACATAGAGGTTAGTTAAATATACTCTCACCATATACTAATAGAGGTTAGTTATATACACCCCATCATATCAAATAGAGGTTAGTTATATATACTCTCATCATATACTATATAGAGGTTAGTTATATATACTCTCATCATATACTATATAGAGGTTAGTTATATATACTCTCATCATATACTATATAGAGGTTAGTTATATATACTCCATCATATATTTATAGAGGTTAGTTATATATACTCTCATCATATACTACATAGAGGTTAGTTATATAACTCTCTTTATATACTAATAGAGGTTAGTTTATATACTCTCATCATATACTACATAGAGGTTAGTTATATATACTCTCATCATATACTATATAGAGGTTAGTTATATATACCAGCCATTGTGTCTCACTACTGATATTGTGTGAACTGGTCCTCCTCCACCAGGATCTTAATCTATAGGTCCTAATTTTGAGGGCCAGAAAATAAATTATATAGAATATTATCCATTTCATTTTTTGTTTTTCAGATTTAAAGCCCCAGAATATATTTTTAACGAATGAAAACACAATTAAGTTGGGAGATTTTGGTATTGCGAGAGTTTTACGAGATAAAAATGATTTAGCTATGACTGTGATTGGTACACCATATTATCTTAGTCCTGAGATCTGTCAAAAACAACCGTATCCTTGACAAATACTCCTGTATTCATTAGCTCATTAGGTGCAGAAGAGTAGTGTGTAAAACTATATGTGCTTATTGGCAATATAGATTCAAAGATTCTTTACTGGTTGGAGATGTGATGAGAACATCTACATTCTGTTGTCATGGCAACACATGTATTATTTCCCCGTTCTATTGTCATGGCAACACATGTATTATTTCCCCATTCTGTTGTCATGGCAATACATTTATTACTTCCCCATTCTGTTGTCATGGCAACACATGCATTATTTCCCCGATTCTGTTGGAATGGCAATACATTTATTACTTCCCCGTTCTATTGTCATGGCAATACATTTATTATTTCCCCTTCTGTTGCCATGGCAATACATGTTTTATTTCCCTGTTCTGTTGTCATGGCAATACATTTATTATTTCCCCATTCTGTTGCCATGGCAACACATGTATTATTTCCCCGTTCTGTTTCATGTCAATACATTATTCCTTATTTCTCCATTAACCCTATGGTTGCAACAACATGAGTTAAAAATATATTAAATATTTTTTGTAACTACCAAAAGATATAACCATAAAATGATATGTGGGGCCCTTGGGTGTGGTTATATGAGTTATGTTGTCTAGGAAGTATTTATTTTGTAACCTCCTACAGTAGTTTGATCCAACCTAGTAAGGCTTTGATATTGATATCCTCCCTTTAATGTGATGTTGTTGTCCGTATCACGAGTCATGGGGGCATATTCTTGATAGCTTTGAAAATATATAATTTTTAATATTATAATATCATTATATTCCTGATGACAGTGTGAGAACCACATTGAAACATTGAAAATAATAAATATTCTGAAGTATTATTATATTCCTGATGACAGTGTGAGAACCACATTGAAACATTGAAATAATAAATATTCTGGAAGTATCATTATATTCCTGATGACAGTGTGAGAACCACATTGAAACGTTGAAAATAATAAATATTCTGAAGTATCATTATATTCCTGATGACAGTGTGAGAACCACATTGAAACATTGAAAATAATAAATATTCTAGAAGTATCATTATATTCCTGATGACAGTGTGAGAACCACATTGAAACATTGAAAATAATAAATATTCTGGAAGTATCATTATATTCCTGATGACAGTGTGAGAACCACATTGAAACATTGAAAATAATAAATATTCTGGAAGTATCATTATATTCCTGATGACAGTGTGAGAACCACATTGAAACATTGAAAATAATAAATATTCTAGAAGTATTATTATATTCCTGATGACAGTGTGAGAACCACATTGAAACATTGAAAATAATAAATATTCTAGAAGTATTATTATATTCCTGATGACAGTGTGAGAACCACATTGAAACATTGAAAATAATAAATATTCTAGAAGTATCATTATATTCCTGATGACAGTGTGAGAACCACATTGAAACATTGAAAATAATAAATATTCTAGAAGTATCATTATATTCCTGATGACAGTGTGAGAACCACATTGAAACATTGAAAGATAATAAATATTCTGGAAGTATTATTATATTCCTGATGACAGTGTGAGAACCACATTGAAACATTGAAAATAATAAATATTCTGGAAGTATCATTATATTCCTGATGACAGTGTGAGAACCACATTGAAACATTGAAAGTAATAAATATTATAGAAGTATCATTATATTCCTGATGACAGTGTGAGAACCACATTGAAACATTGAAAATAATAAATATTCTGGAAGTATTATTATATTCCTGATGACAGTGTGAGAACCACATTGAAACATTGAAAATAATAAATATTCTAGAAGTATCATTATATTCCTGATGACAGTGTGAGAACCACATTGAAACATTGAAAATAATAAATATTCTAGAAGTATCATTATATTCCTGATGACAGTGTGAGAACCACATTGAAACATTGAAAATAATAAATATTCTAGAAGTATCATTATATTCCTGATGACAGTGTGAGAACCACATTGAAACATTGAAAATAATAAATATTCTAGAAGTATCATTATATTCCTGATGACAGTGTGAGAACCACATTGAAACATTGAAAATAATAAATATTCTGGAAGTATCATTATATTCCTGATGACAGTGTGAGAACCACATTGAAACGTTGAAAATAATAAATATTCTAGAAGTATCATTATATTCCTGATGACAGTGTGAGAACCACATTGAACATTGAAAATAATAAATATTCTAGAAGTATCATTATATTCCTGATGACAGTGTGAGAACCACATTGAAACATTGAAAATAATAAATATTCTAGAAGTATCATTATATTCCTGATGACAGTGTGAGAACCACATTGAAACATTGAAAATAATAAATATTCTAGAAGTATCATTATATTCCTGATGACAGTGTGAGAACCACATTGAAACATTGAAAATAATAAATATTCTAGAAGTATCATTATATTCCTGATGACAGTGTGAGAACCACATTGAAACATTGAAAATAATAAATATTCTAGAAGTATCATTATATTCCTGATGACAGTGTGAGAACCACATTGAAACATTGAAAATAATAAATATTCTAGAAGTATCATTATATTCCTGATGACAGTGTGAGAACCACATTGAAACATTGAAAATAATAAATATTCTAGAAGTATCATTATATTCCTGATGACAGTGTGAGAACCACATTGAAACATTGAAAATAATAAATATTCTAGAAGTATCATTATATTCCTGATGACAGTGTGAGAACCACATTGAAACATTGAAAATAATAAATATTCTAGAAGTATCATTATATTCCTGATGACAGTGTGAGAACCACATTGAAACATTGAAATAATAAATATTCTAGAAGTATCATTATATTCCTGATGACAGTGTGAGAACCACATTGAAACATTGAAAATAATAAATATTCTAGAAGTATTATTATATTCCTGATGACAGTGTGAGAACCACATTGAAACATTGAAAATAATAAATATTCTAGAAGTATCATTATATTCCTGATGACGGTATGAGAACCACATTGAAACGTTGAAAATAATAAATATTCTAGAAGTATCATTATATTCCTGATGACGGTATGAGAACCACATTGAAACGTTGAAAATAATAAATATTATAGAAGTTTCCATCAATAAAAATTGTTTTATATATATAATATTTCTAGACATTATGGTCCACTGTTAGAAGATTTAGTGGGTGTTTTATTGAGAACACAGCCGGAGAGCCGACCTACGTCAGAACAGATTTTATGTATCCCGGCCATGCAACCTTATGTTTTAGAATACACCGCCAATCTCAATCGAGTTATTTGTGAAAAGAAACGTCGACTGGCCTCGCCAAATATCGAGATGATGAACGCTGCTAAGAAAGAAAAACTTGAAGACATCTGTAATAAAAAGATGGCCGACAGTAAAGATATCTGTAAAAATTTAGAAAAGGAAGAAGAAATGAAAGAATTAGATGCTGAATCAGGTTGGTTATTATTTGAGTCAATTCGAGTCTAAGTTGCTAACATTGTTCTATTCATGTATTAACAGATATTTCCGCTTTCTATTAAACTTCATTTTTGAAATATGAGCATGAGTTAATTGCCTTACTTGGAAACTACTTGGTTACTTCTTGGTTGCTACATGTTTACTACTTGGAAACTACTTTGGTTACTTCTTGGTTGCTACATGGTTACTACTTGTAACTACTTGGTTACTACTTGCATACTACAAGCTACTACATAGTTTCTACTTGGTAACTATTAAACCCCCTCACCTAGTGACCTAGTGATTCTTAGAACAGAATAGTGTGGAACAACAAAACTAACAACCAAAATCGCTTAAATGTTCCTTTTAATAGTACCAAAATTGTGACGATCTTAAAAAAACTTTTTCAGAAAAAAATGATAAACCTGTTGTTGAATTAGACGAAAATCAAAATGAGGTTAAAGAGGAAATAGTTCTCAAAAAGACAGACGGCTGCTGTCAGTCAACAGAAGAAAAACAAGATGGCTGCACAACACCTGAGAAAAAAGAAGAAATGAATGATGGTGTCGAGGAGACTGCACATAAAACACCGCCCAGAAATGTGAGTGTCTTACTTAATCGTTTTCTCTTTAGAATGTCAAGAATATTGGCTTTTTTTTTGTTAACCCAGGTTGGCTAAACCCAGTAGGCTTAAGCAGCTGTCCTGGCAAAATTTCCCTCATTGCACACTGCATGGTGTTGCCCACCTTCAGTTGCCCCCGCCTTCAGTTGCCCACGCCTTCAGTTGCCCACGCCTTCAGTTACCCACATTCAGTTGCCCACATTCAGTTGCCCACACCTTCAGTTGTCCACGCCTTCAGTTGTCCACGCCTTCATTTGCCCACCTTCAGTAGCTCATAACATGCAGAAGAGTAGGATGTAAAACTCCATTGATTTCATTTCATTCCACTCTTTGTAGAAAACCCCTGAGAACTGTTGTGCTGCAGCCGAATGTTATTGTGTGGAGAATCCTAAAAAGAAGAGAATCGAACATGTTTCACCTCATATGAAAGATATTGTAAACAAACAGCGTGCAGCTTTCTCCTGTGAACCAGGCATGAAGCTTAATGTGGGGAATCAGGTTTGTTTTACAGTTGATATTTATTTCAATATGAACTCTGGGAAAATAGAACCTATATTAATCTATGATAAGGTGCAGAAAAAACAAGAGGGGGAAATTAACTAAGGCCCTGTGTGCTGCCGGCTGTTTACGTTAAAGATCCATCGACAGTTGAAAATCATAAAAAGAGAAGGCTAATACGCAGTCCTATTTAAATTTCCCTCCTTCCTTACTGCTGCATGACATTGTTGGTCTTCATTGGGTGCGGTAGAGTAGATTTTAAAACTTCGTTCATTTCTTAAAAGGTATAGAATTGAACTTATTACTAGTTCAGCTTTACAATGTTAATTTTTCAGGGAATTGGTCCAGCCCCAATATTTTCTCTATTCTCATCCGTTAGACGACCAATCAGAAGTGAATCAGGACAGGTCGCGAATCCACGGAGCAAGCCACGCCCATTTTCTATGGCTCAGGAACTGATGGCTAGGAAAAGTGTGGGTGGTAGATCAAAGTCAGTCACCAGATTATCTACCTCTGATTCTAAATTAACAAAGGCCAAGAATTTGACGTCCCTACGTAAACTGAGTAAATCAGTAGATGATTTGTCCACAAACCCAGACACAGAGAAGCAGATGGTTAATGACATTACGGAAAAGGGAGATAACTCAATGGAATTGTCACCAGATGTGAAAACTCAAGGTAAAAGTTTTTTAATTTTTAATTTAATTTTTGTGACGTTGTCATATTTGGTTGGTTGGTTGGTAGATGACAAGTGAACGTAAGCTTCCAGTGGAGGCTGATATCACAGACTAGGTAGTTGTTGGTAGATGACAAGTTAACGTTCGCTTCCAGTGGAGGCTGATATCACAGACTAGGTAGTTGTTGGTAGATGACAAGTTAACTGATATCACAGACTAGGTAGTTGTTGGTAGATGACAAGTTAACGTTCGCTTCCAGTGGAGGCTGATATCACAGACTAGGTAGTTGTTGGTAGATGACAAGTTAACGTTCGCTTCCAGTGGAGGCTGATATCACAGACTAGGTAGTTGTTGGTAGATGACAAGTTAACTGATATCACAGACTAGGTAGTTGTTGGTAGATGACAAGTTAACGTTCGCTTCCAGTGGAGGCTGATATCACAGACTAGGTAGTTGTTGGTAGATGACAAGTAAACGTTCGCTTCCAGTGGAGGCTGATATCACAGACTAGGTAGTTGTTGGTAGATGACAAGTTAACGTTCACTTCCAGTGGAGGCTGATATCACAGACTAGGTAGTTGTTGGTAGATGACAAGTTAACTGATATCACAGACTAGGTAGTTGTTGGTAGATGACAAGTTAACTGATATCACAGACTAGGTAGTTGTTGGTAGATGACAAGTTAACGTTCGCTTCCAGTGGAGGCTGATATCACAGACTAGGTAGTTGTTGGTAGATGACAAGTTAACGTTCACTTCCAGTGGATGCTGATATCACAGACTAGGTAGTTGTTGGTAGATGACAAGTTAACGTTCACTTCCAGTGGAGGCTGATATCACAGACTAGGTAGATGTTGGTAGATGACAAGTTAACGTTGGTTTCCAGCAGAAACTGATATCACAGACTAGGTAGTTGTTGGTAGTTGACAAGTTAACTGATTTCACAGACCAGGTAGTTTTTGGTAGATGACAAGTAAACTGATATAACAGACTACCGGCAGGTAGTTGACAAGTTAACTGATATCACAGACTAGGTAGTTGTTGGTAGATGACAAGTTAACTGATACCACAGACTAGGTAGTTGTTGGTAGTTGACAAGTTAACTGATATCACAGACTAGGTAGTTGTTGGTAGTTGACCAGTTAACTGATATCACAGACTAGGTAGTTGTTGGTAGTTGACAAGTTAACTGTTATCACAGAATAGATAGTTGTTGGTAGTTGACAAGTTAACTGATACCACAGACTAGTTAGTTGTTGGTAGTTGACAAGTTAACTGATATCACAGACTAGGTAGTTGTTGGTAGTTGACCAGTTAACTGATACCACAGACTAGGTAGTTGTTGGTAGTTGACAAGTTAACTGATATCACAGACTAGGTAGTTGTTGGTAGTTGACAAGTTAACTGATATCACAGACTAGGTAGTTGTTGGTAGTTGACAAGTTAACTGATACCACAGACTAGGTAGTTGTTGGTAGTTGACAAGTTAACTGATATCACAGACTAGGTAGTTGTTGGTAGTTGACCAGTTAACTGATACCACAGACTAGGTAGTTGTTGGTAGTTGACAAGTTAACTGATATCACAGACTAGGTAGTTGTTGGTAGTTGACCAGTTTACTGATACCACAGACTAGGTAGTTGTTGGTAGTTGACAAGTTAACTGATACCACAGACTAGGTAGTTGTTGGTAGTTGACAAGTTAACTGATACCACAGACTAGGTAGTTGTTGGTAGATGACAAGTTAACTGATACCACAGACTAGGTAGTTGTTGGTAGTTGACAAGTTAACTGATATCACAGACTAGGTAGTTGTTGGTAGTTGACAAGTTAACTGATACCACAGACTAGGTAGTTGACAAGTTAACTGATACCACAGACTAGATAGTTGTTGGTAGTTGACAAGTTAACTGATACCACAGACTAGGTAGTTGTTGGTAGTTGACAAGTTAACTGATATCACAGACTAGGTAGTTGTTGGTAGTTGACAAGTTAACTGATATCACAGACCAGGTAGTTGTTGGTAGATGACATAATTAACTCAATTCACGGAAACTATATTTCAGGGAAATCACCAGACGATGTCTTCAAGTCGCCAGGGAAACCGATAGACCCTTGTTTTAAGACACCAAATCGTAAATTAACCAGTCACTCAGAACTCCGCAGCGCAACGTTGAGTCTTGGTAGCTGCTCTTCGATGGATTCCAATTTTAAAACTCCTAAATCTAAAACATCTCCAACCAATATGAATGATTCAGGATGCTCCGAAGATGATGTCTTTGCTCCTGGAATGCTTGGAAAGGATCCGACTGCTATCACACCTGCAGCAGGTTCTCAGGGCCCAACTGGTTCCTGTATCAACTCAGCAACATTCCGAGTACCGTTAGATAAGCCCAGATTGTCAGTTCCTATCGTAGACATGAGAGATGGTAAGTTAGATTTTATGTTTAACTCTACTTTATGTTTCTATGGAAACTGAAAGGAATATTTTTTTGTAGGTTAAATCTTAATTATGCCAGACCAATTTTCTCCTGGAAAACCTCTAAAGGTAGGAATAAAAAATCTTCTATATGATTCATCTTTTCGCTGTTGTACACAATATAGCTGTCTTAAAGTGATACAGAGATTTAGAATAAACATAAATATTTAAACTTGGTCAATAAGAGTATATATTCATCAGTAGATATACCTGCTGTCATAAATAACATAACACAATCCTTATATAATCTGATAAATCTAACAAAACATTAAAATTTTAAACTTGGTCAATAAGAGTATATATTTATCAGTAGATATACCTGCTGTCATAAATAACATAACAGAATCCTTATATAATCTGATAAATCTAAAAAAACTTAATAATTATCCATAAAAATACAATTAACTATTGAAAAACATAGAAAAAAAAAGTCATTCTGCCTTCCATATTCCAGAGATTTTCTCCTGTCATATGAAATTCTGGCATTTATATGGCTTGTAAGTCAGATTTAACTGGCATCTACTGATCTCTACTTCTTTACCTTATAGCGTAGTCATAGGCAAACATGTTTCATTGGTTGATTTCAAATAAGACTAATATAAGAATGTATATGATTGGTTGAGAGAAATGGTCTGAAAATCGTGAAAAAACTCCCTAGCAACAAATTAGTATAAAAAATGAGTTGCCTGATAATGTTGATATATTTACCAAAATCGAGGAATTAATCATTATTCTCTACGTAAGTCATATTTGACAAATTGTACAGTCTATTTGAACATTTATTTTCCTACCAGCCTTATAAGTCACAAAATACAAGTTAATTGTCTCCTACCAGCCTTATAAGTCACAAAACACAAGTTAATTGTCTCCTACCAGCCTTATAAGTCATGAAACACAAGTAAATTGTCTCCTACCAGCCTTATAAGTCACAAAACACAGGTTAATTGTCTCCTACCAACCTTATAAGTCACGAAACACAAGTTAATTGTCTCCTACCAGCCTTATAAGTCACAAAACACAAGTTAATTGTCTCCTACCAGCCTTATAAGTCACGAAACACAAGTTAATTGTCTCCTACCAGCCTTATAAGTCACAAAACACAAGTTAATTGTCTCCTACCAGCCTTATAAGTCACGAAACACAAGTTAATTGTCTCCTACCAGCCTTATAAGTCACAAAACACAAGTTAATTGTCTCCTACCAGCCTTATAAGTCACAAAATACAAGTTAATTGTCTCCTACCAGCCTTATAAGTCATGAAACACAAGTTAATTGTCTCCTACCAGCCTTATAAGTCACAAAACACAAGTTAATTGTCTCCTTCCAGCCTTATAAGTCACGAAACACAGGTTAATTGTCTCCTACCAGCCTTATAAGTCACGAAACACAGGTTAATTGTCTCCTACCAGCCTTATAAGTCACAAAACACAAGTTAATTGTCTCCTACCAGCCTTATAAGTCACAAAAAACAAGTTAATTGTCTCCTACCAGCCTTATAAGTCACGAAACACAGGTTAATTGTCTCCTACCAGCCTTATAAGTCACAAAAAACAAGTTAATTGTCTCCTACCAGCCTTATAAGTCACAAACACAAGTTAATTGTCTCCTACCAACCTTATAAGTCACAAAAAACAAGTTAATTGTCTCCTACCAGCCTTATAAGTCACAAACACAAGTTAATTGTCTCCTACCAGCCTTATAAGTCACAAACACAAGTTAATTGTCTCCTACCAGCCTTATAAGTCACAAAACACAAATTAATTGTCTCCTACCAGCCTTATAAGTCACAAAACACAAGTTAATTGTCTCCTACCAGCCTTATAAGTCACAAACACAAGTTAATTGTCTCCTACCAACCTTATAAGTCACAAACACAAGTTAATTGTCTCCTATCAGCCTTATAAGTCACAAAACATAAGTTAATTGTCTCCTACCAGCCTTATAAGTCACAAAACACAAGTTAATTGTCTCCTACCAGCCTTATAAGTCACGAAACACAAGTTAATTGTCTCCTACCAGCCTTATAAGTCACGAAACACAAGTTAATTGTCTCCTACCAGCCTTATAAGTCACAAAACACAAGTTAATTGTCTCCTACCAGCCTTATAAGTCACAAAACACAAGTTAATTGTCTCCTACCAGCCTTATAAGTCACGAAACACAAGTTAATTGTCTCCTACCAGCCTTATAAGTCATGAAACACAAGTTAATTGTCTCCTTCCAGGCTTAAAAGTCACAAAACACAAGTTAATTGTCTCCTACCAGCCTTAAAAGTAAAAAAAACACAAGTTAATTGTCTCCTAACAGCCTTATAAGTCACAAACACAAGTTAATTGTCTCCTTCCAGCCTTATAAGTCACAAAACACAAATTAATTGTCTCTCACCAGCCTGAATAAATTTTCCTTTCAGAATGTGAATTGAATGACCAGAATATTAAAATATTGTACCAGGCCACCCTGGAGAGTACTCATTGTAAAAACAGAGCACTTACTACCCTCACTCTGTACCTACAGGAGAAACTGGGCGCTCCTTTCTTTCAACATCTTTATGGTTTGTTTAAAGAGGCAGTTGCAGTGAGAACTGAGTTTGAGGTTTTGAAGTCGCGCATGCGGAAGAGCTCTGTTTATTTGCCGCTGTTTATTGAAATTATGCGCATTGAAAACCATCTTCCGATTGTCAATCGTTAATTTTCTTGAGAACATTACTTTGTCCAGGTGCTTAAATTAGAATGATTATGTACCTTACTTCTGAATCTTGAATCTTCACCATAAAATTGATTATTTACATAAATTAATGAGATAATTAATTATATTCAATTATTCATTATTATCATATAATATGCGCATAAATTAGTATCTGAGTTTATCAAGTAGCATAGATATCCATTGCTAAATTCTATGATGAAATTTATACATCAATGTTTTAACTCAAGAATATAATTATGCGCATAAATTAGCACCTGTGTTTATCAAGTCACTACTGTCAAATTCTATCATGAAATTAATGATTATGTATTAATTAGTGTTATTCGTCAAGAATATAATTATGCACATGAATTATTGTAATCTTACTAGTATTGAGAACAAATTTAATGTATTACATAAATCTTCTATAAAATAAGTTAATTATTTGCATAAATTATTACAATATTTTCTAATAGTGTTAGAATGTCAGATATATCATCCCAGAGCAGCAATCCATTCTATTAAATATCTAAATTTGCTTAATTTAATTATGCGCATAAATTAATATTATTAATTAAATGTTAAAGACTGATTAATAATTTTTAAAAATGGACTAGATTAAATTTATAAAGAATACAAAATTATAATATCTAATTCTTGTTATGTCATGATCTATATATAATGATATTCATAATTATGCGCATATGTTATTGCGATTAACAGAAGCTATTTATGTCATATACTTTATAGCAGTTTAGTGCTTTTTCATGTTAAACTTTGTGAAATTATTGTGTATAGTGGTTTCTTGTCATATTTTTTTCTAAAATTTCATAAATTTTCATAAATATTTCATAAGAACTCTGTGTTTTTCTTTTCTCATTAAATGAAAATAATTATTATGGATGGAAACTTCTAGAATATTTAATATTTTGTGGGGTTCTAAAGTGGTTAGAGCGTTAGTTCTTTACGTCATGACATCATTTGCTTGGATACGTTGAAAATGTCGAACGTGAGTTCTAATCTCGATCGGTGTGTGAAAGTCCGATGACCTTGAATAAGTCATCTTCATTCATAATTCGAGTCCACCCAGCTGTAAATGGGTATGGATTATCTGGAAAAAACGTTTGGCCGAGGACCAGCTGGTAGAAAGGATCCCTGTCACGGCGGACTTGTGAACCTAAGTTGTTATCCTTGTGAAATATAGTTGTTTCAATAAGTAATTTTACCTGACTGTATTTCTACCATCATCACTGTTAGCTTTATCAGCTGGTAGAAAGAATCCTTGTAAACTTAAGATACTTATCCTGGTAAAATATAGTTTTTTTTTCTTAATTTTCAACCAGTATTACCGTCATCATGAGATCTTTTCTCTGCGTTAATGGGGAGATGAATAAAGTAAGTAGAGAATATAAAACTTGCGTAATTATGCCTCGAGTGACTTAAGTCCTGTGCCTGTGTGTTCGTAATTTTGTCACAGGGGACTGGGTAAATTTGTGAAAGCAAGAGAGTATATATGCTAAAATCACCCGACATTCCGGCTGCAGTAATGAAATATATAAATTTTTGAAGTATTTTATTCGTTTCACAAAATATCCTAATAACTAATATCAAAATAATACATTACAAATACTCCAGGGTAAGGTTTAGTTGGGGGAGTCACTGCACTTAAAACAGAGTCACTGCACTTAAAACAGAGTCACTGCACTTAAAACAGAGTCACTGCACTTAAAACATTCATACTATCATACAGTACATTACAACAAATTTGGAACAAGGTTTAGAATGCATCTCACCTCGGCCCAAAATCAGAATTAAAAATTGAAGAGAGATTTACAAAGGGGTATTGAATATTGAATGTGTGTTTAGGGTGTTATAAGAGATACATAGGAAATGCTGGGTCAAAGGTTAATATATTTATCAACCTATAAGGTATCCTGCAGTAGATGTTGTATTATAAAAGGCCTTATCAACTGCACTATATCTCCTAATAGATAACCCCAAAAAATATGGGTTTGGCGGGTCTACAGGTACAATAGCACCCCTGGAAAAATTTGGATAGTGTTCAGAGAACGTCGTATGTTCTGCCCCCTCCCCCCCCCCCCCCTCTACCTCTAGTTATACAGGCTGATATTGGCATTGTAGATATAGATATATCTTGGCCTGTTTGTTAGTATTAAGCCAATATTGATCATGTTTAAATATTGATATGATAATGCCCTGTTAATAACACAATAAACTAGTACTTATATAATAGAATATAACTTGACTAGATAGCCTGTCTGAAATCTATAATACAAACATTGCTATGGTAATTTGGCAGTAGACTGATATATTCATTCATAAATATTAAATAATAAAAATTTGACATAAAAGGCTGAAGTCTACAAACATATTGAGGCATTATAAAGACAAGTACCAACATTAGGTCAAAAGGTTAAATCAATTAACAATTTATTTTGTTTTTAATTGACTCTATTTTAATTAATTCTGCAAGATCAAATACGTAAAAGTAAGTAGCAAATTTTAGAAATATTTTCAGGTATAACAATGAAGTTTTACATACTGCCCCTTTAATTTTTAATCATTAACATCTGAACATATTAGTAAACTAATAACAAACAAACACAACATTAAGTTTGATCAAATAAAATAACATTTTAACATAATTTAATCCCGACTTCGGTAAAAACTTGTTTCATGCAAGATTTTTAACGAAAGAAAACATGTTTCTACTAGTTACGAGATTATTGAAGGTTCGTTAAGTAAATCTTTGTAATCAATAATTAAATATATATATTAATTAATAAAGCTTATAACAATCAGTCTAAATACTTAACAAAACAAACAGGTCTATCGATGCTTGATCTTAATCAAGTTTTATAAACAATTAATTCACTAATCCAGACTAATCCAGGCTAATCCAGACTGATCCATCCTGTTTAAATCTTATTGTTTAAAATCATAAAACTGATTAAGAAATAAATTATTGTGAGCTAATTAATAATAATATACAGTTAGTAAGAATTAGTGAAATAATAAAAATAAATAAATCATTAATAAGTTAATTAAATATTATAAGTTAGGTCGCTAAATAAAAAATACCGATGGCCAGCGTACTACGCCCAAATTGTCTAGGAGGTTGACACGAGTAGTCAGTAAATAATGATTTTTGTTGGAAACGAACTAGACCTAGTTTCATGTGTGTACTGGAACCGTGTACTACTTAACTCTCTTTAACTCTGAAAAAAACAAACAATCCTGAACTGTTCATTGAACTGTTCACATGCGTTCATATAAATCTTAAAATTAAATACACTAAAAAAATTCATTATCACTCATAATATAAAATTTAATTGAAATAAATAATCCTTGATTTGATCAAGTCTAATAAATATTAAACCCTTAACAATTATTTAACAAGGTAAAACAAACACGCCAGGTATAAAATATTATCAAGAATAAGTTTGCTGAATTATTTAAGTTTTTTTCTGATATTTATCATATTATATACTGGTGGAAGAAATATCAGAAAGGCCTTTTCTAGTTATAAATCAACTGTCAATGACCAGTCATTACGAACATTGTCTTATACCTTGACTGTAATAGCCACTATTCTTGTATAAAAATAAAATGGCTTATATATGAATAGCACAGTTGTAAATACTCAAAATTGGCACTACTGTATAGCACATTCTTGATTATTGATTCAGCATATATATCCAATCAGAACCCTTTTTAAAAAGTTTTTACACAATTAGGTTTCTTGTTTACAGACTGTTTGTCGAAGCTGTTGATTGTAGTCAAGGTATAAGATGAGTTTAGTAATATCTTGTCATTGTAAAACTGATTTGAATAATAGCCAGCTAAAAAAGTCGTTCAGTAAATCTATTCGGAATTCCATAAAACGTTTCTAAACAAATTTCCGTTTCTTTATCAATAGATCGAAAATGCTTCGAGACCGAATCCCAACAAAGTTCGGACAAGGCAGGTATATGAAACGGTGGACGCCATTTATAAATTCTATCTGAACGTTCGCCGTCCTTAGTTACGCCTCCATATACAAACATATATCCTGCTGGTGACATGACGGCACGATGAAAATAAAGAGACTCTGGCAACGTCACTGCCAGTTTCTGCCATTTTAAACTGACCAATGAGATCGCCCAGACATCGTCTAATGATTCTGGATAACTACTGTAACTGTATGTTCTACCTCCAGTAATATAGACTGTCGACTCCACCTGAACCAATCCAAAACTACATCGCGACCTCGGATACCCATAATTCACGTCTGGTTTCGTTGGAACGGCATCCCACCGATTTTTTTCAAAATGGTAGGCGTAGACGATTGCTAGCGTTTCGGAATAATTTAATCTTCCTCCGCCAAATAAATAAAATCTGAAAAATAAAACAAGAAAGTTAGTTATGAGGAATTTCAAATCAGTTATGAGTTGTTCTTTTTTCTAGTAATAGTGGCTTACACGGAAAAGGCATATAATCATTCTGAGGCATACGCTAATACCGCTGTCCTGGCAAAATATCACTCCTTGCACACTGCATGGCTTTGCCTGTCTTTAACAGCCCATAAGGTACAGAAGAGTAGGATGTAAAACTCCGTTCATTTCATTAGACCATAAGGTACAGAAGAGTAGGATGTAAAACTCCATTCATTTCATTAGCCCATAAGGTACAGAAGAGTAGGATGTACAACTCCATTCATTTCATTAGCCCATAAGGTACAGAAGAGTAGGATGTAAAACTCCATTCATTTCATTAGCCCATAAGGTACAGAAGAGTAGGATGTAAAACTCCATTCATTTCATTAGCCCATAAGGTACAGAAGAGTAGGATGTAAAACTCCATTCATTTCATTAGCCCATAAGGTACAGAAGAGTAGGATGTAAAACTCCATTCATTTCATTAGCCCATAAGGTACAGAAGAGTAGGATGTAAAACTCCATTCATTTCATTAGTCATAAGGTACAGAAGAGTAGGATGTAAAACTCCATTCATTTCATTAGCCCATAAGGTACAGAAGAGTAGGATGTAAAACTCCATTCATTTCATTAGCCCATAAGGTACAGAAGAGTAGGACATAAAACTCCATTCATTTCATTAGCCCATAAGGTACAGAAGAGTAGGATGTAAAACTCCATTCATTTCATTAGCCCATAAGGTACAGAAGAGTAGGATGTAAAACTCCATTCATTTTCTTAATTGACTCTAAATTCAAACAGTCCGAGTCAGAAAATTAGAAATTTGAATTTTGACAGCGAGATTTTAAACTAGCTTCTGTTTTAAATTATTTATTGACTTTAGTTTTAAACAATCAAGCTGGAAAGAATTATTCTATAATCAGATTCTAGTTGGGATTCCTGATAAATTTATCAATGACTTAGGTTTGGCCAGCTTGGCTAAAGAGCTATCAAGAGCTATAAAGAGATATAAATTTTATTTTATTATATAGATTTTATATACAAAGTCCAGAAAATTTGTAATTGCTATTAAGGAGATTGTAAAGATGTTTCTAAATCAATTTATTTGTATCCACAGTTGGAAAGCACACAAAAAAGTAGGCTAATACCCCTGTCTAGGCCAAATTTCCCTCAATGCACCCTGCATGTCGTTTAGTTTAGTTCCATAAGGTTTTATTTTAATTTCCTTACAGCCAAACTTGCTAATATGCAAATAATCCAGTCAAAGTTGTGTGTCATTTGCATAATTAATGGTACAGTTAATCAAACATTAGAATATGACTGTCAAAATTCAGTCTCAGTTATCTTGAAGCACCTTACCTTTCATCATCAAACGCCACTTCCTGTTTATATCTACCTATAGGGGCATTCCCTGTGGGGGCCAGCCTCTCCCAGATTTTAGTATGAACATCTAGTTTATGGAGATCAGCGAGTGCCTCTTCAAAAAACCCAATGGCGCCACCAAACGTGTAGATATTTTTGTCATGAAAAATTAAACTCTGTCCATAGGCTCGTCTTGGCATATTGTCTCCGCTGTCTAAACAATTATACACATTAGGGTTGGTTTCAATCAGGTACCAATAGCTACCAGATCCTGATTTATTCACATGACTACAGTCACAGACTTTCAGGGAACTACTCATCATTTGACCAAAAGGGTATCCTGTTCCCCCATAGACTATTAACTTCTTGCCTTGTAAAACCAGGCAACTGGACGCACAAGTATCTGGAATTCCTTCTGATTCTAATTTTACCCATTTTCGAGTCGCGAAATTGAATTTCCAAAGTTCCACCAACACTCGGGGTTTGTCCGCTATGTCAAAATCCTGTTCATCGTCACTAAAGGGCGTATACCCTCCAAACACATACAAATTCGCCTCATCTGCTACCATAGAATGCCCACTGCGTCCAATCGGTTGTTCCTCGGAAATGGAATTTTCCGTGCACGGAAACACTGGTTCAAACCCTTTCGTTATAATCGACATATTTCTTTTAAAATTACATTTAAAAACACATAATTTCAAGTTACTTCTTAAAATGTGACACGACGCTAAAAATAAAAACAATAATAAACAAAGAGTTGCGTCCCTTGAAATCAGCTGAGAGTAGAAATATTATCCAGACGCTTTACTCAAATAATCCGATTTGTCTGATAAAGTTATAGACTACGTTTGATTTCTGGCTAGGACTGTGAAATTATTATTTTGGTGTTCAAGTTTTAGTTTCAAATAAAATTGATCTGACCAAAATATTAAAATCCAGTTTGATTATTGAATTCGAAAATTCAGGAGATGTCGCCAAAATTCCCTCATTTCAAGATTGTAACAGTTTGTAGTTCACCGGGTAGCATTGGATCATTGAGACCCTGCGATGTTTCAAGACAACATAAGTTGAAGTTGCATAGCAGGGGCAACAAAATTTTCCAGGGGGCACAGGTAATTGTTTTACTGTATAAAATCCAAAAAGGGGGGGGGGGGGGCAAGGTGAGATGCTAGGGTTAGGGTCAGGTTCCAATTCCAAATTTCCCAAATGAATATGTGAAGATTTTAGGGTCAAAATAATTGTTTTTCTCTTTGAAAGTTTGAAAGGTGCATTTTTAGACTCGTATTTATCAGTTTGATCCTTGATTGTAAAACTTGTTTTTCGAAAGACTAAAAAACAGAATGTACTTCATACTAGATATAAGATTCTAATTTGTTTATATTACTACTATACATATATATTAACTCTTATTGTAATTTTACATCTCCGGGGAGCCGTAGTGGCTCAGATAGTTAGACGCTTGCCCGCTAACCTGAGGATCCAGGGTTCAATCCTAAAAACTGGTCGAGATTAACCTTCTGATTGTTCAGCGCGTTTTCCCCTTGTTAGTAATGAAGGTTGGAGGGACTGACATGGAAAAAGCGTCTAGTCGTTCGGATGGGACAATAAACCGAGGCCCCGTTTACTATAGGCTGTGCCTCAACAGTTGAAATTGCAAAAAGAGTAGGCCAATCCCACTGTCCTGGTAAAATTGCACACTGCATGGAGTTGCCTGTCTTCATTAGCTCATTAGCCTACGTGCAGAAAAGTAGGACGTAAAACTATTCATTTCATTGCTTTTTTATACGTCCACATTATAATGTGGTCGTATATTGTCGTCACCCCCGTCCGTCTGTCCAAAATTGACTTGTGAACGCGATAGAGACAGTTTTTGTCGGATTTGAATGAAACTTGCTGTGATCATTTATATTGATGAGATCTCGGACAAGTTCGAAATTGACGATTTTTTGATGAATGGTTTTTGAGTAATTGCACTTAGTCAAAACGCGTCAAAATTGGATTGTAAACGCTAAAGAGACTTTATTTTTCATCGGATTTGAATGAAATTTCGTGTTATCATTTATATTGATGAAATCTTGGAAAAGTTTGATAGTGACGATTTTTTCGGTGAATATTTTTTTAATTAATGGCCTTGACTAAGTCAAACGCGTTGAAATAGACTTGTGAACACGATAGAGACAACAGTTTTCATCTGATTGGAATGAAATTTGGTGTGAACATTAAAGTTTGAGTTATTGCACTTGACTTAGTCAAAACGCGGTGAAATTGGCTTGTGATTGCGATAGACAATACAGTTTTCATCTGATATTAATGAAATTTGGTGTGAACATTTATATTGACGAGAACTTGGATTAGACCTAAATAATCTTAGAGTTTTTGCCTGTGTTAAAACAGAAAATATATTTTAAAGTGGGCGAATCTTACTAGGGAACCACTTGTCAATTCTACATCTCCAATCAATCTATCTTTATTTCAGTATATAACGCCTTCAGCCCATAGTACATAATGTGTAAAAATAATTATCCAAAACATATACATACAATATACAATAAATTAAACTACACTAGACAGATGCATAGTTTATAAATTAATATAACATTAAATATCTTTTTTTTTTTTTAAACAATATTTATTCACAAATTACAAATTATACATGGTTTCAGAAACAAGTCGAGACTTATATTGATCTGTTACCATATACCGGTAATACAATTACAATTCATAAATACAATATTATATATCTTTCAATTGTTTCAAAAAATACCAAAAATACAAAATAAAACTTATACCCATACATTTATATATATATTTAGCTAATATACACTAGCTCCTGACAGTCACGACTTTTAAAAATTGAGAGGCATCGCTATAAATATTGGACATCCATGAGAAGTCATCTAGTCTGATTTCATGGTATACTGGACACGTGATCATGAAATGTATTTCATCTTCAATCATTTTCGGAGCGTCTGACTAAAATTAAGGAAACAAAAACTGCAGATACGGCCTGGTCTGTCTATATTTTGCCATCGTCCAGTTTCTATTGCAAAATAAGTCCTACATCTAAACGCTGTATTATTATTTACAATACAATTTAATTAATGTAATTACTGTTAATTGATTAATATAGTATCCAGGTAAAACGACCGAATTTTAGAACAAAACAGATACGAAAACGTAAACGTTAATAAGTTTGCATATATCCTGACGATGATTCATATCCAAAACACACCGGTAGATTTACGGTTTCAGTTACGGATTCATATTCACCATTCTTTAACTTGCCAGTGTCAAACCAATCAGTCCAGTATAACTCGGAGGAGTTAACGTTCTTGGCTGAAAAATTGAATTTATTTGAGAAATTTGATTTCGAGAATTTATGAAGTTTGAGAATTTTTGAGAATTTGGGAATTAAATAAATCAAATTAGCTTGAACAACATTATTTCAAGATAATATGACACTGGTCATTCTACTTACTCTTTGGCCAGATAAAATGATGTTTGTGATGGCATTTGGTAAAATCTAGACCAACTTGTTCTGCACCACTAATTGTTATAGTAAGATAATCTCCTAGTTGTTTATTCTTGTCCTCTTTCGGTTTTTCTTTGCGTTCTTCCTCTTCCAATTCAAACGGGAAACAGTTCAAATGTTCGAGTTTCCCCCACTGAGTCGTTTTATATTGGTACTATCATTTTTGGAGTTGAGAGTAGAATTCCAGGAATCCACCAAGAAAGAACCATAAACTTCGTCATTGTTGTATGTACGACGTTTTACGGTTTTTTCTTTGTTTTTCCTTTGTTTAAATAAAGTAAAAAAAAAAGATAAAGATCTTTTTATTTTATCTTATATGAATGGAGGGGGGGGGGGGGGTTTGGGGAAGGTAACCAAAATTTTGGGAAAGGGCTAAAACGGAAACGTTGCGTGAGGCGGCGTATAGAGCGATATAGAAATGCCACTTTTAAATAGTGATCAATAATCAATTGTAGAGCAAAATAGAAATACCACTGTTAAAATAGTCTCAATACATCAATTGTAGAGCAATATAGAAATACCACTGTTAAAATAGTCTCTCTCTTTGTGGCAAAATTGTCCCTTTTTTTTAAAGTTCTCCCTCTCTTTTAGGCCCAAAAAAAAATGTTATTAGTGTTCACGGGAAGGGGAAAATTGGGGGTACCAAATGTTTAAAAAGTACCAAAAAAAGAGGAATTTTTTTAAACCCCTTTTAAATAGGGTCCTACCTCCTTTTGTTGTTCCATTTTTTTAAATGTCTCCTCTCTTTTTGACAATTGTCCCTATTTTAAAGGTTGTCTCCCTTGTTGGGCAAATGGCCCTTTTTTTTAAAATTGTCTTTTACTCTTTTAGAGGGTTGTCCCTTGTTTTTAAAGTCTCTCTCTTGTGGCAATTGTCCTTGTTAAGTGTCTCTACTCTTTCTGGCAATTGTTCCTTTTAAAAGGTCTCTCTTGTAGAGGGTTGTCCTTGTTTGTTAAAAAATCGTTTCTAACTTGTAATTTTTAAAATTTCCTCTTGTGGGGTTGAAAACCGGTGTCTCTCTCTTTTAGAGGGTTGTCCCTGTTAAAAAAAAATTTTCTCTCTTTTAGAGGGTTGTCCCTGTTAAAAAAAAATTTTCTCTCTTGTAGGCAATTGTCCCTGTTAAAAAGTCTCTCTCTTTTAGAGATTGTCCCTGTTTAAAGTTCTCTCTAATTGTAGAGATTGTCCCTGTTTAAAGTTCTCTCTCTTGTAGGCAATTGTCCCTGTTTAAGGTTCTCTCTCTTTTGGCAAAATTGTGATGTTTAAAGTTCTCTCTCTTGTAGGCAAATTGTCCCGTTTTGTTCTTTTAAACCCCCCGGTTTTTGTTTCCTACTCTTGGGTAAAAGAAAAAAAGGGCCTCGTTTTTTTCTTTTAAAACGGTTCCTCCCTTTTCTTTGTTCCAGGGGGGTTTCCTCGGGGTTTTTTTCGGGTTTTAAACGGTTCGTCTCCCCTCTGTAGCCGATTGTCCCGTTGTTTGAAACGGTTTGTCTCCTGCTCTGTTGGCAGATTTCCTCGTTTGTTTGAAACGGTTCGTCTCCTGCTCTGTTGGCAGATTTCCTCGTTGTTTGAAACGGTTCGTCCCTGCTCTGTTGGCAGATTGTCCTCGTTTGTTTGAAACGGTTCGTCTCCTGCTCTGTTGGCAGATTGTCCTGTTGTTTGAAACGGTTCGTCTCCTCTCTGTTGGCAGATTGTCCCGTTGTTTGTTTGAAACGGTTCGTCCCTCTCTGTCTGGCAGATTGTCCTCGTTGTTTGTTTGAAACGGTTCGTCTCCTCTCTGTATGCCAGATTGTCCCGTTGTTTGTTTGAAACGGTTCGTCTCCTGCTCTGTAT
>JAUJPP010000011.1:3389724-3525784 GCA_030562195.1 Nipponacmea schrenckii
GACCTAAATAATTAGGTCAAGCTGCCATATCGGCCGCCATTTTGAATTTTCGTTACAATTCTTAAATCCGAAATTCAGACACTACTGATAGACCGATTTTGATGAAATTTAGCACATAGATACAATGGATCATTATCTACCTTTTCTTGGAGACCGATTTTCGAATTTCGTATTTTCTTTCGAATTATTTAAATTTCGATTTTTTCAAAATTAGGTCACTTTAACGGGTACGGAAGGTGTGACCCACTTAATCTATGACCTTGAAAATTAGGTCAAATAATATTCAATATATTGTCTACAAGTAGATATTTTTTAATTTGGCTTACTTAAAAAATTCATAGAGTTAAGTGTACTTAAAGACAGCAAAAATTGATAATTTTCATATTTTCGCCATCATTAACCGTTACGGAAGGTGTGACCTAATTATTTTATGACTTTGAAAACTAGGTCAAATGATATTCAATATATTGTCTAGATGTAGGTAATTGCAAATTTAGCCTACATAATATTTTAAGGCTCTCGAAATACGTTCATAATTGTAAGCAATTCTAGTTTTATTTTTTTTTTTTTTTTTTTGTAATTCTTGGATGAGTTTGCAGACAAACTGGTAAAAGGTGCAGAAATTCTAAATCTACAGTTGATCTTAGAATGATTTCTATTATCAAATAAAACAAAACCGGAAGTTCTATCTCTGACAGGAAGTGAGAACCGGAAGTTCAGGTTTTTTTGCTTTAGCAAGTTTATTTTCAGTTCGATTTTGACCGGATTTTCAGATTTGAAAACTTCAATGTATTTGTCAACTAACAATTATAGGTTTTATGCAATTAGGTTAAATATTTTACCCACGATTTGCAATTCAATATTCAAGGGTCATCGGCAAAAATTTCAGACCGTGATTTCTCCTTTAATATAAATGGTAAAATTTTGAAACTTTACCAGTTGATAGGCGATATGTTTATAATTTTTGAAAAAATGTGAAAAAAAAAAATTCCACTTCCGGTTTAGCCTCAAATGACGTAATTAAGTAACTTCCGGTCTATAACTGCTAGGTGAAAAGTGAAAACTGTTTTATAAATAACTTGTCAATAGTAATTGATTTGATCTAAATAATTAGGTCAAGCTGCCATATCGGCCGCCATTTTGAATTTTCGTTACAATTCTTAAATCCGAAATTCAGACGCTACTGATAGACCGATTTTGATGAAATTTAGCACATAGATACAATGGATCATTATCTACCTTTTCTTGGAGACCGATTTTCAAATTTCGTATTTTCTTTCGAATTATTTAAATTTCGATTTTTTCAAAATTAGGTCACTTTAACGGGTACGGAAGGTGTGACCCACTTAATCTATGACCTTGAAAATTAGGTCAAATAATATTCAATATATTGTCTACGAGTAGATATTTTTTAATTTGGCTTACTTAAAAAATTCATAGAGATAAGTGTACTTAAATACAGCAAAAATTGATATTTTTGAAAACTAGGTCAAATGATATTCAATATATTGTCTAGATGTAGGTAATTGCAAATTTAGCCTACATAATATTTTAAGGCTCTCGAAATACGTTCATAATTGTAAGCAATTCTAGTTTTTTATTTTTTTTTTTTTTGTAATTCTTGGATGAGTTTGCAGACAAACTGGTAAAAGGTGCAGAAATTCTAAATCTACAGTTGATCTTAGAATGATTTCTATTATCAAATAAAACAAAACCGGAAGTTCTATCTCTGACAGGAAGTGAGAACCGGAAGTTGAGGTTTTTTTGCTTTAGCAAGTTTATTTTCAGTTCGATTTTGACCGGATTTTCAGATTTGAAAACTTCAATGTATTTGTCAACTAACAATTATAGGTTTTATGCAATTAGGTTAAATATTTTACCCACGATTTGCAATTCAATATTCAAGGGTCATCGGCAAAAATTTCAGACCGTGATTTCTCCTTTAATATAAATGGTAAAATTTTGAAACTTTACCAGTTGATAGGCGATATGTTTATAATTTTTGAAAAAATGTGAAAAAAAAATTCCACTTCCGGTTTAGCCTCAAATGACGTAATTACGTAACTTCCGGTCTATAACTGCTAGGTGAAAAGTGAAAACTGTTTTATAAATAACTTGTCAATAGTAATTGATTTGACCTAAATAATTAGGTCAAGCTGCCATATCGGCCGCCATTTTGAATTTTCGTTACAATTCTTAAATCCGAAATTCAGACACTACTGATAGACGGATTTTGATGAAATTTAGCACATAGATACAATGGAACATTATCTACCTTTTCTTGGAGACCGATTTTCAAATTTCGTATTTTCTTTCGAATTATTTAAATTTCGATTTTTTCAAAATTAGGTCACTTTAACGGGTACGGAAGGTGTGACCCACTTAATCTATGACCTTGAAAATTAGGTCAAATAATATTCAATATATTGTCTACGAGTAGATATTTTTTAATTTGGCTTACTTAAAAAATTCATAGAGATAAGTGTACTTAAATACAGCAAAAATTGATAATTTTCATATTTTCGCCATCATTAACCGTTACGGAAGGTGTGACCTAATTATTTTATGACTTTGAAAACTAGGTCAAATGATATTCAATATATTGTCTAGATGTAGGTAATTGCAACTTTAGCCTATATAATATTTTAAGGCTCTCGAAATACGTTCATAATTGTAAGCAATTCTAGTATATCTTTTTTTTTTTTTTAAACAATATTTATTCACAAATTACAAATTATACATACATATATAAAGACTATGGTTTCAGAAACAAGTCGAGACTTCTATTAATCTGTTACCATATACCGGTAATACAATTACAATACATAAATACAATATTATATATCTTTCAATTGTTTCAAAAAATACCAAAAATACAAAATAAAACTTATACCCATACATTTATATATATATTTAGCTAATATACACTAGCTCCTGACAGTCACGACTTTTAAAAATTGAGAGGCATCGCTATAAATATTGGACATCCATGAGAAGTCATCTAGTCTGATTTCATGGTATACTGGACACGTGATCATGAAATGTATTTCATCTTCAATCATTTTCTGAGCGTCTGACTAAAATTAAGGAAACAAAAACTGCAGATACGGCCTGGTCTGTCTATATTTTGCCATCGTCCAGTTTCTATTGCAAAATAAGTCCTACATCTAAACGCTGTATTATTATTTACAATACAATTTAATTAATGTAATTACTGTTAATTGATTAATATAGTATCCAGGTAAAACGACCGAATTTTAGAACAAAACAGATACGAAAACGTAAACGTTAATAAGTTTGCATATATCCTGACGATGATTCATATCCAAAACACACCGGTAGATTTAAGGTTTCAGTTACGGATTCATATTCACCATTCTTTAACTTGCCAGTGTCAAACCAATCAGTCCAGTATAACTCGGAGGAGTTAACGTTCTTGGCTGAAAAATTGAATTTATTTGAGAAATTTGATTTCGAGAATTTATGAAGTTTGAGAATTTTTGAGAATTTGGGAATTAAATAAATCAAATTAGCTTGAACAACATTATTTCAAGATAATATGACACTGGTCATTCTACTTACTCTTTTGCCAGATAAAATGATGTTTGTGATGGCATTTGGTAAAATCTAGACCAACTTGTTCTGCACCACTAATTGTTATAGTAAGATAATCTCCTAGTTGTTTATTCTTGTCCTCTTTCGGTTTTTCTTTGCGTTCTTCCTCTTCCAATTCAAACGGAATCAGTTCAAATGTTCGAGTTCCACCACTGAGTCGTCTTATATTGGTACTATCATTTTTGGAGTTGAGAGTAGAATTCCAGGAATCCACCAAGAAAGAACCATAAACTTCGTCATTGTTGTATGTACGACGTTTTACGGTTTTTTCTTTGTTTTTCCTTTGTTTAAATAAAGTAAAAAACAAAGATAAAGATCTTTTTATTTTATCTTATATGAATGGAGAGGGGGGGGGGGGTTGGCGAAGGTAACCAATTTGGCAAAGGGCTAAAACGGAAACGTTGCGTGAGGCGGCGTATAGAGCGATATAGAAATGCCACTTTTAAATAGTGATCAATACATCAATTGTAGAGTGATATAGAAATACCACTGTTATAATAGTACTCAATACATCAATTGTAGAGCAATATAGAAATACTACTGTTAAAATAGTACTCAATACATCAATTGTAGAGCAATATAGAAATACCACTGTTAAAATAGTACTCAATACATCAATTGTAGAGCAATATAGAAATACCATTGTTAAAATAGTACTCAATACATCAATTGTAGAGTGATATAGAAATACCACTGTTAAAATAGTACTCAATACATCAATTGTAGAGTGATATAGAAATACCATTGTTATAATAGTTCTCAATACATCAGTATTCTAGAGAAATATAGAAATACCACTGTTATAATAGTACTCAATACATCAGTATTCTAGAGCAATATAGAAATACCACTGTTATAATAGTTCTCAATACATCAATTGTAGAGCAATATAGAAATACCATTGTTAAAATAGTACTCAATACATCAATTATAGAGCGATATAGAAATACCACTGTTAAAATAGTACTCAATACATCAATTGTAGAGCAATATAGAAATACCACTGTTAAAATAGTTCTCAATACATCAATTGTAGAGCAATATAGAAATACCACTGTTATAATAGTACTCAATATATCAATTGTAGAGTAATATAGAAATACCACTGTTATAATAGTTCTCAATACATCAATTGTAGAGTAATATAGAAATACCACTGTTATAATAGTACTCAATATATCAATTGTAGAGTAATATAGAAATACCACTGTTATAATGGTACTCAATACATCAATTGTAGAGTAATATAGAAATACCACTGTTATAATAGTACTCAATATATCAATTGTAGAGTAATATAGAAATACCACTGTTATAATAGTTCTCAATACATCAATTGTAGAGTGATATAGAAATACCACTGTTATAATAGTACTCAATATATCAATTGTAGAGTGATATAGGAATACCACTGTTAATAGTACTCAATATATCAATTGTAGAGTAATATAGAAATACCACTGTTATAATAGTACTCAATATATCAATTGTAGAGTAATATAGAAATACCACTGTTATAATAGTTCTCAATACATTAAACCCCCCAAAAAGTAGTTATTCAGATGTTCACGGTATGCGATCTTGGGAATACAACTGATAAAAGAGTACCAGAAAAAAAAGATGCGAATTTGTAATTCAATTTTAACTAGATCGGCTTACCTCCTTCTCTGTTGTTCTTTCAGTTTGTTGGTAACTCGTCGTCTACTCTGTCTGGCAGATTGTCCCTCGTTTGTTTGAAACGGTTCGTCTCCTGCTCTGTCTGGCAGATTGTCCTCGTTGTTTGTTTGAAACGGTTCGTCTCCTGCTCTGTATGGCAGATTGTCCTCGTTGTTTGTTTGAAACGGTTCGTCTCCTGCTCTGTATGACAGATTGTCCTCGTATGTTTGAAACGGTTCGTCTCCTGCTCTGTATGGCAGATTGTCCTCGTTGTTTGTTTGAAACGGTTCGTCTACTGCTCTGTATGACAGATTGTCCTCGTATGTTTGAAACGGTTCGTCTCCTGCTCTGTATGCCAGATTGTCCTCGTTGTTTGTTTGAAACGGTTCGTCTCCTGCTCTGTCTGGCAGATTGGCCTCGTTGTTTGTTTGAAACGGTTCGTCTCCTGCTCTGTATGCCAGATTGTCCTCGTTGTTTGTTTGAAACGGTTCGTCTCCTGCTCTGTCTGGCAGATTCTCCTCGTATGTTTGAAACGGTTCGTCTCCTGCTCTGTATGACCGATTGTCCTCGTTGTTTGTTTGAAACGGTTCGTCTCCTGCTCTGTCTGGCAGATTGTCCTCGTTGTTTGTTTGAAACGGTTCGTCTCCTGCTCTGTATGGCAGATTGTCCTCGTTGTTTGTTTGAAACGGTTCGTCTCCTGCTCTGTATGCCAGATTGTCCCCGTTGTTTGTTTGAAACGGTTCGTCTCCTGCTCTGTCTGGCAGATTGTCCTCGTATGTTTGAAACGGTTCGTCTCCTGCTCTGTATGGCAGATTGTCCTCGTATGTTTGAAACGGTTCGTCTCCTGCTCTGTATGCCAGATTGTCCTCGTTGTTTGTTTGAAACGGTTCGTTTCCTGCTCTGTCTGGCAGATTGTCCTCGCTGTTTGTTTGAAACGGTTCGTCTCCTGCTCTGTATGCCAGATTGTCCTCGCTGTTTGTTTGAAACGGTTCGTCTCCTGCTCTGTATGACAGATTGTCCTCGTTGTTTGTTTGAAACGGTTCGTCTCCTGCTCTGTATGCCAGATTGTCCTCGTTGTTTGTTTGAAACGGTTCGTCTCCTGCTCTGTATGCCAGATTGTCCTCGTTGTTTGTTTGAAACGGTTTGTCTCCTGCTCTGTCTGGCAGATTGTCCTCGTATGTTTGAAACGGTTCGTCTTCTACTCTGTATGCCAGATTGTCCTCGTTGTTTATTTGAAACGGTTCGTCTCCTGCTCTGTCTGGCAGAGTGTCCTCGTTGTTTGTTTGAAACGGTTCGTCTCCTGCTCTGTCTGGCAGATTGGCCTCGTTGTTTGTTTGAAACGGTTCGTCTTCTACTCTGTATGCCAGATTGTCCTCGTTGTTTGTTTGAAACGGTTCGTCTCCTGCTCTGTCTGGCAGATTGTCCTCGTATGTTTGAAACGGTTCGTCTCCTGCTCTGTATGCCAGATTGTCCTCGTTGTTTGTTTGAAACGGTTCGTCTCCTGCTCTGTCTGGCAGATTGTCCTCGTTGTTTGTTTGAAACGGTTCGTCTCCTGCTCTGTATGCCAGATTGTCCTCGTTGTTTGTTTGAAACGGTTCGTCTCCTGCTCTGTATGCCAGATTGTCCTCGTTGTTTGTTTGAAACGGTTCGTCTCCTGCTCTGTCTGGCAGATTGTCCTCGTAAGTTTGAAACGGTTCGTCTCCTGCTCTGTCTGGCAGATTGTCCTCGTATGTTTGAAACGGTTCGTCTCCTGCTCTGTATGCCAGATTGTCCTCGTTGTTTGTTTGAAACGGTTCGTCTCCTGCTCTGTCTGGCAGATTGTCCTCGTTGTTTGTTTGAAACGGTTCGTCTCCTGCTCTGTATGGCAGATTGTCCTCGTTGTTGTTTGAAACGGTTCGTCTCCTGCTCTGTATTGCAGATTGTCCCCGTTGTTTGTTTGAAACGGTTCGTCTCCTGCTCTGTATGGCAGATTGTCCTCGTTGTTTGTTTGAAACGGTTCGTCTCCTGCTCTGTATTGCAGATTGTCCTCGTTGTTTGTTTGAAACGGTTCGTCTCCTGCTCTGTATGAATGATTCTCTTACACGACTATCTCGTTTGGTGACTGTAAATGATCGTTTACTTCTACGTCCTTTACTAGATACCAGGTCAAAATCCAGAACATTATCATCAGCAAGTGACCTCAAGCCACCGACCCAATAAACCTTTCCTTGACCTGAAATTAATAGAAAAAGCATGTGAGACATCCACATTCCTATACAAGGTGCGACACCCACATTCCTATACAAGGTGCGACACGTAATTTTCGAAATGCGTAATGTTTTAGTTACAATGGGGCAGTTACTGATGAATTCTAGATAGAATACATCGAGCCATACAAAATAATTGACTTATGTCTCGATGAAGTTCGGAATGAGAATGCTGCTCACGGAATGAACATCGGCGAAGGTTGGACCAACTGGATCTGGATATTGAATCACAGAGTTTCCAATATTAACGTGGAATGAGATACGTGTCCAGTTTCTTGACAATACACATGATCCTAATTTCATGTCGGTTCAAACAGACAGCGACTAATGGTAAAACAGACAGCGACTACTGGTCAAGAAAACAGTGGCTAATGGTCAAACAGACAGCGACTAATAGTCAAACAGACAGCGACTAATGGTCAAACAGACAGCGACTAATGGTAAAAAAGACAGTGACTAATGGTTCAAACAGACAGCGACTAATGGTCAAACAGATAGCGACTAATGGTCAAACAGACAGCGACTAATGGTCAAACAGAGAGCGACTAATGGTCAAACAGACAGCGACTAATGGTCAAACAGACAGCGACTAATGGTCAAACAGACAGCGACTAATGGTCAAACAGACAGCGACTAATGGTCAAACAGACAGCGACTACTGGTCAAGAAAACAGTGGCTAATGGTCAAACAGACAGCGACTAATGGTCAAACAGACAGCGACTAATGGTCAAACAGACAGCGACTAATGGTCAAACAGACAGCGACTAATGGTTCAAACAGACAGCGACTAATGGTCAAACAGACAGCGAGTAATGGTCAAACAGACAGCGACTAATGGTCAAACAGAGAGCGACTAATGGTCAAACAGACAGCGACTAATGGTCAAACAGACAGCGACTAATGGTCAAACAGACAGCGACTAATGGTCAAACAGACAGCGACTAATGGTCAAACAGACAGCGACTACTGGTCAAGAAAACAGTGGCTAATGGTCAAACAGACAGCGACTAATGGTCAAACAGACAGCGACTAATGGTCAAACAGACAGCGACTAATGGTCAAACAGACAGCGACTAATGGTTCAAACAGACAGCGACTAATGGTCAAACAGATAGCGACTAATGGTCAAACAGACAGCGACTAATGGTCAAACAGACAGCGACTAATGGTCAAACAGACGCGACTAATGGTCAAACAGACAGCGACTAATGGTCAAACAGACAGCGACTAATGGTCAAACAGAGAGCGACTAATGGTCAAACAGACAGCGACTAATGGTCAAACAGACAGCGACTAATGGTCAAACAGACAGCGACTAATGGTAAAAAAGACAGCGACTAATGGTAAAAAAGACAGCGACTAATGGTAAAACAGACAGCGACTAATGGTCAAACAGACAGCGGCTAATGGTAAAAAAGACAGCCGCTACATTAGTCGTTGTCTTTTTTTGACCATTAGTCGCTGTCTAATGGTGAAAAAGACAGCGACTACTGGTAAAAAAGACAGCGACTAATGGTCTAACAGACAGCGACTAATGGTCAAACAGACAGCGGCTAATGGTCAAACAGACAGCGACTAATGGTCAAACAGACAGCGACTAATGGTCAAACAGACAGCGAGTAAAGATTTTAAATGAAAGTGTTCTGTTCTCGATTAAAAACCATAACTGAAGACAAAGAACCAAAGTGCAATGAGGGAAGTTCAGCCAAGGCCTGTATCATTTGCCTCAGACTATGATGTAAATTTACGATATTTTTCATTATTTCGGAAAATACAATCGCTATACCACTCTTACTTTCAGTTTGACAAGCTCCAGATTTTTATGATATATTGAATTTTTTCCAGAAAATACATATTACCGAGGCTTTCATGTGACATATTTTCAACGAGATATCTGGAAAAAAGTTATACAAGGTTGAATTTCCGGATATTACATGGAAAACAGTTGACATCAGTCCTTTCATCACTTGATATAGTTCAAGGGGTAACTTACCTCCCCTAAGCCCATTGCTTCCACCAATACTTTTACAAGCGTCGAGATCATCTGGGGTGAAGATTTCGCCTCCTTGTTTGTTACAGTATCTTCTGGCATCCCTCATGGACAACTTACTGTTATTGCTCATTAAACACAAGTCGTCCACCACCACACGGAACGATCGACCGCACTCAGAGGCCTTAAGTTCTAAAAAACAACAAAAAATATCTTTCAAAAAGAATTCAGTGATGAAATTCTCGCAGAAAAGCAGAAGAGTTTCTTGTGAGGATGGTCCTGAAATTATCAAATTTACTGATTTGTACGGCTGAAACGAAGATCTGAAAAAAAGAAGAAATCTTCAGATTAATAAAATAAATAGAAACAAAATACACAAAAATATAAAAAAAAATATTAAAAAGATATTCAATTAAAAAATCAAAAATATTTAAAATATTCAAATATTTATTTGCTCTTGGAATCAACAAACCTTTCTTAAGGTAACCTCCGTCTACTGTTACAGATGTCGACTCGGCCAGAGTTGGTAAAAAACTAATCCTGACTTTTGCTCTAAGGAACTTCTTTACCTCCTTATAAATTTGATATTAGAAATTTTTCCTTACCCTTGCTCTAGACTACAGTGACATGTTTCTATAGCAACAATAGTGGTGGCCCCACTGCCCACTGCTCTTTCGCATTGTATAGAATAAATACTTTTGAAGGAATATTCGTTCAAGTGCATAAATTGCAGAATTAAAGTCTTTCCCCCTGACAAAATACTGCATGCGACAAATATTGTTGATGGCCCCTTGATGAAATAGAAGTTCTCAAGCCACATATAACCAATATATTTCTGCAGGATTTTTATTTTACGGAATATACGGGGTATAACTTTAAGTCATCTTCACAATGTCGAAGTATTACGAACTTCATGCTCATACCTTGACTTCAATGACGACCATTTATTTAACACGGATTCTGAGACCTCGACAGAAGACTGTGAACATTATACTTTGTGTCAACAGATTTAGACGATTCAATTTAATATTTTGTGGTTCAAGAAAAGTATAAATACCAAGTAGATGATAACGTGACCATTGTGATGATTCACCTTTTTCTTACTACCTCAAAGTGACCGGTTCCGTTTAATATTTTAACTGAAGTGCAATAACAAATGCAGAAGATGTCTTTGAAACCGTCCATCACATTAGTGTGAGTAGCGATAAAAGTGCAGTGGACCCGTCGTTACAGAAAAATATTGAGCTGTGTTCTAAATGGATTGAACTTTAACAGCGAATCTGGAGGAATGTTTTAAAATTTGAGTAGAAAGGTTTAGCTGGAGACTTACGTACCAATTGATTTAGATGTATCTTTCTTCTCTGAAATACGACTAAAGTGAAAGTAACTTGTTACTATAAATAGAAAAGAGTGTGACTTTCGTGTGAAAATGAATACGCTCAAGATAGACAACCTCCGAATTTTAAAAATTTAAATTATAAAAGGTTATTTGTATGATGTAACTGTGTATGGGAAATAATAGACCAAGAAATTATTTTGTTTAAGGATGTGTTCGCATGTGGTAATATTTTGACCTAAAACTGCTCACTGCAAGATGCCGACTAGATCGTTCAGTTTCTGTAGATCCTATAAGATGTGACTTTTCTTTCCAATTACAAAATACTAGTTACCTGAGTATATACTTACTTGAAATTTGGTTGCTATAAGTAACGTTCGTAATAATAGTAGAGTTTATAGTTCTATATTGATACTCACAGAACATAAATACAAGCAGTACATATAATTACCTAAATAGTTCTCAACATAGCGATCACCAGCTGCGAGTGTGGTTACGAATAAGAATGATGATATAAGATCTGACTTTTGACCACTTTCATTATTCGCAACGACATGCCGCTGGTGATAGAAATAATAATAATAATAATAATAGAATTTCTAACGCGCTGTAACACCACATAAAAAGTATGTTCGAAGTGTTTATAGATCGTCCCATTCTTGATGATAGAAAGGTTTTGAGCTTTGATTTGAACATTTAATGATGGAGAAGGTTTGATGACATCTGGTAAGGAATTCCACAGTGTAGCAGCAGCATAAGAATGATCCTTGTCAGAAACCCTTAAATATCATGTCGATGTATTTATATTTTAATTCAATTTACATTTCTAAGTTTATTCTTATGACGACACGTTTGTAGACGCCTGCCCACTTAAAGCGGCCCAGGCTTTATTTGTTTCGGACAATCATCCGACAGCCTCAAACACATGAAATCTTTTGGTTAGCTAATCAGAAATAGTCTACAGAGCTTACCTTTGAAATTTGAGCCTTCAAATCCATGTGTATCCATAATTATTCCGTGTTTGAAAAATCATAATGACTTAAGAAATTACTAACGTCCCGCCATATTGGAAAACGGTTCGTCTTGATAATCAAAGAGTTATCCTTCCCGTCGTGCAATAGCGGTCATCTATATATGACTATAACGTCATTAATGTATTTGCAACCACACAATGTTTCCATGATGGAGACCACCTACACGAAAAAATAAGTAAATGCTAGTAACAAGGTATTTTGCAGAATATCTCAAGCTTGAATACTTTCTAGACTTTTAATGTAACAAAGGCCACGATGAAAGCCTGGCCAATACAAGTTTCTGTACAAAACTTCATATATGAGATGAATGAAAATGTGTGAACTCAACATGAAACGTATTGAACTCAATACTTCGATTTTGCTAACGCTCCCTTGAATTCATATGCTCAATCTCAAGCAGCAAGTACGCTGACAATTATTTGGACAACAGAAAAATTGAACTGGTTATTACTTACCAGTCTGTGAGTCTGCACATTAAAAATAATATGGAAGTTATTAAAATTTACAGAAATTTAAGAAGAGTGAAACCATAATTTGAAGTACAATCTAAGATTTGCAATTTTTAACCGCTTCCCTAATTTTTTTTGCTCAATTCCGCAAGTACGCGAAATTTATTTACACAAAATGGACGTTTTTTGTCGGGAGCTGAATAAATAAAATGGAAATGTAAAATTAACAAAATTAACGATAAATAAAATGTAACAAACCTACTGCAAAAAATGACCAAAATTTTTTTTGGGCCAATATTCAAAACACAAAATGGCCGTATGTATGCGCAATACCTACACAAAATGGCCGTATGTATGCGCCATACCTACACAAAATGGCCGTATGTATGCGCAATACCTACACAAAATGGCCGTATGTATGAGCAATACCTACACAAAATGGCCGTATGTATGCACAATACCTACACAAAATGGAAATATAAGACTATATACGCCACCGATGAAATGACATACATGTAATTTGATTAAATAATACGTGCGTCGTGATAAATGATAAATGATAAATGAATGAAATGAAATGAAACGATAAATGAAATGATGAATGAAATGAAATGATAAATGAAAAAAAATGAAATGATATGATAAATGAAACGATAAATGAAATGATGAATGAAATGAAATGATAAATGAAATGAAATGATAAATGAAATGATAAATGAAATGATAAGATAAATGATACGATAAATGAACGATAAATGATATGATAAATGAAATGATATGATAAATGAAATGAAATGATAAATGAAATGATAATGAAATGAAATGAAAATGAAATGATAAATGAAATGAAATGATAAATGAAATGATAAATGAAAATAAAAGAAATGATATGATAAATGAAATGAAATGATAAATTAAATGAAAATGATATGAAAATGAAGTGATAAATGATATGAAAAATGATAAATGAAATGAAACGAAGCGAAACGATTTACGTAAAGAAATGAAATGATTATTATTTACAAACTTCGTCTGTATTTATAGTTTCTACGTGAAATAAAATCGGAGTTGTACATACAATTGTTATTTGGATACAGGGAACGTTTCTTACAGCAAGAAATTTATTAATAGGCGTTTGACTGAACAGCTGAAATAATTTCATATGTTAATTTATTCAGAAATTAAAAAATCAAACATTTTATCCCAAATCAATTCTATTTTTAAAATGATCTTCACAACGAACTTAGTACTTATACCTTGACTGCAAAAGCCACATTCGTGTACCCTGGAAGTTTGATTGGATTGTACACAAGCAACCCGGACCAATCAAAGTCCCCGACAGAAAGTCTGTGAAAGCCTTGGTTTTTACAGCTATTCTTTCAAGGGCTCTGATTGGCTGTATTGCCATCAAATGCTACGCTAAGTTCGTTAAACCTTCACCGTATCATATTATGAAGAAAGATTCTGACAATTTTTGATTTTTATGTTTTGAAAAATATAGGCAAAATAAGACGCAAACAAATAAGTAAATAAAATTTCCAGATCGATATGTGATCGTATATTCTCCTAGATCGATATGTGATCGTATATTCTCCTAGATCGATATGTGATCGTATATTCTCCTAGATAGATATGTGATCGTATATTCTCCTAGATCGATATGTGATCGTATATTCTCCTAGATCGATATGTGATCGTATATTCTCCTAGATCGATATGTGATCGTATACTCTCCTAGATCGATATGTGATCGTATATTCTCCTAGATCGATATGTGATCGTATATTCTCCTAGATCGATATGTGATCGTATATTCTCCTAGATCGATATTGATCGTATATTCTCCTAGATCGATATGTGATCGTATATTCTCCTAGATCGATATGTGATCGTATATTCTCCTAGATCGATATGTGATCGTATATTCTCCTAGATCGATATGTGATCGTATATTCTCCTAGATCGATATATGATCGTATATTCTCCTATGTAGGGCATTTACTTATCATATTGACTGGATAAATTTTACACAATGAAAAAAAAAAGAGATTTTGATTTAGAAAATTGATCACCGATTTTCCGTCTAGTCAGAAGTAAGAACCATGTGCTGCAGCTTAATAAAGTAACAACACAACTTTAATTCAGTCAATAACCAATCTGTTTGAGTCGTTAGAATTCTATTTTAAAAATAAATAGCATGATTGTATTGCATTAAACCCCTTGTCGGCAGCATACAGATATCGGTAAAACATTACAATGTTTTTTTTATAAAAATAACGTGAATAATTGAATATGTACAAAAGTACATGCAAAAAAAAAAAAAACAAACAACGCAATATATAAAACAAATATACGCGTCATTGTCCTTATGGGCAGCATACATACAATAATACACAATATAATACAGATTATAGCTTTCCCATGGCCCTTTGCACATACATACAATAATACACAATATAATACAGGATATAAGTTATAGGGTTTTTTCCCTCATACCGGTCCTCACCCATTTTGGAAGGGCGAGTAGGTGAAAGTTTATGGTGACCGTGTTTGTTTATTTCCAGCCTACACCTACCGTCCCTTCCAGCCTTCAGTTCCATTCAGTGAAGGGACGAGTAGGTGAAAGTTTATGGTGACTGTGTTTGTTTATTTCCAGCCTACACCCATCCTCCCTTCCAGGCTACACCTACCCGTCCCTTCCAGCTTTCAGTTCCATTCAGTGAAGGTGCGAGTAGGTGAAAGTTTATGGTGACTGTGTTTGTTTATCTCCAGCCTACACCCATCCGTCCCTTCCAGGCTACACCTACCCGTCCCTTCCAGCTTTCAGTTCCATTCAGTGAAGGTGCGAGTAGGTGAAAGTTTATGGTGACTGTGTTTGTTTATCTCCAGCCTACACCCATCCGTCCCTTCCAGGCTACACCTACCCGTCCCTTCCAGCCTTCAGTTCCATTCAGTGAAGGGACGAGTAGGTGAAAGTTTATGGTGACTGTGTTTGTTTATCTCCAGCCTACACCCATCCGTCCCTTCCAGGCTACACCTACCCGTCCCTTCCAGCCTTCAGTTCCATTCAGTGAAGGGCGAGTAGGTGAAAGTTTATGGTGACTGTGTTTGTTTATTTCCAGCCTACACCTACCCGTCCCTTCCAGCCTTCAGTTCCATTCAGTGAAGGGACGAGTAGGTGAAAGTTTATGGTGACTGTGTTTGTTGGTGATCCAATGTAACTTTACTCGGGTACATATATTTCGAATGAATCGTAGTAATGATTTGAATGAGAGTTATTGGTTTAGTTTATGGAGTTTGTGAGGTGGTGATGTTAGTAATGAAGATGCTATTGCCGATTATGATGATAATGATTATGGGGATGATGAAGATTGAGGTAAGGGGGTGATTTAAAAAGTCACTTTACCTTCAATGAAGCACATAATTATTACAAGCTCTAGAAAGAGGGTCGTGATGTTAAACCAACGCATATTGGTAGTAATAGGCTAGAGTTCACCAAGCCTTGAATGGTATCTCTGTGGAATATCAATGGAGGCAACTGTCGAGATGTGCACGATGCTTGCTGAGATACCCCTATGGATCTGAGAATGTGTAACTTTCAATTTATACTTTTTGCCCCATAGGCAGCGTTCGTGACGTACCAGAACTTTCGTGGTGAAAATTCTCAAATTCTTTCGCGGATTGGTAGACTGGGATTATTCTACCAATTCTATCAGGAACAGCTGTTTCACATTGGACAATGAGTTGTTGTTTTGAAAGGTTAGTATGTAAAGATATTTACAATCCAACTGGTCAATATATTATTCAGTAAAACTATCGACTTAATAACAGTTACCAATATCTTTATAAAATGGAAAGAAAAGAGTAATATATAAATTGGGCTAAGCCTAATCTGATATTAATACACATAATTAATATTATTTTAATACCGACATATATATGATTCAGAAATAACCCCGATTCTGAACAATGTCTGACCGATCAACTCTCTTTATGATTCATCTTATTTCAAACAGATGAAAGGCCGATGCACTTTTATGACACTGACCTGAATTTCTGGAAGCCGTCGACCATAGCAGATTATGAATCCATCGCATTCTCGAATCTCAACTATAAAACCAAATTTCAATCTTTGGAAACATGTGTTTCATAGAGCAGATTGTGAATCCATCGCATTCTCGAATCTCAACTATAAAACCAAATTTCAATCTTTGGAAACATGTGTTTCATAGAGCAGATTATGAATCCATCGCATTCTCGAATCTCAACGATCCGAGATTCCGTGTTGTGGTTGTTGGTTTGTTTAGGTTAGGATTTGTGTGTGTAGGATTCTCGTGGTGTTTTGGTTAGGTTCGTTTTAGGGCTGCAAGGGATTAACATTTGTTTGTGTTAGGGTGATATTAGGTTTGTCTTATTAGGTTTTTATGATCGAGATTTGTTGATCAACCAATCACCAAACACCAATCAAGTACTGTAGGGCTAAAGGTGTGGGCTGTACTTGAATTGCTATGAAAGGGCTTGCATGCTATACATGTAAATGTATATGACTAAATAGAAATCCTAATGCGCCGTGACATCATTATGTATTTAAATACTCGTCTGCGGTGACTGTTGCATTAGATCAGACTCATGTTTCCAAAGATTAAACTTTGGTTTTCCTGGGTGGCAGTGTCATCGTGTGATGAACATGATGTATATTGTATGTTGATATTAGTAAGACAATATATCGATCAACAAATCACGCGTCAATCAAATACACGTATATCATTAATTCATTCAACTTCTTTAAAATCTGCAGATTCCCCCCCCCCCCCCCCAGGATAATTCTAAAAACAATTCAATTAAAGTCGAAAGCAGTCACAATCTGCTATTTAGAGCTGAGAAATAAATTTTGTCTTCCATTGAGAATTTTTAAGATGGCATTTAGCACTTGTGGGTACAATATGTAGACAGTTTTATGGAACAACAATCACTGGTTGAAGAATGTTATTTTAAGTATGATGTAATTATTATCTTATAACTGCACCTTTACTGACCCCTCCCCCCCCCCTTTCCTAAAAGTAATGTGATCATCATCTTACAAATGAGGTCGCTCCCCTTGTCACATAGAGCTGGTTACGCGCGTCTAAGAGACAATTAACGGAGGTCTGTCGACTGTGCACATTTAAGATCCCTGGACAGTTTGAAATCACAAAAAGAGTAGACCATTAGGTACAGAAGAGTAGGATGTAAAACTCCATTCATTTCATTAGCCCATAAGGTGCAGAAGAGTAGGACGTAAAACTCCATTCATTTCATTAGCCCATAGGGTGCAGAAGAGTACGACACGTTAAAGATCCCTCGAGTTGGAAATCGCAAAAAGAGTAGGCTAATGCCGCTGTCCTGGCAAAATTTCCCTCATTGCACACTGCATGGCTTTGCCTGTCTTCATTAGGAGTAGGATGTAAAACTCCATTCATTTCATTAGTCCATAAGGTGTAGAAGAGTAGGAAGTAAAACTCCATTCATTTCATACTTTAATCTTGTCTATGGATCCTTGCCCCCAAACACGTGTATATATAAATAACTACTACTGTATTCTTCTGATTGGATTTAGTCGATAAAAATCCTTCATCATGATATACATTAGTTGGAAATGGAAACAGTAAATGGATGAATGAAATGACAGATAAACAGGTCTTTATATCTGCCAGTTAAACAAATACAGGAACAGTAACTCAGGGGTCTTGTTCTATTTTAGTGGTTCAGTCATCTCACTAAAACATAACAAAATTGAGAATTGATGTAGTGATGGACCCATCGGAATATAAAATATGTTTTTGAGGATAATGCCCCTGGATATCAACATATAAATATACTCGTAAATTACTTACAAACCTTACACTTCAATATAAAACAAACGATCTTGTTACGGTGATTTCAGATATGACAAAATACTTAACAATTTGATATTTGCTACAGATCTGTTAGACTTATCACAATAAATATATAATTTCTGATTGCCTTATTATTTAACCAACTAATAAGATGATGATCAATTCCTTTCAAGTGTCTCAAATCCAGTTCTAACTGATAACAACCTAAAAAGAACCATTGAAACCTACATATACTGATGTATGTTTTACTGAATTCCACACTTTTCCATAAAGATGTAACGATTGATAAATTCATATCATACAAAAATGGTGCATACCCTTTAAAAATAACATCAGCTTTTTCAGGGCCAAGATATTTAAATGTGTCTGAGGTTAGGGGGACAGTATTCCAAATATTTATCATCAAAAACATTGTGAATTATACCTGAAAATATTTTTTAAATATTCCATATTTATTCACATCAAAGTTTCAAGTTTATATGAATTTGACAATTTTTTCGACCTACAAATAAAACAAGAATGTCCTTTCAATGTGCAGAACCAATTTAAGATGGTTTTATTTTAAGAGATAGTACCATCGCCCTGGAAACGTTTCAAAATACGCCTATAGACATTAAAAATCATTTAAGCCTATAGAGGTGTGAATAATTAACTTGTTGGATTCAGCACTTTTAACTCTTTTTTTAACCACAGCAGTACATGTGCTATATATATGACAGAACATGCTCAGTGTGTATCAACAAAGATTATACCAGGGGAAAAAACCAATAAAATAATTCTCAAATTTTAAACTATTTAACATGGTTTGATTATTACAGATTAAACCGTTGCCCTGGTAACGTATTAAACACACTAGAGAAACATACATAATACATATTTTACAAGTTATAACCAAATCAAGTCTGATAAACTAGAATCTCCATAATCAATCTTTCTTTTCATTTCTCATTTCTCATTTTTTTATCAGCTGGTCCACCTTCTCCAAATTCTCAAAATATTTTTTAGCATTTTTAATATTTAACAATGTAGCAGCAGAAGCTGAAACAAAAACAAAAACAATTTTCAATCAGGACAGACGTGAAGGAATAATTTGGTTTCAATTTAATGACTCATTAGGATTCAAGCGTCTTTTTTCTATATGTAAATAAATTAGAAATTTCATGTTTCTGATGCGAAAATATCATACCCTTTACATCATTCAACTGATTAGTCTGGTGTTGTAATTTAATGGACTCTAATTAGGTTCAGGTCTGTTATTTCTATGATGTAAGAACGACACGATAGTTTCAGATGGAAAATATCATGACCCTTTACATCATTCAACTGATTTAGTCTGGTGTTGTAATTTAATGGACTCTAATTAGGTTCAGGTCTGTTATTTCTATGATGTAAGAAGACCGATAGTTTCAGATGGAAATATCATGACCCTTTACATCATTCAACTGATTTAGTCTGGTGTTGTAATTTAATGGACTCTAATTAGGTTCAGGTCTGTTATTTCTATGATGTAAGAATGACACGATAGTTTCAGATGGGAAAATATCATGACCCTTTACATCATTCAACTGATTTAGTCTGGTGTTGTAATTTAATGGACTCTAATTAGGTTCAGGTCTGTTATTTCTATGAGTAAGAACAAATACCTAGAATCAACAAGTTCATTTTAAACTGCGGGATAATTGTTAGATTTAAATTATAAACAGAAACTTACGAATGGTTTTATCAGACATGATGACCATGACGAAGGTATTGGAAGTGAAGACGTCAACGAAGGCTGTGAAGGCGGAGTTGCGAACCTCCATACAATGAAAGGAGGCAGCCAGCTTACTACAACTTAATTTAAATTGTTTAATAATATTACTAATCTTCTCAAACCGGTGAACATCTTCATGTGGGCGTCTCTCACAATGGGATATCACCTGCAATTCAATTAAATGGAGTTTTACATCCTCTTTCTAGTTTTTTTATAAATGTTAATTTGAGAACAGAAATACAGTTATGCCTCCAACTATTTCAGATTGGTCTAATCAGATGAATATACCTATCTAAAACCATGACAACTAGACGTATTATATCTTCAAATGGCATAGTAAAGGTGTTGCCTGGCAACAATCACAGACAGACACACAGATGGACAGGGGCGATGGCAATATGTCTCATCCTAACCCCCAGGTATAAAAACAGTACTAATATGACCAAAATAGTCCAAGTATTGATCGTACATCAAAACACTAAAATCGTCTTTTTTCTATTAAAAAACTTGAAGTAATATGTCGATGATTATAAAGAATGATCAACTTACAAGAAATGTAGCTCGTTCAAACAACAAAACTTCATCAGCATCAATAGTATCTCCGAAGGCTGTTAAATTACTTTCCAGTTTCTGGACATTTGGAATGAGTTGATACACAATAGATGACCAGGCCTAGAAAATATCACACGGTCAAGATTAAAATGGTGGACCAAAAAAAAATCTTGACAATTTACCATCCTCAGTTTGGATGAGAAAATGAAGCCTTTTAGCTGAAATGCTAGGCAACTGAACAATAGTATATTTTTTTTTCTTGATAACGTAAAATACTGTCTACCACCTAAATATATATCATCATCCCACTTTTACACCTTGTATTAACTTGAATGTTTATTTTATGACCTCGGCCAGCGCTTTTATCACAAGAATAATAAATCTAGAATACCTTATACAAAGTCTCATCCCATATAGAAGTAGCAAAACACGTACATTCTAACGGCTTTGACAGCCTCTTTAAATCTTCTTCACGTTCTTTAAATATCTGTAACAAACATTCTGATTGGTTAAAAGAAAGAAAGAACAAAACTACTTACTTGTATTTCAATTGGCTAACAAAAATCAGCCAGTTCTTGATCAGACATCTTGGTAGATTTTACAGGATAACATCTTGGGTTCACAATGATGCTGTCTATCTCCTTGTTTGGAAGGTCTCGATTTGCGTAACTCATTCAAGGTCAAAGACTATCTTACCTCAACTGTGATAGAGACCATGGACATGAAGACCCTTTGACAGAATTGAACCCTGGACCTTCAGGTTAGAGAGCAAGCATCTAACTCACTGAGCCACCACAGCTCTCTACTGACAGGGTTGAAGTATTATCTCTACCTATACTAGGATTGAACCCTGGACCTTCAGGTTAGAGAGCAAGTATCTAACTCACTGAGCCACCACAGCTCTCTACTGACAGGGTTGAAGTATTATCTCTACCTATACTAGGATTAAACCCTGGACCTTCAGGTTAGAGAGCAAGTATCTAACTCACTGAGTCACCACAGCTCTCTACTGACGGGTTGAAGTATTATCTCTACCTATACTTGGATTGAACCCTGACCTTCAGGTTAGGTAGCAAGATCTAACTCACTGAGCTACCACAGCTCTCTACTGACAGGGTTGAAGTATTATCTCAACCTATACTAGGATTGAACCCTGGACCTTCAGGTTAGAGAGCAAGTGTCTAACTCACTGAGCCACCACAGCTCTCTACTGACAGGGTTGAAGTATTATCTCTACCTATACTAGGATTGAACCCTGGACCTCAGTTAGTGAGCAAGTATCTAACTCACTGAGCACCACAGCTCTCTACTGACAGGGTTGAAGTATTATCTCTACTATACTAGGATTGAACCCTGGACCTTCAGGTTAGTAGCAAGCATCTAACTCACTGAGTCACCACAGCTCTCTACTGACAGGGTTGAAGTATTATCTCTACCTATACTGGGATTAAACCCTGGACCTTCAGGTTAGAGAGCAAGTATCTAACTCACTGAGCCACCACAGCTCTCTACTGACAGGGTTGAAGTATTATCTCTACCTATACTAGGATTGAACCCTGGACCTTCAGGTTAGTGAGCAAGCATCTAACTCACTGAGCCACCACAGCTCTCTACTGACAGGGTTGAAGTATTATCTCAACCTATACTGGGATTGAACCCTGGACCTTCAGGTTAGAGAGCAAGTGTCTAACTCACTGAGCCACCACAGCTCTCTACTGACAGGGTTGAAGTATTATCTCTACCTATACTAGGATTGAACCCTGGACCTTCAGGTTAGTGAGCAAGTATCTAACCCACTGAGCCACTGCGGCTACCTTCATATATTATAACAAGACCATATAAAAATATAAATAACTTACTCTCTCTCGTTGATCATCTTGAACTAAATCCATTTTATGTATCAAAGAAAACACCTTAGCGTCGGGAGAGTTTTCTAAAATGGCTTCTAAACACGATTGATAATAATGCATGTCCTTTTCTAATTCTCGACTTTCAACATCAAATACATAAATTAACACCTCAACATTTCTAAATATGTTATCTCTTTGACTTGCGAAATAATTCTCCATAAACGCTTCCTGTCTGAAAATAGAACGAAATCATCTTGGTATGTATACATATCTTGTTTGAGAACCCCTGACCTGTACCCATGGATGTGAGACCAGGGGTGTAGTTTAATCTCCAAGTTGTGTTAAATACAAATAGGACTGTTTACTTTCCCAACTGGTTTATCTTTTGTTTACAAAGAATCACACCAAGTTTAAACAAAATCCATCAAGAAACCAGCTCTCTATAGTGTCCACAAAAAATTCAAAAATCAAGAGCAATCAGAGTTCATAAAATTACAACACCAGACTAAACCAGTTGAATCATGTAAAGGGTCATGATATTTTCTGGTATAGAAAAGTTGTTTGGTGAGGTCACACTTTTAAAATGTCTCCTATTTATCCAACCCCCAATTTTACACCATAACTGCCACAACTTTTGATTTCAGATTAAATTTTTGACTTACCCTCCACAATCCCATAAATTTAACACCAAGTTACCAAGGAAACGTACATGAGAATGTTCTACATCAACTGGAATAAACAGCAGAATAAATGTAAATTAATTTAATCTATTAGAAGTTTGTAGAAATAAAATCTTACAGTTAAATATTATCTAGGCCATCACATTGTAATTAATCATGCATCAACACACAAAATAAATAGGAAAAAACATCAGGCGTTGGAATAAACCTTCGGGCCTGTGTGCTTCAGGCTGGGCATTTTAAAGACAGTTGTATTAATTGCACATAAGATAAGGATAATGCCGCTGTCATGCGTTATCGTCTTCATCAACCCATAAGGTACAGAAGAGTAGGACGTAAAACTCCATTCATTTCATTAGTCCATAAGGTACAGAAGAGTAGGATGTAAAACTCCATTCATTTCATTAGACCCATAAGGTTACAGAAGATTAGGCCATTAAAACTCCATTCATTTCATTAGTCCATAAGGTACAGAAGAGTAGGACATAAAACTCCATTCATTTCATTAGCCAATAAGGTGTAGAAGAGTAGGACTAAAACTCCATTCATTTCATTATGCCCATAAGGTCAGAAGAGTAGGACATAAACTCCATTCATTTCATTAGCCCATAAGGTGTAGAAGAGTAGGATGTAAAACTCCATTCATTTCATTAGACCATAAGGTACAGAAGAGTAGGATATAAAACTCCATTCATTTCATTAGCCCATAAGGTACAGAAGAGTAGGACTGTAAAACTCCATTCATTTCATTAGCCCATAAGGTGTAGAAGAGTAGGATGTAAAACTCCATTCATTTCATTAGCCCATAAGGTACAGAAGAGTAGGACATAAAACTCCATTCATTTCATTAGCCCATAAGGTACAGAAGAGTAGGATGTAAAACTCCATTCATTTCATTAGCCATAAGGTACAGAAGAGTAGGATGTAAAACTCCATTCATTTCATTAGTCCATAAGGTACAGAAGAGTAGGATGTAAAACTCCATTCATTTCATTAGCCCATAAGGTACAGAAGAGTAGGATGTAAAACTCCATTCATTTCATTAGCCCATAAGGTACAGAAGAGTAGGATGTAAAACTCCATTCATTTCATTAGCCCATAAGGTACAGAAGAGTAGGATGTAAAACTCTATTCATTTTATTTTATTTACTTACTTGTAGCCCCAAGTCTGCGAGTATCTCTAGCAATATAATTCGCAAATATTATGGACCTCATACTGGTTTTACCAGATCCACTTTTACCCATTAACAAAACCTGAAAATACAATTCGTTTTTACATTGTATAGATCTATAACAGTCCTCCCATTGTATTTCATCTTCTCAGTAAACGAAGTTTGGAACTATAAATAAAAGGATTTAATGGGAAAACGAAAGTAGAGTTACTTCCCTAATGCCCTAAAATTTGTGTCGCTTCATAGCCAATAAACCACATTGTTTTCATCTCTTATGTCATTTTAAGAAAAAAACAATACCATACCTTCTTTTTCATCTTGGCAGGTTGAGATTTTCACGATCACAGAGTATAAATTACAGGAATCGTATCTTTTCTGATGACTCGATGAAGTTGTTTATCTAACAGTCGACCATGACCTTTATAATCACATGACCAAACACCCTGTAGTCTCGATTATATTAGACACTTTATTATAGACTCACCAGTAGTGGGATGTTTCGTAACATTGGGACATAACTGAGTATTGAAAGAGAAGTGGCGTTTGATATTTAAAAGAAAGGAGTCATACCTTCTAAATTTGGTCAGAAACAAACTGGTAGGCACATGATGCATAGGAGATTATGTCCAATTGCAAATTTACAATTTTTTTTATATACATGCCCGATATTGAAGTCATCGAATTTCTAGCAAAATAGTTGATCCGTGGTAATCGATAAATAAGCTTCGGCTTGTTTCCAAAAACATATATATATTTATTAATTTACTTCTGGCAAATTTTGAATAAATCGAATTTCAAGCAAAATAGTTGACCTTTCGGAATTTTCAGATCAAACATTACCGGTATTTTTAGCAAAATCGGAGCAGAATTAGAAATAACCATCAGAGCCAACCAGTCAAATTAAAGAATAAGACTATATAGGAAGTGACGAGTGCTAATTAATGATTGCTATATAAAATAGTGCTCAATTAAAAGTATATTTGTGACAAGTTATAGTTTTAAACAATCTGAACTGATGTACACTATATGGTAGGAATTAACTCTAACTCAGCTGACAGGCGATCACAGAGTCACAAAGGTATTGTTAAATATAAGCTCTACTACTATAATATTAAAGTATTTTGAAAATATGTATGGACAGACTACTCCTCTGAACCTTATGGGCCAGTAAAGACAGGTAAACACCATGCATTGTAATTGTCAAAGGATTTTAAAAATTAGCTTACTACTCTTATTTTGATTAATAAATCCCTTGATTTAGGACAGAAACGCCACACATAAGTGCGAGGAAGCTAATTTTGTGATTTCAAAGATCCCTCGACAGTTGGAAATCGCACAAAGAGTAGGCTAATGCCACTTCCCAGGCATAATTTTACTCATTGCACATTGCATGTCGTTCCTCAACCTCATTAGATACATAAGACCCTATCTACCCACCAAACCTGTCTATCCTGATAGTTCGGCCGGTGCTCTACAACAAATTCAGCTTTACAGAAACTGCCAGGTTTTACAAAATAGCACATACTTTATAGGCTTGATATAATTTGACAGGCAACTAAAAACACCCCTTATTTTATAAATGAGCTCTTCCAATTTTAAATATACAGCATCATATTAATAGAAAGTATGTATGTGTGGTAGAGTTCAATAGAAAGCTGAGGGATGTCAAAATAGATTACCGGTACACTATAAAATAACAATATATAATATTTCAACGTTTATTATTTCTCTTAGCACTTTTACAGCAAACAACAATCATTGCATTAATAACCCTAATATTGTCAATAATTTACATAAATATAATAAATATATATTGAAAATATCCAAACTGGTCCTAGAATACAGTAATCTGATTGGATAATAAACCTTAATTAATAATTAATTTTAGTGATTGACCAATCAGATGACTGGAACACTAAATCATTTTAAGTTAAGTTTTCAAGAATAAGATCCCAGATGACTAGAACACTAAAATCATCTTAAGTTAAGTTTTCAAGAATAAGGTCCCAGATGACTGGAACACTAAAATCATCTGAAGTTAAGTTTTCAAGAATAAGGTCCCAGATGACTGGAACACTAAAATCATCTTAAGTTAAGTTTTCAAGAATAAGGTCCCAGATGACTAGGGAAAACTAAAATCATCTTAAGTTAAGTTTTAAGAATAAGGTCCCAGATGACTGGAACACTAAAATCATCTTAAGTTAAGTTTTCAAGAATAAGGTCCCAGATGACTGGAACACTAAAATCATCTTAAGTTAAGTTTTCAAGAATAAGGTCCCAGTTGACTGGAACACTAAAATCATCTTTAAGTTAAGTTTTCAAGATATAAGCCCAGATGACTGGAACACTAAAATCATCTTAAGTTAAGTTTTCAAGAATAAGGTCCAGATGACTGGAACACTAAAATCATCTTAAGTTAAGTTTTCAAGATATAAGCCCCAGATGACTGGAACACTAAAATCATCTTAGTTAAGTTTTCAAGAATAAGGTCCCAGTTGACTGGAACACTAAAATCATCTTAAGTTAAGTTTTCAAAATAAGGTCCCAGATGACTGGAACACTAAAATCATTTAAGTTAAGTTTTCAAGAATAAGGTCCCAGATTGACTGGAACACTAAAATATCTTAAGTTAAGTTTTCAATAATAAGGTCCCAGATGACTGGCACACTAAAATCTTTTTAAGTTAAGTTTCAAGAATAAGGTCCAGATGACTGTACACTAAAATCATCTTAAGTTAAGTTTCAAGAATAAGGTCCCAGATGACTGGAACACTAAAATCATCTTAAGTTAAGTTTCAAGAATAAGGTTCAGATGACTTGAACACTAAAATCATCTTAGTAAGTTTTCAAGAATAATACCTACTGTGGTATAAATAATCTAACTAAGATCTCTTAATGATAATCTAGATAATATCTGGAACAAAACATTAAAATTTAAACTTGGTCAATAAGAGTCATATTATATAGAATATACCTGCTGTATAAATAACATAACACAATCCTTATATAATCTGATAATCTAACAAAACATTAAAATTTTAAACTTGGTCAATAAGAGTTATATTTATCAGTAGATATACCTGCTGTTATAAATAACATAACAAATCCTTATATAATCTGATAAATCTAACAAAACATTAAAATTTTAAACTTGGTCAATAAGAGTATATATTCATCAGTAATATACCTGCTGTTATAAATAACATAACATAATCCTTATATAATCTGATAAATCTAACAAAACATTAAAATTTTAAACTTGGTCAATAAGAGTATATATTCATCAGTAGATATACCTGCTGTCATAAATAACATAACACAATCCTTATTAATCTGATAAACTACAAACTAAAATTTTAAATTGTCAATAAATATCATATTCACCTGATAAATGCTGTTATAATTAAGAGTACAGAATCCTTGAATATATATTGAAATATCTATAACAAAGAATTAAGTTAAACTACAAAGAATATCATATCAGTGATATTCCTTTCAAATATACACATAACAAATCTATAAATGTTTACAAAATATTCTAATGTCTTATAACTTTTCTATAAGGGGTTTATTTAGGTCTTGAATATATATAAATAGTCTTCAGAAGTACTAGAAATACACAAAAATCACATAATTCCTTAAATATACCTCAAACTAGGAATTTTACTTTCTATTTCTATATATATCTTTTCTATAAGGGTATTGATTTGGGTCTTGAATATATGTAAATAGTCTTCAGAAGTACTAGAAATACAAAAAATCATATAATCCTTCAAATCTCAAAACTAGGAATTTTACTTTCTATTTCTATATATATCTTTTCATAAGGGATTGATTTGGGTCTTGAATATATGTAAATAGTCTTCAGAAGTACTAGAAATACAAAAAAATATAATTCCTCAAAAACTACGGAATTTTACTTTCTATTTCTATATATATCTTTTCTATAAGGGATTGATTTGGGTCTTGAATATATGTAAATAGACTTCAGAAGTACTAGAAATAACAAAAATATATAATTCCTCAAATATACTCAAATAGGAATTTTACTTTCTATTTCTATATATATCTTTTCTATAAGGGGTTGATTTGGGTCTTGAATATATGTAAATAGTCTTCAGAAGTACTAGAAATACACAAAAATCACATAATTCCTTCAAATATACCTCAAACTAGGAATTTTACTTTCTATTTCTATATATATCTTTTCTATAAGGGGTTGATTTGGGTCTTGAATATATGTAAATAGTCTTCAGAAGTACTAGAAATACACAAAAATCACATAATTCCTTCAAATATACCTCAAACTAGGAATTTTACTTTCTATTTCTATATATATCTTTTCTATAAGGGGTTGATTTGGGTCTTATAATCCTAGAGACTTGTGGCTTTGAGAGCTGAAATTTCGACCGAGCTGTGAACACTATTATTGATAAGCTTAACTAACGATTCCTGTTTCTCAGAATAAGTTATGATTAGAAACATAATATGGTAAACATGCCTCTTAAAGCTAAATACTCAAGAATCATTTTATGATTCATAAAAAATAATTGCACATCAAAATTTAATCCAGTCATATCATACAATAATGGTTTAAATTAGTATATCAATTACACCCCTCAACATTGTAATGAACTCTCCTACACCATGCATATATTCTATCAATATGATAAGAAATATGGAAGAGTTCAATTTAAAATAAGGGGTGTTTTACTTATTAACTTATTAGAGACAATAATAAAATATTAATCAATTTTCTATAAATACTTTTCATATCAAAAAGTCTTTCATAAAAAATTTAAAAACAAACCTCTTAGATAACAAATATTGTATAGAAAAGTTAGTTTTTATTACAAAAATAAGTTTAAAAATATATTAACCCTTACAACTTCTTAGAATAGAACTTTTACCTTTCAACCATATTCTATCAATTAGTGAAACGCTTTAATCCTGTACCAGACTTTGTAGAATAGTAACTTGTTACCTTTCAACCACCCTGATCTCTTCAATTAGTGAACACTGCTTTAACCCTGTACCAGTATTTTAGAATAGTAACTTGTTACCTTTCAACCACCCTATCTCTTCAATTAGTGAACATTGCTTTAATCCTGTACCAGTACCTTCTGTTGAATAGTAACTTGTTACCTTTCAACCACCCTAATCTCTACAATTAGTGAACATTGCTTTAACCCTGTACCAGTACCTTCTGTTGAATAGTAACTTGTTACCTTACAACCACCCTAATCTCTACAATTAGTGAACATTGCTTTAACCCTGTACCAGTACCTTCTGTTGAATAGTAACTTGTTACCTTTAAACCCACCCTAATCTCTACAATAGTGAACACTGCTTTAACCCTGTACCAGTACTTCTGTTGAATAGTAACTTGTTACCTTTCAACCACCCTAATCTCTACAATTAGTGAACACTGCTTTAACCCTGTACCAGTACCTTCTGTTGAATAGTAACTTGTTACCTTTCAACCACCCTAATCTCTACAATTAGTGAACATTGCTTTAACCCTGTACCAGTACCTTCTGTTGAATAGTAACTTGTTACCTTTCAACCACCCTAATCTCTACAATTAGTGAACACTGCTTTAATCCTGTACCAGTACCTTCTGTTGAATAGTAACTTGTTACCTTTCAACCACCCTAATCTCTACAATTAGTGAACACTGCTTTAACCCTGTACCAGTACCTTCTGTTGAATAGTAACTTGTTACCTTTCAACCACCCTAATCTCTACAATTAGTGAACACTGATTTAACCCTGTCTGCTAGGCGACTAGGTGCCGTGGGTTCGAATCCCGATCGGTGCGAGGAAATGAAAATTAGGTCTGATTCCTAGGCCTGTGCTTTCCCAGAACTACGAGATAGTAGTCTCCCTCCCCCCTACTTAACCTCTTGTATTGCATTTAGGGTAAATGGTTATGTCAATAAACAAAGAATCATGTTAAATTAAACTGTAGTCACCAGGTTCCTTGCCTTTCAACTGAGCTAATTTATGTCTGTTTAAATGTTGAATTAAGTTACATTTCCGTTCGAAACCCTTACCACAGATTTCACATTTCTTTATTTCCCCAGCAACGTGAGTATTCATATGTTTCTTCAAATCTCCCGAACGCGCCATTCGTTTACCACAAACACCACATTCATAAGGTTTCTCTCCAGTATGAGTTCTAATATGTTCATTTAGATTTCCGTTTTGAGTAAAAGCTTTACCACAGATATCACATTTATAGGGTTTCTCTCCTGTATGAAGTCTCATGTGTTTATTAAGACTGTCTCTTCTATTTAAAGGTTTATTACAGATATCACATTTAAAGGGTTGTTGATTTACGTGGATTCGAACATGACTTTGGAAAAGTTCTGCTAAATGAAAAGACTTACCACAGATATCACAATGGAAAGCTTTTTTATCAGAATGGGTCAGGACGTGTTTTTTCAAATTTCCCTTGACCGTGAAACGCCAGCCACAGATTAGACAAACGTGAGGTTTGTGGCCCGAATGAACTTTTTTATGTTTGTAGAGCCCGCCACTGTGTCGGAACGACTTCCCACAGAAACAGACGTAATCTTTCTCTCCCGTGTGAATTGTAATATGTTTCTGTAAATATCGGCCATCACTAAACGTTCGTCCACAAATTCCACAAGAATAATTTCTCTCGCCAGTATGAATTCGGATATGAATCACTAAATTACAGTTCTGTATAAATGATTTACCACAAACTATACAAATATAAGGTCTCTCACCGCTGTGAACACGAACGTGCCGATGGAGGCCATGTCTCTGGCGAAATATTTTACCACAAATTCCACACGTCCAAATAAACGGGTCGAGAGGACGTTCGTTGATGTGTTTTCGTTGATGACGTAGTAAATGATATTGGCTAGAGTATGATTTACTACAAACATCACAGTTGTAATAGTTTGCATTCATGTTTCTTAGTTACTGTAACAATTCTGAAATTTCTGCATGGTTTGTAAGGAATTTCTTCAGGCTCCTATATTTGGTGCCAATGATTGTCCCTGTTAGATCTGAATTCTGGAGCTATGTTGTCATTTGTTACAAACCTGAAAAAAAAGTCAAAACTGATTGATATCAAACACGTATTAAAGTTTGGCTCAATATTATCCATTAAAATAAATTGAACTATTGGACTGTCTTTAGGCCTTAACAAGATACAACAGTGCAAAATAAATCAGGTTTTATGTCCTACTCTTCTGCATATTATAGGCTAATGAAGACAGGCAATGCCAGGTATTGTGCAATCAGGGAAATTTTGCCAGGACAGCTGCATTAGCCAACTCTTTTTGCAATTTCCAACTGTCAAGAGATCTTTAACCTACACAGCCCGTAGAACACAGTAGGGCCCACCTTGGTTTATTGTCCCATACTAACGACTGGACGCTTCTTCCCTCACACCTTTATCACTTCCAGCCCTTCTCCCAATTTATAATGAAACGAATGGAGTTTTACGTCCTACTCTTACCCCTATTGTATTGGCTTACTGCTTATGACTTAATAACTAAACTTTAGGCCTAGAATATTAACCTCAAAATAAATAGTTTGACAAACAACTCAATTTACAGGATTAGGTTTAGAAGGCCATCATCTAACGTAACAAATGAACCCTGGACCCAAATGTAGGAGCTAAAAGGTTTAATAATCTATTCTCATCATACTTTTCTAACAATCTTTGCTGACGGCAATGGTAGCATGGCACTGTCGATGGTCTGCTATGTCAGGAATCGCTTACCGATGGAATGCAAGCCTGAAACTGTAAAATTTGTCCAGGAATCGAATGATTAGTTTGTTAACGTGTTCACAAGACCGATTTCTATCCATTAATCAGACCTGTAGGCTACATCCATTCAATTTAAATATATTCATAAGATCTGTGTATTGTTTTTATTCTGCAATGCAGGGACGATAAGAATGAATATGATTAGGTCATTTCGTATTTCACAGCTGAAATCTCTTGAGGGTTGTTTCGTATCATTTTTATAATAAGACATTTCGTCACAATAAGTTTCATTTCACGTGACAAAGAAAAGTTTTTGATGTCTGTAGCCGATATTTAAAAACTGGAGTTGTTTCCCCTAACACATTAAAACAAAGGTGGAATTTGAAAATTTAAATTTTGCAATGATTAACTCAAGAGTAGTTTTGGTCGGGGAATTTTGTTTATTGCAAAAGCGAACGCCAAATCCCAAAAGTTGTAAAAGATAAAAATTGGCGGAAATTAGAAAAAAAACCTTCACGTGCAGGTTGGTAGATATGTAAACAAAACCTACTTGACGTCATTGTCACGTGATAAAACAGGTCGGTCAGCCAGAAGTGAAATATACGACATTCGGTTGAAAACTATGTGAATTTTTCCCCAAATATTTTGGAATAATTATTTCGGTTTGTGAAATATGGGATGTAACCACACTGCTATTCTTGTCTAACTTTCGAGTAAGGATTCGGACGTGTTTTTATTGAAAATTCCGACAATATCGGAATGCAACATTGTCATTGGTATCTCAGACAACAACTAACTCAATGTAACCGCAGGTGACAATAGTAACTAATGAAATTTATCAGTAATTGGATTATCGTTAATTAATCATTAATCAACAAGATGGAGTCTGCTAATTATGTAAGTATTTTTTTTATTATTTTTTGTTAAAAAAAATAGTATTTTTATTTTGTCATACTGATATGTTCTACTCTAGTGATAAATAGGTCTGTGCCCATAATAATTTGATATTTGTAGCAAAACAGGCCCTACCTATTTATCTGAGCAATGCAAACCCATTATTTTTGTCTACATTCCTGAAGAGAATCGGATTATGAGCCGTAAAATAGTAGCTTACTGTTAGTCTTCATGTTGCTAAAAATATAACATTAAGCCTATAGTATTATTATATGGTTCATTTTGAAAAAAAAACAAAACATTTCTCTTCCCAAATTTAGACTCCTTATTTATACTTTTACCAATGCAAAGACAGTCTTGGGCTAATACTAGGCCAGTGCTTTATTGGAGAATATCTCTTATAATACTCTATACCATAACAGTAGACTGCTATTTGAGGCTGCCTATTGCAATTATTCTCAGAAAATTAATGACAAAAATTAAAAAATTCTTGGCTCAGATAATAAAAGTACCAAGGTACCAGTATTAGAATTTATCTCGTTAGTTATGTCACCTTATTAATATACCGGTATATTGCCATGTCGGTATATTGCCATGTCGGTATATTGCCATGTCGGTATATTGCCATGTCGGTATATTGCCATGTCGGTATATTGCCATGTCGGTATATTGCCATGTCCGTATATTGCCATGTCGTATTGAAAATTAGGGATTGCCACTTAATAGTTTATAAAGATATTATAAGAGATATCTACCCATATTGAAAATTGGGCTTGCCCTTAAAGTTTATATTAGGTGTTATAAGAGATATTCTCCAATAGAAGCACTGGTCTAGATCACAAATATTAGGTGTTATAAGAGATACTCTCCTATAGAAGCACTGGCCTAGGTCACAAGTATTAGGTGTTATAAGAGAAACTCTCCTATAGAAGCACTGGCCTAGGTCACAAGTATTAGGTGTTATAAGAGATACTCTCCTATAGAAGCACTGGTCTAGGTCTACAAGTATTAGGTGTTATAAGAGATACTCTCCTATAGAAGCATTGGTCTAGATCACAAGTATTAGGTGTTATAAGAGATACTCTCCTATAGAAGCACTGGTCTAGGTTACAAGTATTAGGTGTTATAAGAGAAACCCTCCCAATAGAAGCACTGGCATGGGTTACAAGTAGAAACTATGCTATAAATTTCAGTATAGATATATGGATAGTTATAAAGTTATTTCACTTCTGTAGAAAACCATGGTGATACATTGTATAAGGGGCTGACAACAGGTCCAGGCAGGCCCAAAAAATATTTGGCTCCCCTTAAAAACTTAAATGACTTGAATTCTTTTTGTGTTACAAAGTTGAGCCACGCCTTAATGAAGTGGACTGTGGGGCTGGCTGCGGGGTTTCACTGTCATGGAGACGGTATAGGATATATTTTTCAAGGAGTAATATGACTAATCAGGAAGTAGAGTTAGTGAGGGTGGGGCAAGCTAACTTTTGAGACATTTTGAAACTCTACCTGTAACTTGTACCTGCCAGATCTGAATTATACCCTTTATACAGGACATCAAGGCAGACTGAACCTACATTGTTGGTTCATACCAGAATCAGGACTTGAGGATAATATAACCCTTTACATCATTTGACTGATTTAGTCTGGTGTTGTAATTTAATGGACTCTAATTAGGTTCAGGTCTGTTATTTCTATGATATAAGAATGACTCGATAGTTTCAGATGGGAAAATATCATGACCCTTTACATCATTCAACTGATTTAGTCTGGTGTTGTAATTTAATGGACTCTAATTAGGTTCAGGTCTGTTATTTCTATGATATAAGAATGACTCGATAGTTTCAGATGGGAAAATATCATGATCCTTTACATCATGTAACTGATTTAGTCTGGTGTTGTAATTTAATGGACTCTAATTAGGTTCAGGTCTGTTATTTCTATGATATAAGAATGACTCGATAGTTTCAGATGGGAAAATATCATGATCCTTTACATCATGTAACTGATTTAGTCTGGTGTTGTAATTTAATGGACTCTAATTAGGTTCAGGTCTGTTATTTCTATTATATAAGAACAAGGCAATAGTTTCAGATGGGAAAATATCATGATCCTTTACATCATTCAACTGATTAAATCTGGTGTTCTTAACCAAATAGGTTTGGGTCTGTTATTTCCAAGACGTAAGAACGACCTGATAGTTTCAGATGCTTGTTTCTGGTAAGAAGAAACACGGTGCTCTAGAAATATGATTGTCTGTTTAAAAGTGTTTTAAAACCTGACACAATGTTTCGTAATAACATGACATTGTGAAGATAACCTGATACAAGAAAGGTGGTTATTAAGTCAAGGTATAAGCAATGTTTGTATTAGTTGACATTATGAAAGTGATACTGAGTCAAGGTATAAGCCTTTTAGATTTGATATTTTAGAAGACTAGTCTAGTACAGTAAGGTATAAGAAATTTATGTGTGTTATACAAGCTTGGCTAGTACAGTAAGGTATAAGACACATTTTTGTATGTGATGTTATACAAGACTAGTAGCTAGTACAGTCAAGGTATAAGAAACAGTTTTGTAAAAGATTGACATTGTGAAGAAATAAACCTGTGAAGTAATGATATATTATATTGTATATTATACCTACCTGTAAGGTGATCATATTATAATTCATACCTGAGGTCTATTTCAACACGTTTCATGCTTCAGTCAGTTTCAATAACAAACAGGGTGATATTACAGTATATAAAATAACAAACAGAATACACTGGGTCCTAGAATATGTTACAATTTAAATTTATATTCTCTAAAATAATTTCTTGGTTTTATCTAGTTGTTTTATATTGGCAAGCTTAAAGTTCCTCTAAACCGCATCCTCTATAAACCAGCATCTCCTGTAAACAGGCATATTTGAAAAGTTCTGGCAGAATCACTATATAATACATAGGAGATAATCTCCGGTAAACTGGAACCCCCTCTAAACTGTAATCTGGCATCGAAATCAAGTCCCAAAGTAGTCAATCTATAGTTAATTAGTCTCTCTAAACCAGCATCTGAATTCGTATTATTTGAATTTTAATTTTGTGATGGCATGAAAGATGAATAAGACACGTGCTGATTAATCATTAATCCAATTAATTCTGTAATATATATCTTATGAAAACTGGTGTATATAAAAGGGGTACAATTAATGTGAATGCACTAAATTAATTGACTAGTCCTGATGAGGATTGTGTATCTTATTATACCGGTATATAAAATGTTGGTATATATTTGACAAGACATGATAGAAATCTGAGTGATGATAAAGTGATTTAATCAGACAATAGGCAATTATTAATTACTTATTGATTAATTAGAAGCTCGTTAAGACTGTCAGTATATCAGGTATCTATTGTAGGTGATGATAGTATATCTGATGGGATGTGTAATATAAGATAATGTAGGTAATATATTAGAGGAACAGCTTCATGGTGATTTTAGTCTTGAAAAAATTAACATAGACTTCAGAAGTACTAGAAAATCACAAATATACCTCAAACTAGGAATTTTACTTTCTATTTCTATATATATCTTTTCTATAAGGGGTTGATTTGGGTCTTGAATATATGTAAATAGTCTTCAGAAGTACTAGAAATACACAAAAATCACATAATTCCTTCAAATATACCTCAAACTAGGAATTTTACTTTCTATTTCTATATATATCTTTTCTATAAGGGGTTGATTTAGGTCTTGAATATATTAAATAGTCTTCAGAAGTACTAGAAATACACAAAAATCACATAATTCCTTCAAATATACCTCAAACTAGGAATTTTACTTTCTATTTCTATATATATCTTTTCTATAAGGGGTTGATTTGGGTCTTGAATATATGTAAATAGTCTTCAGAAGTACTAGAAATACACAAAAATCACATAATTCCTTCAAATATACCTCAAACTAGGAATTTTACTTTCTATTTCTATATATATCTTTTCTATAAGGGGTTGATTTGGGTCTAGAATATATGTAAATAGTCTTCAGAAGTACTAGAAATACACAAAAATCACATAATTCCTTCAAATATACCTCAAACTAGGAATTTTACTTTCTATTTCTATATATATCTTTTCTATAAGGGGTTGATTTGGGTCTTGAATATATGTAAATAGTCTTCAGAAGTACTAGAAATACACAAAAATCACATAATTCCTTCAAATATACCTCAAACTAGGAATTTTACTTTCTATTTCTATATATTCTTTTCTATAAGGGGTTGATTTGGGTCTTGAATATATGTAAATAGTCTTCAGAAGTACTAGAAATACACAAAAATCACATAATTCCTTCAAATATACCTCAAACTAGGAATTTTACTGCTATAACTATATATATATTGAAACCTATGTGTCTTGTTAATAAAGAACAGAGATATATATTCTTAGTAAAGGCCAACATTAGGCCAGATATTGTGTTTAACATAACCTTGAATAAAACATCAAAAGACTTGAAACTGTCCTGAATGTCCAGTCTGTTAATTACACTGTCAACTCTGGTGAAGATAAAATAAACTAAAGTGAAAGTAAAATAAACTAAAATAAAAGTAGAGAGTATAGATATCTAGTTATGTAAATATTGACCTAGGATTTCAGGGTCAAGCTATTCTACTTGAAGCCGCGTTTGATGTGATAACTTTACCTGTGAAAAAGTTTGACCCCTGGTGACCTGGGCCGTTATAATTACCTATTATAGTTATTATTCACCTGTCTATCAGGTTATTATACCTTCAGGCTATTTCATTACATATTCATTACTAGTAGATTATTATTCTATTTATCACTTTTAAAATAAACATTACTAATATTGCCCTCGATCTCTCAATCCAGTTTTTGTTAAAGGGATTGTTCAAAGTTCCCTAAAATAGCATCAATTTACATCATTCTAATTTACAATCAAACATCTGTGTAATTCTACTAAAACTAAACAGTTCTATTAAAAAGATTGTAAAGAGGTTTTCTATATTTTGTATGTGTATCAGGGACACTGATATCATCAATTTACACCATTCTAATTTTCACTCAGATGTCTGTGGTTCCTGTAATTCTACTAAAACCAAACAGTTCTATTAAAGAGATTGTAAAGATGTTTTCTATATTTTGTATGTATATCAGAGACACTGTTAGCATCAATTTACACCATTCTAATTTTCAATCAGATGTCTGTGGTTCCTGTAATTCCACTTAAACTAAGTGTTTATATGTGTATCAGGGACACTGTACATCAATTTACATCATTCTAATTTTCAATCAGAGTCTAGTGTTCCTGTAATTCACTAAACTAAGTGCTTTTATGTTATCAGGAAACTGTATCATCAATTTACATCATTCTAATTTTCAATCAGATCTGTTGTTCCTGTAATTCTACTAAAACCAAAAGATTTTGATTAAATTTTTAAATTATGGGTACACTGATAGCATCAATTTATCATTCTATTTTCATAGTTTTATCAATGATTAGTAAAACTAATTCTGTATGTGTATCAAAACTGATAGGCACAATTACACATTCTAATTTTCAATCAGGTCTGTACCTGTATTCTATCTAAATTACCAAGTGTTTAAAGATTTCACAAAAATTATATTTATAATGTTAATTTTCAAAGACACAATGATGCATCAAATACGCTCAACTTTCAAAAGCGAAGACGTTACACGACCCTGTCACGAAATTTTCCATGTTTTTTTAACTTTTAAATAATTCCCCCAAAGGCTACGTGAAAAATGATCAAAGTATTAAAAATTGCCAGTTGTATATTGCCCCAAGGTTATACAATATAGTTTAATATTTATGATATAGTTTAACTATTTATACACTTACTATTGTTAGTCTTTTAGGATATAGAAATAAACAAAACAACTTTACTGAGCAATACAGCTCTTTGAAATGTATAATCCTTACTCCAGGACTTGACCTGTGCTTTCTAGGAGTTAAACTAAGAACTAAAGAGGTTTTCTAAATATGATATGTATATCAGTGAATCTGATAGCATTAATTTACATCATTCTAATTTTCAATCAGACGTCTGTAGTTCCTGTAATTCTACTAAAACTAAACAGTTCTATTAAAGAGATTGTAAAGAGGTTTTCTATATATTTGTATTTATGATAAGTGACACTGATAGACATAATTTACATCCATTCTAATTTTCAATCAGACGTCTGTAGTTCCTGTAATTCTACTAAAACTAAACAGTTCTATTAAAGAGATTGTAAAGAGGTTTTCTATATTTTGTATGTGTATCAGAGACACTGATAACATCAATTTACACCATTCTAATTTTCAATCAGATGTCTGTGGTTCCTGTAATTCTACTAAAACTAAACAGTTCTATTAAAGAGATTGTAAAGAGGTTTTCTATATTTTGTATGTGTATCAGGGACACTGATAACATCAATTTACATCATTCTAATTTTCAATCAGATGTGTGTGGTTCCTGTAATTCTTCCAAAACTAAGTGTTGGATGACGTCAATGCCAATTGATGCCTTAAGTTAGGTAATGATGAAGTGTCAATTAAAGTCACTAATGATCGTTACTAATTAATACTAATTACAGGGATTGTAAGGAGGTTTTCTGAACATTTTATTTTCCACAATATTGAAATTCAGAAAAAAATAAAAAATTTCTACCAAATTTGAATAAAAGATGAAATGTTTATGGCAAGGAAATAAAATGACATAAAGTTTAAGTTGATATGAGAGAGAGTATAATTGTTCTGCGGTCTAATTATTTTCTATTATCTCTATCTAATATTATAGTTGAAGGCTGGGTGATGCAGTAAAAACCATGCCATAGTTTGATTAATACACGAAACCCTTTGTTAGCTAGCCTACTCCCATATTCTACCCATAATCCTGTTATCAGCAATTAAAAACTTTGTTAAAGGGGCGTGGCTTATCACGTGTATGACATAAAACAGTGAAAAATCAATAATCTCCTTTTGATAAATTTTAACGATTCTAATCTGGCGTCATGAACAATGAGGCTATTTATAGAAACAGCTCAGCAGTCAAATATTAACTTGCCAGAATAATTAACTCGAAAATCTGTTTTTCTGTCCTTCGAGGCGAAGAATTGTCAACACGAATAAATTAAAAATAGTTTTTGATATTCTAGTCTTTGTTTGAAATTTTTGAGCATCCATTTCTGGACGGCCATGAAATATTTGAAGTGTGTGTCAGTAAGATTAGGTGTTTGATGACAAGTTACAGAACTCTATTTTATTAAAATGATTCTATTAGATATTCAGAATTTATAGTAAAAAATTGTTCATGTTAAATTATTTTATGATGTTAAATATATGTTATTCATTCTTATTTCTTAAAAATACAGCTTTTATATTACTCTTAAAGTAAAACCACAGGAAGACCGTTTGTGGTTCCAATCAGACATGACTGGCAAATAGTCCAATTATTGCTATATACCCTAGACTGTTAAGTTCATACTTCCACCTACTTTGTTGTTTTCATATTTCTAAAGATATTTTTCTAGCAAATAGATTTTCTGGCCCTATCTTTACACCCTCCAGTTTGGCTTATGACTTTATATTTTTGAACATGTTAATAAACAGACAATAACAAAGTTTAAATAATTTATAAATGAAGTTTTTAGAGAATGATTATTTAGTCTGAATGTCCACCAAATTAAACTCACAAATATTTCATTTAATTAAATACCTGGTATCTTTACAACAGATAAACTTACTGTTTGACATTTAACTTGGAAAATAAAGAAACAGATAAAGAAAAGGAAATATAAACCAACAGAAAATATAAAGAAATTAGAAAAAACAGAAATATAGCAGAAAAAACAGAAAATATTAAAGAACAGAAAATATAAAGAAAAAACAGAAAATATAAAAGAACAGAAAATTAAAAAAAAAATAAAAAAAACAGTTATTATAATAAAACAGAAATTATAAAACAGAAAATATCAAAAAACAGAATAAGTTTGAAAGAATTAAAATATTGTGTTACATATTGATTGATAATACAGTCTAAAGAATTATAGAGAGGGGCTGAAAACTCCTTTCTCCCTGCACGTGGATACTGACTACGTGTTAGTTTATTGATCTGAGAGACAGCTGGGGACAAAGAGGGTTGTTTCGTACTCTTTCATACCCTGGAATACAATAGCTTTAAAAACCATTCTTATTATTACTCATTGTCTTCAAACCTTATTATTTCTAACTTCCATTACAACATCTAACTAGTTTCATTCTGTATAAACTTATATTAACTCTAGCTAGATTTTACTGTTAACTTGTACAATATTTACTATCACATTGTGGTAAACTGTGGATTAATTTCAAAGTTTATTTGGGTAAGTTTCTACAAGTTTAGTTTTTATACTATCAGAGTTTTATGACTCATGATGCCAGCTTGGCACCAGACTTTTCTTTAAGACTTTAGTTCTGTTCTTTGTCTGCTGAGAAACTGGAGTGAGTTGTTTTAGTGAAATAATGTTTTTAGGATATGTAACTAAAATTAGTAAGTTTTTTTCAATAACTTTATAACAGGTTCAGTTTCAAGGAAATTTATTTAAATTTTTTCTGAAAATTGATGCATCGTAGAATTTTTAATAAAAAAGTTTTCGTTTTTGGAATTTTATTAAAACTTTATCTTTACTTAAATAAAACTAGAAGCTGTTTTTTTATCTTGAAAAAATTGTCTTTTGACCAAGTTTTATTAAGATAATTTCAGGTTGTTTTGGTTGATTTCATTTTAACCACAATAAGGTGCCTGTTATTAAGAGCTAAAATCTCATTGATAATTCTTTACATTATATATTGAACCAGCCAGACTAAACATCTGAACAGACGGCAGTGTAGGTCGTAACCTTGTACTAATGACATTATTATCACCACACAGGCACAGTAGGTATAAACTAAAATTTCTTTAATTTAAAGAAACAAAATGTGTTTTTAGTAGTATGGATAAATAATACACACTGATGACAACAGTGTAATTTGTTGAAACGTTGTGTATTATTGTATTAAATTGAGGAGTAGTATCACCATAACGACAGTGTAATTGTTGAAATGTTGTGTATTATTGTATTAAATTAAGGAGTAGTGATTACGACAGTGTAATTTGTTGAAACGTTAGTATTATTGTATTAAATTGAGGAGTAGTATACCATAAAAACTGTGTTCATTATTCATTGCCCTATAAATGTCGAAGGATTAGGTATAAATGGTTCCATTGGTAATCAGTTGTAGTATGTATATTATTTAGTTCCCTAGGTGTAGAAGAGTAGGACGTAAAACTCCATTCATTTCATTAGCCCATAAGGTACAGAAGAGTAGGAAGTAAAACTCCATTCATTTCATTAGCCCATAAGGTAGAAGAGTAGGACATAAAACTCCATTCATTTCATTAGCCCATAAGGTAGAAGAGTAGGACATAAAACTCCATTCATTTCATTAGACCATAAGGTGTAGAAGAGTAGGACGTAAAACTCCATTCATTTCATTTATTTATTGTAATGCTTGTCCAAACATTTTCTCCAGCGAACTTTTTAGCAGAATATGTTGATTAACAGTAGGATTTAACAAGTTATAATTCAATCATCTTCAAGTTGCTTGGATTAACAACCTGTCTGGACATAATAAAAACAACATTAGAATTTGACCAGTGACCAAATTAAATGATTGTTATATTATCCTTAATAAAAACAATAGTCTGAGGTAGGGATTAGGGTGGTTGAAAACAAACACAGGGGCTAATTTCAAGGAACAGTAGAGAGTGAAAACACCAGTCTGAAAGACTAGGGTAAGTTTTAAGAACCACCACCAGTCTGAATGGCTAGGGTTAATTAAGGAGATGTAATCAGGATTAAGAAGACAATGAAAAGATTAGTGTTTTTAAAGGGAAGACAAGGAGTTGGTTAATTATTGATTTTAAAGTGAAGAGTCTTGACAGTCTGAACTTTGTAATACTCAGTATAATATTAACTGACTGTATATCAACCTGAGATATAGAACTAGTTGTTGGTAAGCATGAGTTTATATTATACAATGAATCTCTATCAAATACAATATTATATATACATGAAGTAATATAGGAGTTATATAAAATAGCAATAATAACATTAAGTTTACTGTGACCTGTCAACACTCTATGTTGTTTTTATTATTTACATGATTTATGTCTCAGGTACAGAAACCCTTTACCCTGGGGCGGGTCATGCTTTCTCAAAAAATTACAGCTTTTATTTTGTGATATTTTCTGAAATGTATTTATCTTTTTGTAGACTTTTAACTTCTGAGAACTTCAAATGAAAAAAATTAGGTTTTGAAAAGTTAAAAAGTGATTTTTTAGGTTGATTTGATTGCATTGCTTTCCGTTGTTTCACTTATTCATTCTTTTGCTCAAGCATTTATTTATTTATTTATTTATTTATTTATTTATTTATTTATTTATTTATTTATTTATTTATTTATTTATTTATTTATTTATTTATTTATTTATTTATTTATTTATTTATTTATTTATTTATTTATTCATTCATTCATTCATTCATTCATTCATTCATTCATTCATTCATTCATTCATACATTCATTCATTCATTCATTCATTCATTCATTCATTCATTCATTCATTCATTCATGTCACTAAAGAAATTAATAAGGAAACCTAGCTAGTGTTTTCATTCATTCATTCATTTATTCGTTGTGTTTTGTTGACACCGGGCAGTAGAGAGGTAGTGTTAAGAAATATGACGACTATGTGATGTTGACAGTAGAGTTTGTTGTTGTTTATGGTTAAGTCTGTTAAAATGTTTATAGAAAACAAAGTTGAGTGTTAATTTGTTGTCACTCACAACAATAGTATCGATTAGAGATTTCCTCCGTAATGCCAGTATTAAGGGGATACTACGTCTTAACCAATAAGAGTAAATATTCATCAGTAAATATACCTGCTGTCATAAATAACATAAAAAAATAAATATATATCCATAAAACTAAGTAATTATCCGTAAAGATGCATTTGATTATTGAAAAATGCTTAATAAATTGATTAAGTGCTTTTCTAAAATTGACTTAGTTTTGTGAGTTTACCAGATTTTATAGAAATTCTGTTACTTTATAACACCGGTAAGTTCACTGATGAATATATACTCATATTGACCATTCTTGAGATACTTAAATTTTATGTTTATTCTAAGACACAGTATCACTTTAAAATAGTAATCCATACAAGCAAAACAATTTCAGATAATCAAAATATCATCTAAAGTATGACAATATCAGGAGTAAAAGTTGTATAGTTCTCTAAAGAGAAGTACCATCAGTTTTAGCAACTAAATAATTTAGTAGTTTTGGTGAACTATTTCTATTATAATAGTAGACTAATTGAAATAAAAGGTCTGAGAAAACTATTTATTTCTGTCCTGATAACTGACTGACTGTCAGATTAAAGGACTGACCTACAAGGTAATGAGGCCTGAATTAAAGATGAAAGTCGAGTCAGGCCTGACCGTGAAAGTAAGATAGCTGGAGGGTAAGGCTGTACCACCAGGATATAGGTATTAAACATCTTGATAGAGTTTAATGACTTGGTTTAAAACCATTCGTATCAGCTGATTATATTATGATAATAGCTTTTACTTTCTTTCATTCATTCATTCATTCATTCATTCATTCATTCATTCATTCATTCATGCATTCATTCATTAACTTATTTATTCATTCATTCATTCATTCATTCATTCATGCATTCATTCATTTTTTCTTTCATAGAAACCTATGTTAAGCTACTTTGAATTTACTTTTTATATAAAGCTGCGTTTACGCTTGGCCCTGATAAAGTGTGCCGTGCCTGGAACCGTTCTTGGCCGCGATAAAATTCAAGATTCGACCTGTTTACACTGTCGAGTAAGAACCGTTCTCGGAACCGTTCCAGGCATGCTAAAAGTAGAACTCTTCAGTAGAAAAGATACTTTTAGTTAATCAGTTAGAAAACAAAATTGCAGATGATTTGTTTACATTTGACCCTCTCGTTTTTTTTATTGTTATTAAAAAACGAAAACAAGCAAGAAGAAATAATTATTTTTGGGTCGACTTGATACCGTTATTATTTAAAATTTCTCGATATTTTATCCTACGTTTTGTTTATGGCTACAGAGTCCGTAGCACAATTCGGCTAATGCTTCTGCAAGACGAGTATACACTTTGTGGTTATGTCCCGCACTTTCAAACTGATGGATATTTTCATCTCCCCACAGCGATATCAAATCAACTGTTTCTTCGTTTGTCCAAACAGTTCCATGAGCAACCATGTTTTCGAAAAGTAACAATTTGCAGGAAAATAAGGTCATGGTAAAATTGAAGCGTGCGCATAGAACCGTTCTTAGAACGGATACCGTTTACACTTTAAGCATGCCGTGCCTGGAACGAGGTGAGGTGGTCTAGGTTGGAACCGTTCCTGGAACAGTTCTACCCGTTTACACTACTAAAGCTTTAGGCGTGTCGTGCATGCTTAAGAGTACCAGTGTAAACAGGGCTAATGATTAATAAAACATTTTTTGTAAATACTGCTTCTATCCTGTAGCAGTACCTTCTGTTGAATAGTAACTTGTTATTTGTATAAGTATTTGAGAGAGAGTGATATAAGGAGGGGGTGTAGATGGTTATAGTAATAGCTAAGATAACTGTAAAGTTTAGTTTACTGTGGTATACAGTCTGATATACACTGGTCTTATTCTAAATAATTTATACTTTATTCGTAATAACTGCCCTTTCTTCATCTTGTTGGAATTTATCTCTTTATAAGTTTGTGGTATTTTAAGAGAAAACTTGTGTTTTTTGGATGAAATTAATGTGTTATTTCGAATGTCGAGATTACAGAAGGTAAGATAGATTTGAGTCATTACTCTATTTTAAACTTTCTATTTGCCCTCGTTTTAGTTTGAGTTATTCAGATACAGGTGACAAATGATGGAGTTTATTTAAAAAATACCGTAATAATGTTGAAGGTAATAAATAACATTAAGGTTAAAATAAATTTATAGTTATCTTTTCTTTCTTAATTATTATCCAGACTGACAAATTTTAAATCTTGTTCCAAATTCTTGTGTTGATAAATTATGATTGTTATGGAAACGTAAAGCTAAGCCTGAAAGTGATGATTATTTTTAGATCCTGGAATAGGTCAAGATATTACCTCCACATTTCTCACCCAGTTTCCTCTGTTTCAAAAATACAGGAAAGAAGGGTTGAAAACCCACTTCCTTGAGTACATCCTTGAGTGGTATTTAGTAATTAGAGAATTTATATCAGGACACAAATATATAGATAATAATTTACTTTTAATCATGGCTTGATAAAGACGGAAGTACCCTCGTGGAAACACAGCAAGTTATTTAATGAAATAATTGTTATCTATATAATTATGTCCCGATATATATTGAACACCCTGCTTGTAAAGTTTGTACACGTGGGGTGGGGCCTTGCCAATTTAAAAACAAGAAATGAAAGAAAATTATTTTTGAAATATTGAAATATGTTGTTAATAGGTTCTCAATGCCATTTAGAAAATGTAATTTATCGTGTGCCAATAGAAGCTAATAAAGTCTAATGAAAAGATTTGAATGTATAATGTCTCTAGTAGCAGGAAATATAATGTTGTAAGAGATTTAAACTCTGAACTTTGACCTTGAGACTGGGTCAACTTGATTTAAACCTGGTATAATTTACATACTTTATAATTTTATATTTACAATTCAGATATTCTTATATAGTTTTATAGGTCTTTGTTAGAATTACTAAAAATTTCAATCCTATACCAGTACCTTCTGTAGAATAGTAACTTGTTACCTTTCAACCACCCTAATCTCTACAATCAGTGAACACTGCTTTAACCCTGTACCAGTACCTTCTGTTGAATAGTAACTTGTTACCTTTCAACCACCCTAATCTCTACAATTAGTGAACACTGCTTTAACCCTGTACCAGTACCTTCTGTTGAATAATAACTTGTTACCTTTCAACCACCCTAATCTCTACAATTAGTGAACACTGCTTTAACCCTGTACCAGTACCTTCTGTTGAATAGTAACTTGTTACCTTTCAACCACCCTAATCTCTACAATTAGTGAACACTGCTTTAACCCTGTACCAGTACCTTCTGTTGAATAATAACTTGTTACCTTTCAACCACCCTAATCTCTACAATTAGTGAACACTGCTTTAACCCTGTACCAGTACCTTCTGTTGAATAGTAACTTGTTACCTTTCAACCACCCTAATCTCTACAATTAGTGAACACTGCTTTAACCCTGTACCAGTACCTTCTGTTGAATAGTAACTTGTTACCTTTCAACCACCCTAATCTCTACAATTAGTGAACACTGCTTTAACCCTGTACCAGTACCTTCTGTTGAATAGTAACTTGTTACCTTTCAACCACCCTAATCTCTACAATTAGTGAACACTGCTTTAACCCTGTACCAGTACCTTCTGTTGAATAGTAACTTGTTACCTTTCAACCACCCTAATCTCTACAATTAGTGAACACTGTTTCTGGTACCTGAGCCAGTACCTCCTGTTTTCCACCAGGTCATTATAAGAATGTAACAGTAATAAACAGTAACAAGTAATATTTCTATTAGATGATAATATTATCAGGTTGTAGAATAATTTTAATCTATAACAACTGATAGTAACCGTGTTTCCACTTGGCCAAAAAGCCGGCTTTAAGCTAGATTTTCTGTGTTTCCACTTGTTAAATTGCCGAACCATTACGGTTCAGGAACAGAAACCGCCCTTTTTCCTTTCGTCAATTTATCGGGGGCCAAATGAAAGCTAGCTTTAAAGCCGGCTGTTTCTCGTTCGGCAATTGAGAAGTACTAGTTTTACGGCTCACGCGACATCGGTAGTCTTGTACATCACAACCTGTCAACAATGTGCGACTTTTTTGATCGATACTAAAGTGATTCGGAAACCAGATAAATTCAGTGGAAACACAGCGTGTTCGGCAATAAAGCTGGCTTTAAAGCTAACTTTACTTCACAATTTCTAAGCAGAAAGGCCGTTAATGTTACATGTTATTTCTATTAAAGAAGTGAGTTATATTATTTATATCCCGTGTTTTTGTTATATTCATCCTATATTTAAGTTATATTTAGAAAGTTTATTTTTTTATATAAAACAGTGTTTCTAAATATATTTTATAAAATATTTTTTAACCAATATAAAAAGCCTATAAATGATTTATTTTGATATTTGATTCTCTTTGGCTTTGTGATTGGAATTTAACTTTTAAACGAAATGTAGATTTTGGATTTTATTTTTTAACTCAATTTCTATCAGCTGGAGAATATAGAAATATAATTAATATTGTCTTTTATTGGATTGTTGAAATTCAAGTTACTAACTTGAAAATTTAAAAAAAAAAATTGAATGGCCCTAATACGCTTCCGTAGGATTGGAAATCTCAGTGATAATTAAAACCTGTGTTTTTTATCTTGATCTTGTTAATAAATAAAATAAAAACTCAAGTTGTTATGGAGACGGTTAAAATTCATGACCATGAAAACTAATACATACAAGTTGATACTCGAACTTCAAACCTGAGAAATATTAACGTCTGGAACAGATGGAAATAATCAACCACGCCCACTTTTAATATTCATTTCTTTCACAAACGATCAAATTCTAATTATTTTCTTTTATCCAGTTTCAATATGTGTTTGATATAGTGGTGTTGATACTTGAACAACCAGTGCTGTGTTGGTTATATATTTGACTTGAACAACCAGTGCTGTGTTGGTTTGATGTTCCACTTGAACAACCAGTGCTGTGTTGGTTTGATGTTCCACTTGAAGGACCAGTGCTGTGTTGGTTTGATGTTCCACTTGAACGACCAGTGCTGTGTTGGTTTGATGTTCCACTTGAACGACCAGTGCTGTGTTGGTTTGATGTTCCACTTGAACGACCAGTGCTGTGTTGGTTTGATGTTCCACTTGAACGACCAGTGCTGTGTTGGTTTGATGTTCCACTTGAACAACCAGTGCTGTGTTGGTTTGATGTTCCACTTGAACAACCAGTGCTGTGTTGGTTTGATGTTCCACTTGAACAACCAGTGCTGTGTTGGTTTGATGTTCCACTTGAACAACCAGTGCTGTGTTGTTTGATGTTCCACTTGAACAACCAGTGCTGTGTTGGTTTGATGTTCCACTTGAACAACCAGTGCTGTGTTGGTTTGATGTTCCACTTGAACAACCAGTGCTGTGTTGGTTTGATGTTCCACTTGAACAACCAGTGCTGTGTTGTTTTGATGTTCCACTTGAACGACCAGTGCTGTGTTGGTTTGATGTTCCACTTGAAGGACCAGTGCTGTGTTGTTTTGATGTTCTACTTGAACGACCAGTGCTGTTTTGGGTTTGATGTTCCACTTGAAACCAGTCGTTTTATGTTCCACTTAACATGCTTGTTGTTTTGATGTTCCATTGAACAGACCAGTGCTGTTTTAAAATTTAAATTTCTGTAAACTGACAATTAATTATTAGAGCTAAAATTTTACATTGACTGTCTCCCATTACTTGTTTTTAGTCTATAGTCTATCACATGTAACGTACCAGGTCATGGATATTTTCTCTATATATCGTTATTCTTCATCATGAACATATTTCTATATATTTTTATGATGTATGAATGGCACCATAGTTTTTGATGTATGCATAGGCCTGAAGCAAGGTGATACATCAAAAACTATGGTGCCATTCATACATCATAGAAATACCAGACCTGAACCTTATTGGAGTCCATTAATTTACAACACTAGACTAAATCAGTTGAATGAGGTAAAGGATCATGATTCATCCAATTACACCTTTAAAGAAAGGACAAATTTATGTTCACAGTGGAACATTGTTGACCATCTGTCAGTCATGGCCGGCAGATATTCCGGAAGCAACATCCTTTATTTTGCATTGAGACATCAAATATTGACAAAATTAATAACCACTTAACCAAAACCATAAATATAATCTTCAAAGTGATAGGACTGGTCAATCAGTGCTCATAAAATATAACAATAAATAAACTTTGACATGGACATCAGGTATTTTATGGTCATGATTATTAAATATGAATTTATTAGGTAGAAGATAAGAACATCCAGTATCTTTTAAGTCAATATTGAATCAATAGACATGATTGTCCAGTAGACTATAAATTATGATAGTAAATATCTTTCAGTCCTTTGAATATTCAATATGTTTAGTATGATTAACTTGTCATCTGTCATCTCCCTGTTTGAGCTCCCTGTTTGAGCCCCCTCCCCTTTGTTTGTTCTACCTGTTTTCCTCCCTGTTGTTTTTTTTCTACCTGTTTGGGTCATCTCCTGTTTCAGCTCCTGTGTTTGCCCCTGTTTTCCGTCTCCTGTTTGGGCTCTGTAGTTTAACTCTCCTGTGTCTAGTCCCTTTAAAGATCCCCTGTATTTTATTGCATGAGTTTCTGTCTGTAGTTTTATGGATTACCACCATAATGTAGTCAACTTAAAAGGGTATTCCTGTCTGTATTTTTATAACAGATAAAATTTTCTTTTTCCTATTTGATTTTCCAATCTGTTGATAGTTTTATGTATTTAACCATATTTGTCTGTAGTTTCCCCTCTCCTTAGTTTCCCCTCTCCTGTAGTTTCCTCTCATGTGTTTTCCCTCCTGTGTTTCCGTCTCCTGTGTTTCCCTCTCCTGTAATTTCCCCTCTCCTGTTTTCCCTCCTGTAGTTTCCCTCCTGTAGTTTCCTCCTGTATTTCCCTACTGTAGTTTCACTCTGTAGTTTCCTCCTGAGTTTTCTCTGTAGTTTCCCTCCTGTAGTTTCCCCTCTCCTGTAGTTTCCCCTCTCCTGTAGTTTCCCCTCTCCTGTAGTTTCCCTCCTGTAGTTTTCCCTTCCTGAGTTTTCCCTCCTGATTTCCCTCCTGTAGTTTTCTCTCCTGTAGTTTCCTCCTGTAGTTTTCCTCCTGTAGTTTCCCTCTCTGTAGTTTCCCTCCTGTAGTTTCCCTCCCTGTAGTTTCCCCTCCTGTAGTTTCCCTCCTGTAGTTTCCCTCCTGTAGTTTTTCTATTCCTCTCCTGTAGTTTTCCCTCTCCTGTAGTTTCCCTCTCCTGTAGTTTCCCTCTCCTGTAGTTTCCCTCCTGTAGTTTCCCTCTCCTGTAGTTTCCCTCTCCTGTAGTTTCCCTCCTGTAGTTTCCCTCCTGTAGTTTCCCTCCTGTAGTTTCCCTCCTGTAGTTTTCCCTCCTGTAGTTTCCCCTCCTGTAGTTTCCCTCCTGTAGTTTTCCCTCCTGTAGTTTCCCCTCCTGTAGTTTCCCTCCTGTAGTTTTCCTCTCCTGTAGTTTCCCTCCTGTAGTTTCCCCTCCTGTAGTTTCCCTCCTGTAGTTTCCCTCCTGTAGTTTCCCCTCTCTGTAGTTTCCCTCCTGTAGTTTCCCTCCTGTAGTTTCCCTCCTGTAGTTTCCCCTCTCCTGTAGTTTTCCTCTCCTGTAGTTTCCCTCTCCTGTAGTTTCCCTCCTGTAGTTTTCCCTCTCCTGTAGTTTCCCCTCTCCTGTAGTTTCCCCTCTCCTGTAGTTTCCCTCTCCTGTAGTTTTCCCTCTCCTGTAGTTTCTCCCTCTCCTGTAGTTTCCCTCCTGTAGTTTCCCTCCTGTAGTTTCCCCTCTCCTGTAGTTTCCCTCCTGTAGTTTCCCTCCTGTAGTTTTCCCTCCTGTAGTTTCCCTCTCCTGTAGTTTCCCCTCTCCTGTAGTTTCCCTCCTGTAGTTTCCCTCCTGTAGTTTCCCCTCCTGTAGTTTCCCTCCCTGTAGTTTCCCCTCTCCTGTAGTTTCCTCCTGTAGTTTCCCTCCTGTAGTTTCCCTCCCTGTAGTTTCCCTCCTGTAGTTTCCCTCCTGTAGTTTCCCTCCTGTAGTTTCCCTCTCCTGTAGTTTCCCTCCTGTAGTTTCCCTCCTGTAGTTTTCCCTCCTGTAGTTTCCTCCTGTAGTTTCCCTCCTGTAGTTTCCCTCCTGTAGTTTCCCTCCTGTAGTTTCCCTCCTGTAGTTTCCCTCCTGTAGTTTCCCCTCTCCTGTAGTTTCCCCTCTCCTGTAGTTTCCCTCCCTGTAGTTTTCCCTCCTGTAGTTTCCCTCCTGTAGTTTCCCCTCTCCTGTAGTTTCCCCCTCCTGTAGTTTCCCCTCTCCTGTAGTTTCCCCTCTCCTGTAGTTTCCCTCCTGTAGTTTCCCTCCTGTAGTTTCCCTCCTGTAGTTTCCCTCCTGTAGTTTTCCCTCCTGTAGTTTCCCTCTCCTGTAGTTTCCCTCTCCTGTAGTTTCCCCTCTCCTGTAGTTTCCCTCCTGTAGTTTCCTCTCCTGTAGTTTCCCTCTCCTGTAGTTTCCCTCTCCTGTAGTTTCCCCTCTCCTGTAGTTTCCCCTCTCCTGTAGTTTCCCTCTCTGTAGTTTCCCTCCTGTAGTTTCCTCCTGTATTTCCCTCCTGTAGTTTCCCTCTCCTGTAGTTTCCCTCCTGTAGTTTCCCTCCTGTAGTTTCCCCTCTCCTGTAGTTTCCCCTCTCCTGTAGTTTCCCTCCTGTAGTTTCCCTTCCTGTAGTTTCCCCTCTCCTGTAGTTTCCCCTCCTGTAGTTTCCCTCCTGTAGTTTTCCCTCCTGTAGTTTCCCTCCTGTAGTTTCCCTCCTGTAGTTTCCCTCCTGTAGTTTCCCTCTCCTGTAGTTTCCCCTCTCCTGTAGTTTCCCTCTCTGTAGTTTTCCCTCCTGTAGTTTTCCCTCCTGTAGTTTCCCTCCTGTAGTTTCCCTCCTGTAGTTTTCCCTCCTGTAGTTTCCCTCTCCTGTAGTTTCCCTCCTGTAGTTTCCTCTGTAGTTTCCCCTCTCCTGTAGTTTCCCTCCTGTAGTTTCCCTCCTGTAGTTTCCCCTCTCCTGTAGTTTCCCCTCTCCTGTAGTTTCCCCTCTCCTGTAGTTTCCCCTCTCCTGTAGTTTCCCTCCTGTAGTTTCCCCTCCTGTAGTTTCCCTCTCCTGTAGTTTCCCTCCTGTAGTTTCCCTCCTGTAGTTTCCCTCCTGTAGTTTCCCCTCTCCTGTAGTTTCCCTCTCCTGTAGTTTCCCCTCCCTGTAGTTTCCCTCCTGTATTTTCCCCCTCCCTGTAGTTTTCCCTCCCTGTAGTTTCCCTCTCCTGTAGTTTCCCCTCTCCTGTAGTTTCCCTCCTGTAGTTTCCCTCCCTGTAGTTTCCCCTCTCCTGTAGTTTCCCTCCTGTAGTTTCCCTCCCTGTAGTTTTCCCTCTCCTGTAGTTTTCCCTCTCCTGTAGTTTCCCTCCTGTAGTTTCCCTCCTGTAGTTTCCCTCCTGTAGTTTCCCTCTCCTGTAGTTTCCCTCCTGTAGTTTCCCTCCTGTAGTTTCCCCTCTCCTGTAGTTTCCTCTCCTGTAGTTTCCCCCTCCTGTAGTTTCCCTCCTGTAGTTTCCCTCCTGTAGTTTCCCCCCTCCTGTAGTTTCCCTCTCCTGTAGTTTCCCTCCTGTAGTTTCCCTCCTGTATTTTCCCCCTCCTGTAGTTTCCCTCCTGTAGTTTCCCTCCTGTAGTTTCCCTCCTGTAGTTTCCCTCCTGTAGTTTTCCCTCCTGTAGTTTTCCCTCCTGTAGTTTCCCTCCTGTAGCTAGCCTAGTCTGCTATATACTTAATAAATATTAAAATTTGTTTAATAATTAAATCTAAGTTAAAGGTTGTTATGAAATATAAACTGGGGTACCTCCCAATGTGGTATAAAATACTAGAATAACAGATAAACTCCAGCTGTAATAGGTTTAATATGGTAATATTTTATAAAAACTGTTGACCTAGAAAGGTCAGTTATGACAGAAAAACCAAGTGTTTATCATTTAGACTAAATAAAGATCTTGATCCTAACTTTCTGCTCTAGATTTATCTAGTGTTAATAGAGCATACAGTGTGCAATGAGGGAAATTTTGCTCAGAGAAGATCTTTAAGCATTCGGCCTTTGACCTGTCTAAGCAACACTTTCTAATGGTGCAAAAAAAAATTTTAATGAAATTTTAAAACAATTTTTTAATTTGAAATTTTTCAAAAAATTTTACAGCCTAATCATTATTTTGTAAATATTTCAAATTGTAAAATTGTACATATACGATCTTTTTCAAAGATATTTTTTTTTAGAAAGTTTTATCTTAAAATTTATTTACTCAGTGAAGGTGAAAAAGAAACGTAAAGGTTTAAATTTAGATAGTTTTGTTATAGAAAGTCTTGCTAACCTAACTTATAACGAGTTATTTATTAGTCACTGGCTGAAAGAAGGACAGTTGACTGAATTAGACTTACAGATGGTTTGATATTAGAAATCTGGAAATTTAAAGTTAATACAATTAAATCTATTAATGGTTTAATAGGAATAGTTTATAAATGTGTTACCTTAGAAATAGTTATGGATAACGGTGTTTACATTTAGACTTTAAATAAAGATCCAAGTTTCTGCTCTAGATTATATCTAGTGTTAGTGATAAGAGCATACAGTAGTGCTAATGAGGGATAAATTTTGCTCAGAGAAGATCTTTAAGCATATCGGCCTTTGACCTGTCTAAGCAACGATTTCTAATCGATGCAAAGTAGGAAAGAGTTTTGTAATGACGACAGATTTTCAAACAATCTTTTTAATTTGCAAATTACTGGCTGAAATATTTCAGAAATTTTAAATAGCATATGGTTAACAGTAAAATTCTTGTTTAAACATGTATATTGTTTGGGTATCAAGATAAAGAAGTCTGTGGTAGGGTCTGATAGAAGATTAGGGTAGCTGAGGTCAGAGGATGACAACAGAAGGACTGGTACAGGGTTTAAACTTTAGATAAGAGTTAGGTTGTTGATAGAACAGTCTTATAACTAGAGCTGTTTCAGAGCATGTTTACTAAGTGAGTTAGTGTTAAGGTACAAGCTGAGTTGAAAGGGACTGTAAGGTTAGCAGTTGTACATTTGGGAATTAGGCGGTTAGGCTAAGTATGGTTTAAAGATATTGACAGGTTGAAAGCAGTTAACTAATAGTAGAGATTAGCGGGTGAAAGTAAGTTAGCAATTAATTACCTATTAAGCTATATGTAGGATAGGGTTAAGGTTTATTAAAGATCTGTACAGGTTAAACTGTTTACATGTAGAGATTAGAGTGGTTGAAGGTAACAAGTTACTATTAACAGAAGGTACTGGAAAGGGTTAAAGCTGTGTTCTACTAAGTAGAGATTAGGGTGGTTGAAGGTAACAAGTTACTATTCAACAGAAGGTACTGGTACAGGGTTAAAGCTATGTTACTGATTGTAGAGATCTAGGGTGGTTGAAAGGTAACAAGTTACTATTCAACAGAAGGTACTGGTACAGGGTTAAAGCAGTGTTCACTAATTGTAGAGATTAGGGTGGTTGTTAGGTAACAAGTTACTATTCAACAGAAGGTACTGGTACAGGGTTAAAGCAGTGTTTACTAATTGTAGAGATTAGGGTGGTTGTAAGGTAACAAGTTACTATTCAACAGAAGGTACCGGTACAGGGTTAAAGCAATGTTTACGGATTGTAACAGTTAAACCTTGTAGAAGAGGTTATTTTAAACAAGAAGAAGGGTTATATGGTTATATTTCAATATTAAATGTCAAGTATATATTTATTGTATGCCCTGACATTTATCGTGCGTTATTATCAATAATTACTGATATCATTTCATATTTTATATTAGTCGTTACGTTTCATATCGCGCTCGTTTCTGGTTGTGACAGGATTTAAATGTTCACTATTTTGATTTCTAAATTTGTTTACGAAAATTAAATTAGACATTTTCAAAGCTAATTGGATTATTGATGTCAGGGTTTGGTTTATTAGAAGTTTGTTCAGGTAAAATATTACAAATTCATATTTTTTTTATTAATTACTACATTTTATATCTAATTTGTTTCTATAGTTACAGAAGGATTTTAATGGTCAGATCTAAGGGTTTTTGTGCTGATAAGAATTTTCAAGAATAGGACAGTAACTAGTATAATAAAGTATTTATTTATAGCTGTGAAATAAATGATGGTTGTAGATTCTTATTTTGGTCAGTGTGTCAAGGTCTGGTGAATAAATCTCTCTTCATAATTCTGGTAAACCCAACTGTAAATGGCTACAGATAAAGACTTGTGACCAAGGAGGATCCTTAACTGTGAACCTAAGTTGTTATCCTTGTAAAATCAATACCAAGAGGTTTGACCAAGGACCAGCTGGTAGAAAGGATCCTTAACTGTGAACCTAAGTTGTTATCCTTGTAAAATCAATTGCCACCTTACATCTTATCTCCCAGTATATTTGGGATGTTTTTTCTGATATAAATTATAAAGTTGGACCCTGATACAAGAGAGAGATCTAGATTGAGAATGTGGGTTATAATATTTATCATGATATATCATACTCTTCATGTTATATATCAAATTATAGACACGCCAGACAGCAGACGCCTGCACGATATAAATAATAATACTCTGGCTATAATCAACAAGTCGTGTATTTTATGATATTTCTTATAACTGGTTCAACCAAACTGATTACATAGTGAATCTTCCAACTGATGTAGTTGAACATAAACCCCTGTTAACACTTAAAAATTTATCTTTTCTTGGAACGCTTCTCAGAATGGTACAGATGAATTTTGTGTAATGTAAACGGTCAAGCATTCTCAGGACAGTTCTAAATTTTTGTAGTGTAAACAAAAGAGACAGTCCTTCACCATTTTCCACGCAGAAGTTTGTACAAATAAGCAATTAATATTATTATTTTTAAGAAGTGCTATAACCAGTAAGATAAAATGGTGAATGTTATCTATCTGTGATGTAATAGAGACCATATTTGATGTTAAACATATGTTTCATGTTCTGATAAATTTCATATGGTACTTGTTAAGAATCGGAGATACTGGGGTAGATTAGTCACAGGGTTTTTAATATTATACCAGTCATCTCTATAACACCCCTCAATCTAACATGGACTCTCCTACTCACATGCTTTTCTTATCAATTCAATACAGTGTTAGAACAGTTCATTTTCTAAATCAGGGTGGATTTTTGATGCTCTTGATAACTCTTTTAATCTTTGGACAAAATAAAGTTTTAGGAAACATTTTCTGAGAAATGATGTTACCATGACGTTCTCTAGCCAATGGAAATGATTGTTTGAAGGTATTATTGTATGTTTTTGTGTCAGTGAACTTGATGAAGCCAGTGATCTTTTCAAGGCCTCGGCATTTAAAAATCGCAAAAAAAAGTGGGCTAGTGCCATTGCACACTGCATGGCATTGTATATCTCAATTAGCCATTAGGTACAGAGCAGTAAGATGTAAAACTCCATTCATTTCATCTAGATTTCTTGGAATTTGGTACAATTAACTTAATATATAGACAGAATGTGATACTGAATTTGATAATCAAGTGTAGAATAGTTGGATGTAAAACTCCAGTATTTTGTGTACTGTTAAAACGCTTTTCTTTGATGACTTGATTACGTTTTGTGGGCAGTTCGTTAGTCGTTAAAAACAGCATGGCCGCCTATAAGTTTTTTATTAACATTTGTTTTATGGACCTATTTGCTATGACGTGTTTGTGTCAGGTTTTGGTACCAAACACTTGGAAACCTAGTACTAGTTTTAGTTCTACTTCTGGTCTATTCTTTGTGCTATTTATCTGTGAAAAGTGACCTTTTTTGATTTTAATAGTATTGCCTTTGTTATGGCTACTTCGTTCCAGTTGGGTCTATGACAATTTGATATGTTGTATTACTGGATATGGATGAAGATTATATTTTGTTGAAATCTACTGACTTGTTTTTTCCTGTGTTTGATGGCAAGCATGGGTGACCAAAAAAGTACTGTGCAATCTGCACTAAAACTCCATGTCATTTTGTTTCCACATGTAAAACTGCTGACTCAGATAATTGAAGTATTGAATTAGTCAGCAGGGTGCCAGGTTTCCGTGGAGATACCTAACTACCTAATCAATACCGATTGCCAGTTAGCAGACGTTACTGTATTATTAACCAATCAGATTAGAGGTAATAATTCTCACCTGAACTGTAGAATCTATAAATAGATATGATAACCAATCAATCAGGATTAACACGCTAGCTTTAACAACGTGGAGATTCGTTGACGTCAAGATTGATTTTAGGTGCAAAAAGGTTTCTGATACCTGACTATTATCTATTGATTATTGATTATTGATTGGATAGAAATATCATTAGTTCAGATCTTTACCTAGATATATGTACCTTATAGATTCAGCAGTGGCATCTATGAGGTACATATCTTGAGAAACTTTGAAAAGGGATTATTCCAGTAAAATGACAACAACAATATTTATAAGTGGAGAGAGCATATATCAAAAAACACAATCGACTAGATTCTGGTAATAACACACTCCATATATTATAATCTTCTTTGATTTAAATAATTTAATTTTATCCTGGCAAAATTTCCCTCATAGCACACTGCATGGCGTTCAGAAGAGTAGGACGTTAACTATATTCATTTGATTTCGTTTAATTAACATAAAAATAACTTTAAACCTGTGCCAGTGTAACTTGTTAAATAGTGTTTAGTTACCAATAGTAACCAGTTCTTTAAGTTATTAGTTTAAATTCACTATTACTGAATATTCTTTCATTATGAGTCAGAATTAGATTGTCTAATTAACAATACTATATATATATATATACTCCCTTTGTTATTGCCCTGATTTCAGTGAGAATTTGAAAGTTGATTTGACATAGATTTATAGAATAGTTATTATATATGTCATAGTTAGGGTGTATCTTGTTTTTGATATACTATCAATATATACTAAGTAATACAGTTATATATCACTGCTATCTGTACACTAGTATCAGTCTTTGTGTAAGATCACTGCTATCTGTACACCAGTATCAGTCTTTGTGTAAGATCACTGCTATCTGTACACCAGTATCAGTCTTTGTGTAAGATCACTGCTATCTGTACACCAGTTTGAGTCTTTGTGTAAGATCACTGCTATCTGTACACCAGTTTGAGTCTTTGTGTAAGATCACTGCTATCTGTACACCAGTATCAGTCTTTGTGTAAGATCACTGCTATCTGTACACCAGTTTGAGTCTTTGTGTAAGATCACTGCTATCTGTACACCAGTATCAGTCTTTGTGTAAGATCACTGCTATCTGTACACCAGTATCAGTCTTTGTGTAAGATCACTGCTATCTGTACACCAGTATCAGTCTTTGTGTAAGATCACTGCTATCTGTACACCAGTATCAGTCTTTGTGTAAGATCACTGCTATCTGTACACCAGTATCAGTCTTTGTGTAAGATCACTGCTATCTGTACACCAGTATCAGTCTTTGTGTAAGATCACTGCTATCTGTACACCAGTTTCAGTCTTTGTGTAAGATCACTGCTATCTGTACACCAGTTTCAGTCTTTGTGTAAGATCACTGCTATCTGTACACCAGTTTGAGTCTTTGTGTAAGATCACTGCTATCTGTACACCAGTTTGAGTCTTTGTGTAAGATCACTGCTATCTGTACACCAGTATCAGTCTTTGTGTAAGATCACTGCTATCTGTACACCAGTATCAGTCTTTGTGTAAGATCACTGCTATCTGTACACCAGTATTTAGTCTTTGTGTAAGATCACTGCTATCTGTACACCAGTTTGAGTCTTTGTGTAAGATCACTGCTATCTGTACACCAGTTTGAGTCTTTGTGTAAGATCACTGCTATCTGTACACCAGTTTGAGTCTTTGTGTAAGATCACTGCTATCTGTACACCAGTATCAGTCTTTGTGTAAGATCACTGCTATCTGTACACCAGTATCAGTCTTTGTGTAAGATCACTGCTATCTGTACACCAGTTCAGTCTTTGTGTAAGATCACTGCTATCTGTACACCAGTTTCAGTCTTTGTGTAAGATCACTGCTATCTGTACACCAGTTTCAGTCTTTGTGTAAGATCACTGCTATCTGTACACCAGTTTGAGTCTTTGTGTAAGATCACTGCTATCTGTACACCAGTATCAGTCTTTGTGTAAGATCACTGCTATCTGTACACCAGTATCAGTCTTTGTGTAAGAACACTGCTATCTGTACACCAGTATCAGTCTTTGTGTAAGATCACTGCTATCTGTACACCAGTATCAGTCTTTGTGTAAGAACACTGCTATCTGTACACCAGTTTGAGTCTTTGTGTAAGAACACTGCTATCTGTACACCATTTTAGTCTTTGTGTAAGATCACTGCTATCTGTACACCAGTTAGTCTTTGTGTAAACACTGCTATCTGTACACCAGTTTGAGTCTTTGTGTAAGATCACTGCTATCTGTACACCAGTATCAGTCTTTGTGTAAGATCACTGCTATCTGTACACCAGTATCAGTCTTTGTGTAAGATCACTGCTATCTGTACACCAGTTTGAGTCTTTGTGTAAGATCACTGCTATCTGTACACCAGTATCAGTCTTTGTGTAAGAACACTGCTATCTGTACACCAGTATCAGTCTTTGTGTAAGAACACTGCTATCTGTACACCAGTATCAGTCTTTGTGTAAGATCACTGCTATCTGTACACCAGTATCAGTCTTTGTGTAAGATCACTGCTATCTGTACACCAGTTTGAGTCTTTGTGTAAGATCACTGCTATCTGTACACCAGTATCAGTCTTTGTGTAAGATCACTGCTATCTGTACACCAGTTTGAGTCTTTGTGTAAGATCACTGCTATCTGTACACCAGTATCAGTCTTTGTGTAAGATCACTGCTATCTGTACACCAGTTTGAGTCTTTGTGTAAGATGACTTGTTTATGTTATTGCAGGTTGATATTAGGTATTATAGGGGTATACACCTGATTCAGTATTACTTTCTTCTACCTGTCACAGGTTTAAAAGTTTACATGTCAAATTAGTTCAAATAAAATAGAATCCAATTGTACATCCCACTCTTCTGATACTTAAATATAATATTCTTATACTCTTCATGGCCCTGTTCTATCTGTCTACTTATTTTTGAGAATGCTTATTATAATGCAATGATGAAAACAAATAGTCAATCTAAAGACAACCTATAGGATACAAACAAGGCCAAATTATACTAAGACTAAATCTCTTACTTAAAAATAATTATGACAAACCCAAGTAAATTTATTTTTACCGTTATTTTCCAATCTAGATGTTTTTAAACCTAGAATAAGGCTAGGTATGAGTGTTAGTATAAAGGAGGTGAGAAACAGGATCTATACAACACCTTCACTGTTATTATTAATATCAATATAATAAGTTTATTGTCCTGTCCGAGGTCATTCAGGTCTATCCCATAATAATAACCTCTAATCAGATTATTATACCTGTTTATAAGGCCTCCTCTTAAATTAGATTGTGAACCCTCTAAAGTGGGCCTTATTATGTTCACATACTATAATGGTCCTATCATCAATACACAATTTGCGTTGTTAATATCTGTTTTGTCCGAGCTCGCTGGGCGTGAAATATGAAAGATTTGATATTGACAAGTAGGGTAAAAAATGATGTTTGGCTTTACCTTGAATGTGTTTACAATGCCTTGTTCTATTACCCCTTGCATGATCCTTTATGACATTACCCCCCTTCCCTATATATCATTACTATTACCCCCCTTTCCTATATATCATTACTATTACCCCCCTTTCCTATATATCCTTACTATTACCCCCTTCCCTATATATCCTTACTATTACCCCCCTTCCCTATATATCCTTACTATTACCCCCTTCCCTATATATCCTTACTATTACCCCCTTCCCTATATATCCTTACTATTACCCTTATCCCTATTACCCCCTTCCCTATATATCCTTACTATTACCCCCTTCCCTATATATCCTTACTATTACCCCCCTTCCCTATATATCCTTACTATTACCCCCTTCCCTATATATCCTTACTATTACCCCCCTTCCCTATATATCCTTACTATTACCCCCTTCCCTATATATCCTTACTATTACCCCCTTCCCTATATATCCTTACTATTACCCCCTTCCCTATATATCCTTACTATTACCCCCTTCCCTATATATCCTTACTATTACCCCCCTTCCCTATATATCCTTACTACTACCCCCTTCCCTATATATCCTTACATTACCCACCTTCCCTATATATCCTTACTATTACCCCCCCTTCCCTATATATCCTTACTATTACCCCCCTTCCCTATATATCCTTACTATTACCCCCTTCCCTATATATCCTTACTATTACCCCCTTCCCTATATATCCTTACTATTACTCCTGTTCCCTATATATCCTTACTTTTACTCCTGTTCCCTATATATCCTTTTTTCCTGTCTGTTTTTGATATGATTCTGGTAACAGTTTGAATAATTTTTGAGTCATTTATACTCCTTATTTACCGAACTTGTCCCTTCCCTAATAGATTATCAATTCTATTATTTTTGAATGTTTTTTATTGAATAAACTATTTTATATAATCACTAGATAATGTATTTATTAATCATTCTTTATATTTCACCAATCCTTTCTCCCTTTCTACCTGACTGGGTCCAATATCTCCTCACCCCCTATATCCCACGTGTATATATTGAAAGCTATATCATTACCCATTTTTTAGGGGATTGAAATCATAACATTACTTCTACCTTTTATTGAACTCCTTCTACCCGCTGCTCTACCCAATTTATGAAACAGTATCTATTGACCCTCACTTCTCTGTCTGTCCTTTGAACATCCTTGTCTGCCCCACCCTGGCTGCTCTCCCCACCCTCTATAAAATTATCATTGCCTCACTCCTCTCCCCTGTCTTATTGAAACCACTATCATTGCCCCACCCTCTCTCTACCCTTGTCTTATTGAAACCACTATCATTGCCCCACCCTCTCTCTACCCCTGTCTTATTGAAACCACTATCATTGCCCCACCCTCTCTCTACCCCTGTATTATTGAAACCACTATCATTGCCCCACCTCTCTCTACCCTGTCTTATTGAAACCACTATCATTGCCCCACCTCTCTCTACCCCTGTCTTATTGAAACCACTATCATTCCCCCACCCTCTCTCTACCCCTGTCTTATTGAAACCACTATCATTGCCCCACCCTCTCTCTGCCCCTGTCTTATTGAAACCATTATCATTGCCCCACCCTCTCTCTACCCTTGTCTTATTGAAACCACTATCATTGCCCCACCCTCTCTCTACCCCTGTCTTATTGAAACCACAACCCCCCTCCCCCCCCCCCCCCACCCTCTATAAGAAGTTATCATTGTTGACCTATGAATCACTATAACGGTAAATTGTTATATCAGTAACAAACCTTCCCTGTGACCCAGATTTTTAATTCACTAATTCACGACTTCTGTTTTTCTTGTCTGGTCTTTATAATTTCTTCTGTCACAGGATATAATGGTTTGTTTTCTTTTTCTTTAATTTACAAAGTAATATAAATATACTTTCTTTACCCAGCTGGTATTTTTCAATACTGACAATTAATTTAATGTTCTACTCTTCTGCACTATGGGCTAAGGAAAAAGGAAAATGCCACACAGGGTGCAATAATGGACATTTTTCCAGGACAGGGATATTAGCCTACTTTATCATCATTTCCACCTGATGAAGAACATGCACGGTTTGTAGCACACAGGAGACTTGGTTTATTGTCCCATCTAAACGACTAGACGCTTTTTCAATGTCAGTCCGTCAGACCTGTATCAATGAAAAGGGGAACTGGGCTGAAAAAGTCCATCTTAATTTTTGCCAGGATTGAACCCTCGACTTAAGATTAGCGAGCAAGAGTTAAACTCATGCTGATATATTGTATATACCTATGTATGGTGTATATATTCTTATCACTTAACAATTGTAGTATTTCTAATTAAGATAATTAAAAAGTTATTAATTGTCTTCCTAATAAAGTTAAATAAAATGTTATGTTTTATAAGTGAGTAAGTTGGTTAGTAATGGAGTAGTTATTTTTACTATAGATATATTGCTATATATTAAGATATGAAGTCAAGTCAAGTTACATCAGGTACATTGGTGACGTGATGTCAAACTGTAATACACACTGATATGTAAATAAAATGAAATTCTGTAAAAAATATATTTCTGTAGGCTATATTTGAATAAGAGAAAACGAAGATAAAAGGTTTATCTAGAAATCTCAAATCCTGTTCTTTTAATCTTAGTTTTAACTTTTTAATATTTTTGGGTATAAAATTATTTTTTAGTTGGTTTGTTGTATAGAACTATATTTGGATTTGGGCCCCCAAACTTGGGGGTAGATAACTGAAAAAGGTTGAGTTAATAAATAATTTTTAGAAGTCTTACTATATAAATAGTTCTATAAATAGATCTATAAATATTTCTATAAATAGTTCTATCAATAGTTCTATCAATAGTTCTATCAATAGTTCTATAAATATTTATAAGAAATAGTTCTATCAATAGTTCTATCAATCTACCATATAGTGCTGTAAGGCAGTGGCATTAACCTACTCTTTTTGCAATTTTCAAGTGTCAAGGGATCTTTAACATGCAGAACTGCCTGTAGCACACTAGGCCTCGGTTTTATACAGTTTAAAACTGATAAACTTAATTTGAAATAAGTACCAAGATAATTGTATGTTTAGTTTCTGAAATACTGACCCATTACTGTTATCAATCATTTATGTATTAGTCAATGGTTAATTCTAGAGTTATTGCCCTTGACTTGTGACACATTTCACTGTTGGTTATATGAGTATATTTTAAATTTCTGCTGTTAAGTCTCTAATTTGATAGTTAATTTCAACATTTTTCATTAACGAACGTCTTTTCTCTCATTTCAGATTGATACTGGACAGTCTGAGTCTACTGAAGATAAGGAAGCAGTGTGTGATGAGAGTGACCTAATAACCGAGTCTATAGAAACATTAGAAACCACCGATACGATGGGGCAGAAAGATCGAGCTCTTCATTCTAATTCTGACCTGTCTGAAGGTAATTTATCTGACGGAAAAACTGAATTGTACGAAATCGATTCAAAATGTGACGGAAGCCCCAAAAAAATGAAAAATAAAAATCGTAGATTAAGTGAGAGTAAGATTAAAGAAGTAGAAAAAGATGGCGCTTTAAAAGGTGCCGAATCTAATGTAACAAGTGTTGCCATGGCATCCGAGACTGCCGATAAAAGTCAAGCCAAAAAAGAAAAACGTAAACGGGATCGTAAAAAACGTAAACAGAATAAAAAAGAACGCGCTGGGAGTATGACTGAAGGTGGAGAAGAAAAAGAAAACAATCTTCAAAAAGTTGAAAGTTCTGAAACAGACATCAGTGAAAAGGATGAAATTGTGAAAATCAAGGAAAAATCAGAGTCCAAACCGAAGAAAGACAGTGGCAAAAAGCGAAAAAATTCGGTTGCCAAGAAAAGTGAAAAGTGTAGTGACATGAATGAAAATAATGTGGAATCTGGTGAACAAATTATCTCCCTTACCGGTTCCAAATCTCCAGAACATTCGAGTGATTCCGAACAGTTACGCAGTGACTCGGCAAATTCTGGGAATGAAGAAACATATGACATGGGGAAAGGAAATTCTGATAAAATAGCGAAAAAAGATTCTGAGTTAAAGGAAGAAAAGCCACAGAGAAGTTCAAGTCCGTCAAAAAAGAAGAAGAAAAAGAAGAAATTAAAAAATGTTCAATCTTTAGACGAGGCTGATGACAGGGAAGATTTGAATCTCACTTTGGAAATTTCCAAATCAACAACGTCCAAACAATCTGATGAAAAAAATTCTTCATGTGATTCTGCAACCAATGGCAACAAAACAAAGCTAAAATCTCCACAAGAAGAAAATCAGTCACATTCCAGTGAAATCAAGGCAGAAATCTCTGAACCTGAAACCAGTGAGAAGAAAAAAAACATAACTGAAGCCTTAAAAACTGAACAAACTTCTAAAAATTCCAAAATTTCTGAACCATGTGCATTATTGGAACTAACATCTGATGTAGTTTCTATGGAAACAAAAGATGATGTCACAGATTCTGTTGTCAAGAAAATTTCTGATGATGTCACAGATTCTGTTGTCAAGGAAGATATGGGTGATGTCAAGGAATATACTGATGATGTCACAGATGCTGTTGTCAAGCCAAATTCTGATGTCACAGATGCCGTTGTCAAGGAATATACTGATGAAGTCACTGATGCTGTTGTCAAGCCAAATTCTGATGTCACAGATTCTGTTGTCAAAGAAGATACTAATGATGTCACAGATACTGTTGTCAAGAAAAATACTGATGATGTCACAGATACTGTTGTCAAGAAAAATACTGATGATGTCACAGATACTGTTGTCAAGAAAAATACTGATGATGTCACAGATACTGTTGTCAAGAAAAATACTAATGATGTCACAGATACTGTTGTCAAAGAAAATACTAATGATGTCACAGATACTGTTGTCAAGGAAAATATTGATGAAGTCAAGGAAGATACTGATAATGTCAGTGAAGTGAGCACTAGTGTAACAACAGACATCAAAGAACTTTTGTCAGAAATTAAAAATGTTTTGTGTGAGTACCCAGGAGAAAATTGTCGAGAGTCATCAGTTGATCCTGAAGATCATGTCATTTCTGAATCAAACAATCAAAAACCTGATGTCACTGACAAAGAAAAATGTCAATTTGAAAAAAATACTTCAAAAGAAATTTCCAGCAAGGAAAAAAAGGAAAAGAAATCTTCTCAAACCAATCAATCAATCTCAAATCCAGAAGTCAAAATGGAAAATGAAAGTTACCCTCAAAATTGCTCTGAAAAAGGAAGTGAAAATAAGGAAGATGTTGATGAAGAAACAGAATGTTCCAAAGATTCGGACAAGGAGGATGTAGGAGTGGAAAAGATATCTGAAAATTTGGAAACTCAATCTGAAATGACTGGTGAAACTTTAGGTGTAATCTCTGGAGCTCCAAATGAACAGAAAACCTGTGAACAATCTGAACAATCTGAACTATCTGAACCAGATAAACCTGATACACCCGATACTTTATGCAAAGACAATCTTCTGAATCATAGTGCTACAGACAATTCTAATGCAGAGGTGAAGGACATTCTTTCAAACATGGTGGACAATGTTCTAGAAAATTTTCAATCTGGCAGTGTTCCGAAAGTTGGTGAAAGCGTAGTTCCTGATCATGTTGATCTATCGGACATTGAAGATGTTTCTATGGATTCAATTGGATCAGAAGATCTGCCTCAATCTAAAAAATGTGATTCCGAAATTCATGTGCCTTTAAATCCAAGTAAACTTCGCGATGAACTTGTTAAATTAGAAAATGAAAACTTGAGCGTTATTGCCGATCTGGAAAAAGATGCTGATTTACTGGAAGGAGATGAGTTGACGACACTACAAGCAGACGTTAGTGATTCTCAATCAAAGGAGGATAACTGTCAAAGAGATTCTTCAAGTCATGAAGCAGATACAGGAGATGTGGTTGACTCAATAAATTGTTCTATCAGAACCAGTCCAGATGATCCCGGGGAATCGTCAGTTGACTGTGTGGATGGTTTGGATGTTTCTGTTCTGGAATCAAACAAGGTCAAGGTCATGGATTCTGTCAAATGTGAGGAGATAACGAAACCTGTAATTTCTGTACAAGATGTTGGAGTTGAAACAGAGGCTGATGAAGAGAAAATTCAGGTAGGTTTATCATTAATTTTGCTCATATTGCTTGATATATAGAAATGTATTTGCCTCTTGTCCTATTATTATCAAAAGTTAACATCTATTTTCAAAACTTCCTGAGCTAACTGTCCTGCTATTCAAAAACTAACTGTCCTGATGAAGATTTAGTATCCAAAACACATGTCTATATCTTTATAAGTTTAGTCTTTAGATTTGAGTTGAGAATCTTTTTCTTCCTCAATTGATTTGGACTTATTGTTCCCTGGTTCAATTTGTTTGTATTGCCTACTGTAATATAGATATAAATAGAGTGTATTCTCTCTGACTCACTCACTGTCAATAATGGAGATAAATTTATATTTCACACTAACCTGTATTACATCATTTCAACCTTGGTTAATTTACATAGTCAATACCAAATATAACTACTAATATAGCTACTGTTAAATAAAACCACAGGTAAACAAAATAATCACACCTTTTCTAGGCATATATAATATATACATTAAATAATACAGCACAACTATAAAGCATACTGCAAATAATAAAGATGAATAGAGCAAAATTGTCCAAAAATATTTGGCTGTATCTTAAATAAAGACTTGATTGATTCATTGTTTAACTGCAGAAAGTTTTATATTGGACTATTATTGAAATAAGAAAATGACATGAATATTGTCTCCCAGTTGACCCCTAATTAACTCTCAAGTAGACCCTTATCTCGGTGTATCCAGTCTTATATTCCAGTTTATACACTGTTATCAAGTCTTATATTCCAGTTTATACACTGTTATCAAGTCTTATATTCCAGTTTATACACTGTTATCAAGTCAGTTTTATATTTTATAACAAGTTTTCAGTAGCCTTCTTGTCAATATTGATAAATCGTGTAAAAAACCTCGTTAAATCGTGTACGAAGGGATTAAAATTGATGTTTAACAACAAACGTGTAAATTAGTTACATTGTTGTTACATTCCCGTCACTTTCTGACTTGTTATTGGTCAGTTAATTTGATTGACAGGTTTACAGGGACATGGCCAGAGTTCAGTGTACAGGATGTATTTATCAGTCTAATATCTGAAATTAGAAACAGAATCCAACTCTTTGCAATGATCTGGCACCAGCTCCTCAACTGTTAAATATTACATTGAGAAATGTTGTCATAGTAACAGAATACCTGTACAATCTCACTTAACTAAGTAATTATTGAATTTTTAAAAATTTTATGTTCATTCTAAGACCAATATTCCTACAAGTAAATTTGATCAACTTGGTGCGAAGGACACTTAATGCCTTGCAGTGTGCAATAATGGAAGTTTTGCTGCAAGAGGAGCTGGGTTATAAAAAGTAGATTTATTAACAATAAGATTAGACTTACTATATTGAGGTAATTTATATTAAAATAAAGAATAGGAGATATAGATAATAAGTGGATTTGATTATAATAAGAAAAACAGAGGGCAATATCATGGTATAACTCACTTCTTTAATAGAACATTTCAACATAATTGACACTGTGGTCATCCAATATAATATTACAGAGAGATATAATCTGTTTATTATCATTATTATAACTCTCCAGTTATAATGACTTATGTCATATTTAATATCTAACTGGACATAATTATATGGATAACAATTACTTTAATAAATAACTTGCAACATTTCAATAAAGATACTCTCATCTTTATCAAGCAATAACAGACAACAAGAGACACTAGGAAAATATAAAGGGGATTAGGTACAAGACTGATTACATTTGAATTGCAAATTTTCAGCCCGTTAGTAATGCAGGTCTGAGGGACGGACATGGAAAAAGTGTCTAGTCGTCTGGATAGGACAATAAACTGAGGCTCCGTGCGTTCAAGGAAGTGCACGTTAAAGATTTCTTGACATTTGGAAATCGTAAAAAGAGTAGGCTGATTGAGTTTTTAGTAATCCTATTATTAAATTGAAAATCAATGAGTCGAATAATTTGATTAAATAACAGTGATGTAAGAGTTATGTCACTTGTTTACTCTGGGTTCTATCTTCAGAACGTTGATCTCATCTATTATTATATATATTATATCATGATAATAACTAGTCACATGATCTGACACGATATATATACCCAGCTACTAATTATTTATGTCATTATTAATATAAATTTTAAATGTGACTTTAATTAACTAAGACAATCAGGAATTGAAACAAGATTTTTTAAAGTGGACTTACGAAATTTTTACAAAATGATTTTTAAAATAAGGGACAATAATTTTGGGGTAAGATTTGTGATAATTTCTGATGTTTTATTTTAGATCTGTGGAATAAACTTGGCCTTGTTCAGAATTATGTGAGATTCTTTTGAAAAGAGAGCATTTTTTACATATTCTATTCCCCATGTTACACCCTCTTTCCCCTATCCAACCCCATCTCCCCTACCAAACTCTGAGGCTGACCCCGCCCTGTTAAGCATTCTCCCCCTCCCCTGTTCTTTAAGTAGGCGATACAATGATAATTCACACCTGTTTAACAATATTTATTTTCTGTGATTTCAGATGAGAGAAGAAATAGAAAGGTTAAAGGAAGAATTGAATTCTACGAAAGATGCTTTACAGAAATCCCAGAGTCAAGTTTACCGTCATCATATACATTCCAATTTAACAGTGTCTACGCTACAGGCTCAACTTCATAAGAAAGAAATGGAGATGAAACAAGCTCAGATTAGTCACGATCAACAGATTGAGGCCGTTATTTCTCGGTTATTTTTACTGGAGGGTGAGATACGACGAGAACAGAAACAGATCCTAGGATTACTGGACCTGAAGGAGACGGTGATTGATAAACAGGGCCAGAAGATTGAAGAATTAATCGACACGAACGATAAACTTTCCATGGCGTTGAAGTTACATAATATCGGTACCAATGGTTTGGTGACTCCGTTAAACCGCTCCACTGGTGATTTATCACCGGCAAATAAAACACCATATAAAGATAAAGAATCTCCGAAAAACATGAAGTTACGTTGGGGGACGATGAAAGATAAATTGCGACGCCATAAAAGTAGTTTTGAATTGCATCATCCCGATCAAATGGAAACGTTAGAAGAAGGTACGTTTCGATACGGAAGTCAAGAAAATCTTTCTAACTCCAAACGTGTAAGTGATCGTAAAGAAAGGTGCAGAAGTTACGCGGAATATCCACAAAGTTTACGTAATTCTCCCCTCGTGGAATTACCCAATGAAAATGACTATCAAAAAAGCGACTGTAGTGAAACAACGTCTTTAAACATGGCGGAAGGAGAAATTAACGATGGTCAAAGTTCACCCTCAAGTAGTTCCGATGACAATTCTATAAATAGTGACATGTCCGGACTCGTTATGCGTCGTGGATCTATTACATCATTACCTAACGGAGTCGGACTTATTTCATCCAATCGTGGTTCATCTCCCAATATATATAAGGACGTCCGTGAATTATCACCGCATGAAAAACCCGTGAAACAAACTAGTCCATCTACACATCACCATGGTGAATCAAATCCGTTTAAAAGCATCAAGACCATGTTGAAACGTAGAGGAAGTAAGCTTCGCAGTAAAAAACGGAATGCAGCTGACCCACAACTTAATGAAACAGAACAAAAAGAGGCCATGAAAAATCATTTTAAGAAATATGAGATGCATTGATTGATGGTTGGTGTGTTCATATATATATATATATAGATTTTGTGTAATAGTAGAATCGTGTGGTTAGATTAATACAATAATAACTTGACTTCGGGGGAAATATGATGACAATTTACGGACAAATTTCAAAGTTGTGTGCATCTTCAATTTGGATAGAAGTTTAAAAACTATTTTTCATGCTAATGTATAGAAAACAGAAGTGATGTGAAGTTTCCAAGGAGACATTGTTTGAGAATTATAAATACATTTTAACAAAAGAATTTAAATTTAAAGTTTTTTTTGAAAGATTTTAAATTTTGGTTTATAAGTTGACAAGTGTTTTTTGAAGAGGGAATGATTGTTACTGCAGTGTTTCCACTTTGGATATATTCATGGAAGACAAGATCCAATTCTATTTGTGTCTGAAATTATTTACATCTTCTCAATATTTTTGGTTTGTAGTCAAACATGACTGGTAAATACAGTCCATCAATAGCCCTGGCGGACATTAGTGTAAATTTTAAGATCTAGAATGCCAACAAAATTAAACCTGGAAATCATTAACAGTTTTAGAACCACAATATCTTTGTACATGGTTTAACACTGTACTGTTTAGAGTTCTCCTATATTAAAGTGATACTGTGTCTTAGAATGGACATAAAATTTAAGTTCTCAAGAATGGTCAATATGAGAATATATTCATCAACTTACCTGGTGTCATAAAGTAACAGAATCTCTGTAAATCTAGAAAACTCACAAAACTTAGTCATTTTTGAAAAACGCTCAATCAATTATCTAAGGGTTTTTCTAAAATCAATTGTATTTTTATGGATAATTAACTAAGTTTTTTGGATTTATCAGATTATATAAGGATTATGTTATGTTATTTATGACAGCAGGTATATCTACTGATGAATATATACTCTTATTGACCAAGTTTAAAATTTTAATGTTTTGTTAGATTTATCAGATTATATAAGGATTGTGTTATGTTATTTATGACAGCAGGTATATCTACTGATGAAATATACTCTTATTGACCAAGTTTAAAATTTTTAAATTTCAAGTTCAATCTAAGACACAGTATCCCTTTAAATGAATAACATGGACAACTGATAATTCTAAAAGTGTAGTTTACAGTGCCATGTTTTAGATCTGTCCTGTATTAAAGACAATATATTGGTATATCTATAATATCTATTATACAGCCAGTATAGTAGTAGATAATGTTACATGATGAATGAGGGTAGATAGACCAGGATCATATTACAGTCCACAACAGATTTACAATATTCATCACAGCTGGTAGAATAAATATACAATAATAAATAGATCTATATTATTTTCTTCTTGTAAATTCTGTAAGACTTGCAGGAATTCATTATTATCCCAGCTAAATCTTGATTCTGTTAAATTGACTTCCATTTATTCCAAATTAACAAAAATAAGTCAAGACATTCTCATGTGGGTTTTCTCGTCTTTCCAGTGTATTAGGGTAACTCATGGCAACTTTTGGCACTTTCTGCCTGTTTTCTCCATTTGAATTTAAAGTGTTTAAGAGCAATGTAAATAGAAATGAAATTGATCAGAGTTTTACATCCTACTCTTCTACACCTAATGGGTTAATGAAATGAATGGAGTTTTACATCCTACTCTTCTGTACCCAATGGGCTTATAAAGATGGGCAATGCCATGCAATGTGCAATGAGGTAAATTTTGCCAGGATATGGTATTAGAAGTTATTTTGTAAGGGTTCCCGATACACACAGAAAGTCTAGAAAACTCTGTGTGATTTCTAACACTATTAGATGATAATATAAGATAAAGATTTATCTAAACCGTTGCTAAGTTACTAGAATGAAAGATAATATATATTTTTTAGTGTTGTGATCAAACTTAAAGATCTGCTACCAAAGATTCATATGTATATTTACAATGGGTGATCATATTAACAAAACATCTAAAATTAACAATAGATTCTCCAGGTTAAAAAACTGAAATATCAAACATATGGCATTTAATATTTATCTGTTTTTTTAAAATTTTATCTAAAATTATTTAATAACGGTCAGACAGTTGGTAAGTTCAGATAGGTTTTGCAGTAAATCCTACGCTGCCCGGATCATGTTTCAGACAATTTACATTTTAATATGATCACCCAATCACATGATATTTTCAATCCAAATTACTTTCAATTTGAAAACTAAATCCACCAAAATATACCATCACCAATGTATTGAATCAACAGTGGGATGATATTTTGGTGTATTTAGTCTCAAGTAGATAGCAGTTTGAAGATGAAATTTGTCTCTCATCAAGATATATTTTTATATTCAATCAAATATTCCACACTTGTCACAAACATTCACTGATTGGTTTCCTGCCTCGGACTTGGTTAGTTTGTTTAGTTAACCACGTTTATATTCCTGTACTTTTACAATTATTTCACTATTTATAAAGATTTATTATAATTGTGATTTAGATTAGAAACCACTTTTTCATTACATCATTTCTAAACAATATCTTCTCCATTTGTGTCACAACTATCTATCCGAATTATCAAATACAATTAATCTTTGGTAATTTTGTGAATTATTTAAATTTTATTTAACTGTTTTAATTATTTAATTAAATAATGAATAAAAATCTCAATATTTGATATCATTAATTTTTTTCTGACATTTTGCTGTAATTTTGCTGTAATGTGAAATATTCAAATAAAAGCGCTGGAAGCTCCGATCAGCTATAAATGCATTTTTCAGGTATTTTTTTTTACACATTTTCTAAGACTATTTTCATCTTTATATTTTTGGATTTTCAATGGTGTTTTTTCTGTATTATTTGTGAATTATATTGAGTAGTTTTTGATATTCTAGGTTTTATTTTGTAAGTTTGGTTTGCGTATGTTTTGTATTTTATTGTATATCTGTAAATATTATTTTTAAAAGCTCATTTTTTTATGACTTGTGACTAGATAAAACAATCTGGAACTAAATAAGCCAAAATATCAAGGTCCTTTAATGTATATCTAATTCTGATTTATATATTTTGGCATATTTAGTTTCAAGTTTGAAATAGGTGTTGTAATTTAAAATCCATATATGGATAAAGGGAGATAACTGCAGTTAGACTGTATTGAATTACTTCCCTTTAGTCTCCTAATTTTCTATATTTCTAGCTAATTTATCAAGCTTCAATCTTAATCTACTAACTAACTTCTTGTTCTATGTTTTTCTTAAAAATGTTAAATTTTCAAATTGCCAACAAATTATGCACCTCACATTTTTTCTTCCAACAAAATGTCTGATGAAAGGTCTATCCTGATGGACAAGTATTGTCCAGTGTTATCAATGATTGTGAAATGAAACGAAATGGAGTTTTACATCCTACTACCTGTACAGTGTACCTGACTGGGCAGACAACATAGTGTTATACAGTGTACATTGCTGGGAAATCAAGCCAGGGCTGCAGCACTTGTTATTACTCCTATTTTCAATTAACGATGGAACTAAATCAGTTGGAAATCGCAGAATGAGTCCTGGCTTAATTTCCCTCACTGCACACTGCATGGCGTTGCCGATCTTCATTAGCCCATAAAGTGTAAAAAGAGTAGGCTAATGCCCATTCTTAACACAGTTTGGAGGGAGCTAAGATATATGCTCATATTGACCTTCCAAGAACTAAAATTTGATGTCCATTCTAAGATACAGTATCTTCTTGTAATATGTTGGAAGAGAAAATATTATAATATTGTGTTTTTGACTATCGTGCCTTTAGTATCTATATTATTATTCTCTAGTTATTACAGTACTGTCAGATTATCTATGTTACAGAATTCTAAAGAGATTCATATTTCAAACTAATAAATTTATTATAGAATAAAATACAGGATTTATACCCAATATTAAAATAGTACGTCTATATTTGGTAAATTTCTCTAATATATTGGGCATGTGCTTATTGAAATATTTCTAATAAAATTTTTTCAAAAATTCAAAGTTTTAAAAAATAGAGACAGTGAATATTAGAACTGGTATGATTGTGTCTATCTGCTCTCACCCCACAGAGAATGTGAATCTCCTTCAAAATTCTTTATTTAAGGTTTTAACAAGGGTTATTTAATTAATTCATGCACAAATTTTGCAATTTTACAATAAAAATCACTTGCCATGAAAATATTCAAATTTATTTTCTTGTTGAAAATTCACAATTTGCCTTAAAACAAAAAATGGGTCACACATTTGTTTGGATAATATAATCTATTGTTACACAGAATAAAGGAGGTCTCTCTGGTAAAAAAAATATTAAATATAGTTAAATAAATATTATAGTGCAATTATTATAAGTGAGACACCTCCTTTAAACTTAATTATTAACAAGAAATATAAGTGGTTAGGTTTTTGTGATTGAAAGAATTAACAATATCCGTATTTGAAGATTTGACAAAAATACTTTGTTAATGCCCAGCTCAGTCAAAGCAACAAGTTAATTGAATATAAAGCTGGTATTGTATTTTTTAAATATAATATTATGAGGTTATAAGCCCTCATATTTAAATGATATCTATAAATTAAACCACGATATTTCAAGTTGATATACATACTGTGTGACTATTAATCAATAAGTGCTATTTACTGTTATATTTCTTATATGTTAACTGTTGTTTCTCTATTTCTATGCCATGGTTTGTTCCTTTGTGGAATTGCCTTCTTTCTGTCTCCATCCTAAAAGAGTTATTTAATTTGTGCACATTTTACAATAGGCGCCATTTTTATATCCAATTTGAAAAATCTAAGTTAGTGTTGGAATTCTTGTCAACGTGCGTTTTGGATACACAATCTTCATCAGGACATCTTATTTTGGATATAGACGTTGACTAATTGACAAGCTACTAACTAGTGTTGAGGGTACACAATCTTCATCAGGACACAGTTAAAGTAACCATAGTAATTTGATACACCATTTCCCTGAAAATATAAATTTCCCAAATGATTCCAATAAAGTGCGAAAGTACATTATAATCTCTGTTTATTGTCTGTATGGTGTAATTGTTAGTTATTTCTCTTCTCTTTATCAATTATTGTATAAACTTTATAATATCTGTAGAAAAAAAACTGAAACATATCTATTGTTAGGGGGATCTTATTCTGGAAATCTTAACTTAAGACAAATCTTAAAAAATTAGAAAATTAAGTGAAAACTCAGGAAATTAGGTGAAAACCACAGAGATTGGGTAGAAAATTCCGGTTATGCAGTTACCAAATGATGTTTAAATGTTACAGTCAAATTATAAAACAATGTTTGATTTAATAATAAATTTAGTTTTTAGTCACGCATGATAATCTACCGATAATACAAAATAAATTCTGAGAATGACGGAATCACTAAAATCCTTAAAGTGTTTTAGAAACAAGGATATCAATATATGGAATCCTAGAATATTTATTATTTTCAACTTGAAAGGTCGATTCTAGAAACTAAAATTATTAATTAAATTTTAAGAAACAAGTAATTATGGATAATAAAATTCTTTAAATTAATTTTAGTATTGACGAACAGAAATTCTAAGTTAAGTTTCAAGAATAAGGTCTCGGTGACTGGAACACTAAAATCATCTTAAGTTAAGTTTTCAAGAATAAGGTCTCTGATGACTGGAACACTAAATCATCTAAAGTTAAGTTTTCAAGAATAAGGTCTCGATGACTGGAACACTAAAATCATCTTAAGTTAAGTTTTCAAGAATAAGGTCTCGGATGACTGGAACACTAAAGTCATCTAATGTTAAGTTTTGAAGATTAGGGCCCCTGATCTGTATTGGATAAAACACCACAGTCAAAAATCATGTTATATATGATGATTATTATTATTATATCTATTAGACATTTTGTACATTAAAATCATTGTAGAAAAATTGTGTTTTATTTCTAAGGTGAGATAACGTTGCTGAATTGATCTGTTAGTCCACATCTTAGATAAAACATATTCCTCGTACCGCACTGGTATTTCAGGACCAAGTTACCTCTGCAGCTTAGTATCAAGATGTTTTATAAAATATTTTCCCGCCCCATCCCTACCCACACACTGTCCCCTTCTTTATATATGCCCTTTGCCCAAACCATGAGACAAGAGGATAGTTCTGAACCTTCTGAGAGCTGCTGTAAATCAGTGAGTTTCAACACTTATGTTGAAACCTGAGGGTCCAGGGTTCAGTCCTAGTAAAGGTCACGATAAACTTTCTGATGTTTAACACCGGTTTCCCTTGTCATTGAGGACAGTTGGAAATCGCAAAAAAGAGTAGGCTAATGCAGCTTTTGAGGTAAAATTTCCCTCATTGCAAACTGCATGGCGATGCCTGTCTGTATTAACTCTTCGCATGGTGCAGGACAGTATTAAAACTAAATGTGGTTCAAGCCTTAATATTATGTAATAAATAGATAGGAAGACGACGACTGTGAAACCTCTGTGTAGGTGGTCTAAGGAGCTGGATTAGGCTGCCGAGGGTCTTTCCATTAGGATCTGCGAGATGCCGGGAGGGATTGGTAAGATATCAAACTGAAGATGACGGTCACTGATGAAGGACAAATCGGTCCGAAACGTTTGACCATTAAAATTCAACCATTTAATCCGGAGTCTTTTTTATTGGTTGAAGGGATACTCTTCATTATGTAATAAAAGATTATAAAACTAATATTATTAACCAATATTAATACAACTAAATCTGACTGCTGTCAATCATCAGCCACACCCTAAAATCAATATAAAGACCTGAGTGTGTACTACAATATAGATATAAATATTATTTAATGACCACACCCCTTTTACAAGATCGAATTACTTCCCTTGACGCACTAATGGGGAGATAATCCAGCGTATTTTTTAAAAACATTTCAAGTCAATGACCTCGCCTGTATTTTAAATGTAAATTTTAGTATATTTAAAATGTCAAAATTTAAGAAACTATGTTAGTACTGATTACACAAATAAATTTGCGCTAAAACTTAGGGCTCAGTTCAAAATATAAACATTATTTTTTTTGATAACATTTGAGACTGGTTAATTGAGAGTGATAAGGGGCGTAACTCGAATTTAAAAAATGGACGTCGTCATCGGCTTTTTCCAAACAATTAAAGTAATCTGTCAGAGATAATTTGTTTTATGATCGAATACGGGTGAACAGCTGTCACATTTTGTACAGAAGTGAATCGTTGTCGGAATCATGACAAAATTGTAAAAATAGGACGAGCATGGGGGCTGAAAATAGCATTTTAAGTGATTGCGAATGGGGAGAGAAATTCCCCGTGACTGCAAACTCAGACTGGTCGTTACAACAAGCCACGACGCAGAATGGTCTCCATATCACTGTTTTTCAACACAAGAAAAAAGACAGAAAAGAGGTGGACTTGTTGAAGAAAGCTGCTAAGGTAAATATTATATTCAAGGATATCTAAAAGGTTTTTGTCTTAATAACAAATGTGGAGTCTTGCAATTAAGAAGTATTTGTAAGATAACAACAATAGCGTTAATAATCATTAATTGCAAGGACAAACATATCATACAACATACCTTCAATAACGAGGGGGGACATGCTCGTGGGAATCGAGACCAACCTTACAAAACCAGCCATGATGTTTGTCTGTTGTTGTGTCGACTCGTACACAACATATTAAAGAGATATTTAACTGTATTGTATCTGTATTGTGGAGGGTGACATGCTCTGGTTGTAGAATAGAATGATGGCAATGTCAATGTTTAAATGACAGTAGACTTGTCTGTTTATTGATAACTAAGAAGAGATGGATGTAGGCCTACTACTTCTTACTTTATTACATTCTACGTTTCTAAACACAAGATATATAGATATACTACTTCTTACTTTATTACATTCTACGTTTCTAAACACAAGATATATAGATATACTACTTCTTACTTTATTACATTCTACGTTTCAGCTAAGACATTAATTAACCTAACAAAACTTATTATCTATGTAGACTCTTCTGTGAAAAAGGTACAGAGTTTATAAACCCTGATATTGAATTACTTAGTGAAATACAATTTACAATGAGTGAGTGATTCCACAACAATCGTTAGACATGTTAGAACATTGTTCGAACAATTTTCGACAGACCAGACCAACATCATAACATTGGAGTTTCGTAAATATCAGTACAGTACCATACCTGTTTTATATTTTAGTTTCTGAAGACGATACGACATCCGTCAATCCTGAGATTTATCGCGTCTGGGGAGAGTTCAGAGGGATCATATTTAGTCACAGAAGAAGTTTTTCCATTAGAATCAATAATTAAAAATTTATCTGCCATTGAAATTTGTGCTGGTATTTTTGAAATTCTCGAAGCTTTAGTTTTTCTTCATGACAAGGTAAGAATACTGCACAAATTTCTTTTCAATTTTTTTTTAAATATTCAGGCATTAGCTTCCAAAAGCAGGTTGCAGATTATATAGAATCTCCATACAACAATTAGGCTCAGCCTTTAAACCTGGAATACTATAAGTATATAATCTGATTTAAAGGGATACTGCATCTTAGCATGAACATAAAATTTAAGTTCTCAAGAATGGTCAATATGAGTATATATTCATCAGTGAACTTACCTGGTGTCATAAAGTAACAGAATCCTGATAAATCTGATAAATCCTAAAACTTAGTAATTATCCATGATAGAAATGTAATTAATTATTGAAAAACACTTAATAAGTTGATTTAGCATTTTTGAATAATGACTTAGTTTTGTAAGTTTTCCAGAAATTGAGGGAATTCTGTTTCTTCATAAGACCAGGTATGTTAACTGATGAATATATACTCATATTGACCATTCTTGAGAACAAATATATTATGTCCATTCTAAATCATTATAACAATATTGGAATTATGTATTTCTAGGTTGGAATATCTCATAATAATATATGTTTATCCTCGATCTATGTATTACAAGATGGCAGTTGGAAGGTCGGAGGTCTCGAACATTGCTCCTTGTTTAAAGAAGCCACTGTTCAGTTTTTAGAAAAATGTCGAGCGTTTCGAAATGAAGATTCTGTTTCACCAGAAGAGAAGGTAAAATAAACTGAATTCAGAATAATATTTAATTTGACGAACATACCAAAAATAAACAATTGCAGATCTGGACACCTGGTGAATTAGATCTGGACACCTGGTGAATTAGATCTGGACACCTGGTGAATTAGATCTGGACACCTGGTGAATTAGATCTGGACACCTGGTGAATTAGATCTGGACACCTGGTGAATTAGATCTGGACATACCTTGAAATATATACACAATTATATCTGGACACCTGTGAATTAGATCTGGACACCTGTTGAATTTAAAGATCATAGCGAACACAGCTCATTTGTAATTATATCTGGAACCTAGGTGAATTAGACTACACATGGTATATTACCATCTTGATATCCTGGTAAATTAGATCTGGCACCTGGTGGATTACGATTTGCACCTGTCCATTGATCTAACACCTGTAATTATAAAGACGGAATAAGTATGAACAGATAGCCTAGGTTGTAGACATTCTGGATTGAAGATCTTATGGACATCTAGAACCTAAGTATGTTATCGATATCATCACCAGATTTAAAGTATCCTTAGCTGTAACCAGATCTAACTGGGTTGGATAAGTTGTTATCTAAAAAAGGTTTGTGAGGACCAGCTGGTAGAAAGAATCCTTAACTGTGAACCTTACTAAGTTGTTCCTTGTAAAATTAATACCAAAAAGGTTTGACTCAAGGACCAGCTGGTAGAAAGGATCCTTGTAAACCCTTTAAGTTGTTATACTTGTAAATCAATATCAAGAGGTTTGACCAAGGACCAGCTGGTAGAAAGGATCCTTAACTGTGAACCTAAGTTGTTATACTTGTAAATCAATATCAAGAGTTTGACAAGGACCAGCTGGTAGAAAGGATCCTGTGAACCTAAGTTGTTATCTTGTAAAATCAATACCAAGAAGTTTGATCAAGGACCAGCTGGTAGAAAGGATCCTTGTGAACCTAAGTTGTTATCCTTGTAAAATCAATACCAAGAAGTTTGATCAAGGACCAGTTGGTAGAAAGGATCCTTAACTGTGAACCTAAGTTGTTATCCTTGTAAAATCAATACCAAGAGGTTTGATCAAGGACCAGCTGGTAGAAAGGATCCTTGTGAACCTAAGTTGTTATCTTGTAAAATCAATACCAAGAAGTTTGACCAAGGACCAGCTGGTAGAAAGGATCCTTAGTGAACCTAAGTTGTTATCCTTGTAAAATCAATACCAAAAGGTTTGACCAAGGACCAGCTGGTAGAAAGGATCCTTGTGAACCTAAGTTGTTATCCTTGTAAAATCAATACCAAGAGGTTTGATCAAGGACCAGTTGGTAGAAAGGATCCTTGTGAACCTAAGTTGTTATCCTTGTAAAATCAATACCAAGAAGTTTGATCAAGGACCAGTTGGTAGAAAGAATCCTTGTGAACCTAAGTTGTTATCCTTGTAAAATCAATACCAAGAAGTTTGATCAAGGACCAGTTGGTAGAAAGGATCCTTGTGAACCTAAGTTGTTATCCTTGTAAAATCAATACCAAGAAGTTTGACCAAGGACCAGCTGGTAGAAAGGATCCTTGTGAACCTAAGTTGTTATCCTTGTAAAATCAATACCAAGAAGTTTGATCAAGGACCAGTTGGTAGAAAGAATCCTTAACTGTGAACCTTTGAAGTCTTTTATTCCTGTTTTGACAAGGACTTCACTTAATACTAATTTCTGTTTATTTTCTTCAGGAAAAGTGAAAGATAATTTTGAAAAAAGAATTCATACCGAATGTTTAAGCATTGAGGCCAGTCAGAGACCAAAATTAAATTCCTTTTTAACAGATCCACTGTTTAAGTAAGTAGAAAATAAATTGGCAAGCTTTTATCCTTTTCTGTTTATTTTGATGGAATCTTTTTCATATAAACATCAATAATACCAAACGAACTGTTAGTTCTTATCTTTATATTTTTGATACAAATTCACGATTTTAGTAATATTATTGGCGTGTAAACACAATACATCACGCCACAAACATACTTTAATAACTTCATCATTTATTCTGTTTGTCACGTGATCTATTGTGTTTACATACCAATAATATTAATGAGACCAACGTTTAATTCTTAGGAGACAGACTCTGTCTTTGACATACAGGCACCTTGACATACAGGCACCTTGACATACAGGCACCTTGACATACAGGCACCTTGACATACAGGCACCTTGACCTTACAGATTATAAATATTGATTCCAGGTTTAAATTTTAATTCCAGGAATGATTTTATAGACATAATCAAGTTTTTAAAAAATATCACAGTTAAATCTGAAGATGATAAAAAAGAATTTTTCTGGTAATATTTTGTTTCTTGTTTATAAACCAGATCTCTGATGGTCTCTGAAATTAATTGATTATTTAATTTGATGTTATAAAATGTAAATTTGATTTTATTTTGTGTAGAATTAAATACAAATTTTCATCATTTTTCCCAAATTCTTTTAACGGGCCTGGGGCTGGTATTTATTTTTTTAAATTAATGCTCAGTGGACAATATCCAAATTTTAAGCTATCTTTTTATTTTGGATATTAAATACATTTTAAAATCAAATCTTGGTGATTTAAAAAAATCAGAAAAATCCAAAAATTAAAATTTTTTTTCGATTAATTAAAATAAAAATTTTAGAATAAGTTTCAGTTTTAAAAAAAGTTTGTGAAAATTTCGTAATTGTATTTTGGGGGGAAAAAGGTTTCATTTTTAAAATTCAAATTCCATTTTTTTTGGACCTGGTTTTTTTAAGTTAAAAATTATTTTTTATTATTTCTTTTATTCATGTTTTTCTATTTTTTAATTTTCAGTTCATTAACATCCAAGTTATTATTATTACCAGAGTCTCTAATATCCAGACGCTTAATTAGTTTATTATTATCAAGATTTATTTTACTGGATAATCAAGCCAACAAATTTCTCTTACCACATTTATTGACCCCTTCAAATAGTAAGTACATTGTTCGTCTGACCGAGTTACCAGAACACGAGGATAATTAGGAGACAATTTAAAGATGTGATATCGTCGATACTCTTCTATACCAGGAAATATCATGACCCTTTACATCATTCAACTGATTTAGTCTGAGGTTGTAATTCAATGGACTCTAATTAGGTTCAGGTCTGTTATTTCTATGATGTAAGAACGACACGATAGTTTCAGATGGGAAAATATCATGACCCTTTACATCATTCGACTGATTTAGTCTGGTGTTGTAATTTAATGGACTCTAATTAGGTTCAGGTCTGTTATTTCTATGATGTAAGAATGACACGATAGTTTCAGATGGAAAATATCATGACCCTTTACATCATTCAACTGATTTAGTCTGGTGTTGTAATTTAATGGACTCTAATTAGGTTCAGGTCTGTTATTTCTATGATGTAAGAAGACCGATAGTTTCAGATGGAAAATATCATGACCCTTTACATCATTCAACTGATTTAGTCTGGTGTTGTAATTTAATGGACTCTAATTAGGTTCAGGTCTGTTATTTCTATGATGTAAGAACGACACGATAGTTTCAGATGGGAAAATATCATGACCCTTTACATCATTCAACTGATTTAGTCTGGTGTTGTAATTTAATGGACTCTAATTAGGTTCAGGTCTGTTATTTCTATGATGTAAGAACGACACGATAGTTTCAGATGGGAAAATATCATGACCCTTTACATCATTCAACTGATTTAGTCTGGTGTTGTAATTTAATGGACTCTAATTAGGTTCAGGTCTGTTATTTCTATGATGTAAGAACGACACGATAGTTTCAAATGGGAAAATATCATGACCCTTTACATCATTCAACTGATTTAGTCTGGTGTTGTAATTTAATGGACTCTAATTAGGTTCAGGCCTGTTATTTCTATGAACTATGTTTTTTGTTTTATTATAGATAATGAAAGATCTAGTAATGTAAAAGCAGGAAAGATAACTCCAGTTTTAAGTCGTGGTGTATTTAAAGAACATGTAATACCGTTGATAACCAATATATTTTACGTTCGAGAAACCAATATCAGACTGACTTTACTTAAATATTTCTCCAATTATGTGGAATTATTTGATATGGATGTACTAGAAAATGAAATATTTCCACATGTAAGTAAAGTATAGTTGACAGTGGGTGAGGTCAAATCTCGTGTTTGTGTTCCGTGTTAGTGTTACGTGTTAGTGTTACATGGTTAATTTGGTGTTATAATACAGTGGACTCTGAGCAATCTGACATATATCTGGACTGTAAAATAATGTCAGATTAGCGAGTGTGTCGGATTATTCAGAGTACATTGTATATCGACATGAAGAATGAGTTCACATATGGTGTTATGTGATGGTGTTAACACTAACATGAAACACTAACACAAGATTTGACCTCTCCCAATGTTTTAGTTGAAATCTACCTGTTGGTTACAACTGATACCCTTAAATGAGCTGTTTCAACACCATCTGGTAGGAAATATTGTTGTCACAAACACAGGGCTTATTCTCGAAAACCTTTTCAAGAATTTCAAGAAATCACATGGATGAGTCTAATTTATCTAAATCTTTATGTAAATAAGGGAGCCACAGTGGCTTGGTGAGTTAGATGCCTCCTTGATTCAATTTCAGCAAAGGTCGAGATGAACTTTCGAAGATTTTAACCCAGTTTCCCCTTGTCAGTGTTACAGGTCTGAGGGACTGACTTAGATTTAGTCATTCTAATGGACAATAAACCGAGATCTGTGTGCTACAGACTGTGTACATTAAAGATCCCTTGACATTTGGAAATCTCATAAAGAGAAGGCTGATGCTGCTGTCCTGGCAAAATTTCCCTCATTGCACACTTCAATGTAGCTCATGGTGCAGAAGAGTAGGATGTTAAACTCCATTCAACTCCATATCTACCGGTTTATATGAGATGTTGTTACTATATTTTTAGTTGTTACTGGGTGTAAGGGATGTTGATGATAAAATAGTTAGTGCCAGTCTTCACGGTCTGGCTGATATGGTACCTATACTCGGAGGTGACATTGTGATTGGTAAATCTCGTAAACAATTCTTTACCCAAGGCTTACCCAAGGTAGGATGTCAAATTTATTTTGAAATTAATTTATTATTTACTAACCTCCCTCATAATAAATCAAAGGAATGTGTTACAAGATGCCACATTTATAACAGATATAAGACTAGTGTTAGTCAGTTCAAAGTCCTTTCTGTCCCAAATAAAAGCTTTACCTTTTGAGATGAATAAAGTCAGCTGTTATTATTGTTTGTTAAAAGTAAGTAGTTTGAGACGGTCGATCTCTATAAACTTCTAGAAGCGTTTCCAGGAGCCGATTAATAATTTGTTAATTAATCACCTCTTACCGTTAATCTCTTAATTAACTAAATTAATTGACCGGTAGTGTTAGGAATCTCATTGACTAAACGTGATTGTTTGGTCATTTAATTTTTAATTATTATTTTTTTTAACGTCACTGACCTATACTTGATGACCTATAAAGCTTATTTTCAACCAGCCATTTTAGATGTACAGTCGGTCATGGCTGGTATATATTGCCCTGTTATGGAATGTATTAAGTGATCCAGGTATTTATTTTGTAGGTAAATAATAAAATTATGGCTGATGAGATGAAGATTAAGTCTAAAAATGTGTCGGATGTTTTTGATAAAAAGATTTTATTAAAAGATATAGCAGGAGGGTAAGTAAAAGTTTCAAAAAATAGCTATGTTGACTCTCTATAACACGATTCCAAATTTCAATACTGCAAAAATAATGCAAAAATAACATCATACACATTATTACTGTTAGCTATGTGAACTCCATATTAGTGCTGACACGATATATCGTAGAATCAATGTATCGCAATACAACATGCCACGATACATGTATCGTATCACAAGGTCATGTATGAAGCTTACACAATCATAAATTCCTTTCGAGGACTTCACTGAAATCCGTTGTTTTCAAAACTAGTTCAATTACTAGTAATAACATTCTGGTACCTCAAAATATCAGCGTTAAAATAACAAAATATTGTAACCTTGGAGAGATGGGGTATTCTTGTTTGTTGATATCTATGACCACCTGGCGAGAAGTATCTTGTGACCCTTGTATCGCGATACCTATTGTATTGTGGCATCATTGGTAATACCCAGCATTACGCTATATAGATTGTGTAGACCCTGTGATTAATGTGTTATTGCAGTAAAAATGGTGAAATACCCGCGGAGGAAGAGAAGAAAAGAAAGATGGCTGAAAGAGAGAGAAGACGTGAAATAGCGAGGTTAAAACGTGAAGAAAGAAAATTAAAACGTCTGGAAGAAACCAAGGGTAGGTAATTTTTATTTTTATTTTCACAGTTTGAGCTCTAGGTAAAGTGACAGGTGCTGACAATCCTCTATTGAATAGAAATAGATTTGGAGTAGTAACAAAGGTTAACACAGAAAAATACAACTATTTCTCAATTTCTTGTTCTTTTGACAGGTTTTTGGATAAACAGAATTTTCTGAAATGTAGAAATTTTTATCAATTTAATTATCTCCCACTAATGACCATAACATTTCATGTTTTATTAGTAAAATTCTTTTGTTTTTAGCTGTAAATCAGAATGGTACCATTCATCTTTCAATAGCAGACTCTCAGGAACCACTGGAACCGAATTCCACAGATCTCTCGTTGAATGGTCACATGACAACACACGATATAGAATTAATAGAATCAGAAGATAAAACCACTGATTGGCCAGAATGGGAAAAAACTGAACACAACCATGAAATCAATGATGACCTTGAATCCTGGGATCATGACCTTGACCCCTGGAACAATGACCCTGACCTTGACCCAGATCTTGAAAAGTCAGAAAGCGAAAGTATGATGTCTGAAAGTGCAATAAGTGATGAAATTGAAAATCAACTATTAAACATGCGGACTACCATTGAAGATTCCTCTCCACAGAGAAATAAGCAATCTCTTAATTCCAGTTGTGAAAATGGAAACAAGTTTCCGGCGGCAACCACTTCCATTGATGAGTCAGACGCCATGAAAATTAAAAAATCCTCACCCTCACAGTCAAAGTCAACAAGCATTCCACTGAAGAAATCTCCACTACAACTAAAAGGAAAGGGGGAGAAGAACCCAAGAAATAAAGTTCAAACAACAAAAACAGAAATTTCAGTTGTCAAGGAAACACATGAAGAGATCTCATACATACATAAAGATTGGGGAGTAGCTTCCCTTGATTCTATCACCTCAAGTCATGTGACTGTGACTGACCAATCTACAGTGGTTGTTAATAAGACTGACCAATCACAGCTTACTGGGGATTCACGTCGGAGTTCAACTAGCACAGGAAGTTCAAATTCTCGTAAATTTCCCAAAACTACGCATAATCTGGGAGAGGAATTTGATATTAAGAATATCAAAGTAAAACCTGTAAATGATAGTTTCGATTTTTTTGCGGACATGGCTCCGGAAATCAAAACAGAAGATACACTTTTAAAATTATTAGAGACTCCATCATCCAGTGCTAATGTGTCAGTTTCTTCCAGTGCTAATGTGTCAGGATTATCAAGTCCTTTATCTTCATCATTCCAAGAGAAAGGCTCAGACCACAGTAAAACTACAAAAGTATCAGACAAATTTTCCTTGAATCAGGTGTCTGTATCAGAGGTGAGTTAGGTATCTGATTTGTTTATTTTTTATAGATTATCAAAATTTAAATTTTTACTTGGTAAATATGATTTTTTCATCCTTAAAGTAAAATTTAAAATTTTTCGATAACCTTAATAAATTATGAATCTATTATTCTATAATAGAATTCCATCTGAAGTTTAAATTATACCAAGGAGTTTTTTTTATATTTCTTACGTTTATAACCTTATTTTATTTTTCCATTGAGAGTTTATTATTTATTTATATTTTTCCATTGGAGAGTTTATTATTTATTTATATTTTTCCATTGGAGAGTTTATTATTTATTTATATTTTTCCATTGGAGAGTTTATTATTTATTTATATTTTTCCATTGGAGAGTTTATTATTTATTTATATTTTTCCATTGGAGAGTTTTATTATTTATTTATATTTTCCATTGGAGAGTTTATTATTTATTTATATTTTTCCATTGGAGAGTTTTATTATTTATTTATATTTTTCCATTGGAGAGTTTTATTATTTATTTATATTTTTCCATTGGAGAGTTTTATTATTTATTTATATTTTTCCATTGGAGAGTTTTATTATTTATTTATATTTTTCCATTGGAGAGTTTTATTATTTATTTATATTTTTCCATTGGAGAGTTTATTATTTATTTATATTTTTCCATTGGAGAGTTTATTATTTATTTATATTTTTCCATTGGAGAGTTTATTATTTATTTATATTTTTTCATTTTATTTTTATTTTTTTTTCCATTGGAGAGTTTATTATTTATTTATATTTATTTATTTATTTATTTATTTATTTATTTATTTAATTTATTTATTTATTTATTTATTTAATTTATTACAGGGTGTAGAGGAGAGTACAGGTGATGGCTGGGGTGAAGAAGATTTAGACTGGGGCAATGATTTCTAAACTTCTATTTCTTCAACTACAGGGCTTTCTACATGTTATATATGAAGTGGATTAGGGGCTGGTCAGAAATACAAAGGGAGGTTTTGTTTCAACTGAGGGTCAATATACTAGTGCTGGGTATCATGGCATTGCACCGTGCATGGCATTGCTGGTTTTCATTAGCCCATTAGGTGCAGTAGAGTAGGATGTAAAACTCATCATGCCATGATACGGTTATTATCAAGATACAAGGGTCACATATTGCGATACAAGAATCGCGATATTTACCACGATGCGATTCAAGGGCCATGATGTGATATGTAATGGGGTACAAGGGAACGATATGAAACATATTGTGATATAAGAGTCACGATACGATACATTTCATAATAAAAGGTTGGTGATACGATACATATTGTAACATACGGGTCACGATATTTGTATCGCGATACCAGGGTCACGATACTATATTAGTATCGGGATACAAGGGACACGAAACGATAAATATCGCGATACGAAGGTCACGATGCAAAACGTAATACGATACGATAGTGATCGCGATACAAGGGTCACGATATGATACGTATCGCAATACACATATCACGATACGATACATAATGCGATACAAGGGTCCCAATTTTTATCGGGATACGAATTATTATTGTGATACAATTGTACGATACAAGGGTCACAATACGATACGTATCTCGATACCAGAGGCATGATACAATACGTACCATTAGCAAGAGACAAGGGTCACGACAAGATACGTATCGCAATATGGGGTAACATTTGGTCTTCAAAGTTTTACGTTATAAATAGTTTAAAACAATTTCAATCAAGTCGGGGAGTAAAATCTGTCATTCCATTCGACTATTCATAAAATACCCACCTTTTAAAAAAAATAGAATAAGAAGTATCGTTATATATATAAACACGCCTTCGCGAAAATATACGATTATCGTGAGAAGTCATATCGTGATCCAACACGTCATCGATATCGTACCAGCACTAGATTATACCCTAGAAAACTGTTTGTATACACTGACATGTAAGGGTGTGTTATTTCTGACAATAAGACCCCAGGCTGTTGTTGGGATGTTGATTATTTATTTATTGTTTGTGGAATATTAAATATATCTTTTAATTACTGACTTGTCAATTAACCTTCAGATTTTTCAGCCCGATTTCCCCTTGTCAGTGAGAGAGAGAGAGAGAGTCAAGGTGCAGAAAATTAGGACGTAAAACTCCATTCATTTCATTTCATTTCCCCTTGTCAGTAAATGCAGGTCGAAAGGACTGACATGGAAAAAGCGTCTAGTCGTTCGGATGGGACAATAAACCGAGGCCCCGTGTGCTACAGGCTGAAAGATCCCTCGACAGTTGGAAATCGAAAAAGAGCTGGCTAATTGCAGCTCTCTTGGCAAAATGTCCCTCATAGCACACTGCATGGCGTTGCGCGTCTTCATTGATGCAGAAAATTAGGACGCAAAACTCCTTTCATTTCATTTTTTCATTTTGTTAATAACGTTTTGACAGCAAGATAGTTTCCTCTGGTAGGTTTGTTTCTAAGTATTTATAAACCTATGACGGCAAAGTTTGGTCCTCATGTAAAATTTTAGGGTTAGCGCTCCCAGGTTTTATAATCGGATGACTTTCGTCCTTGTCCGTTTTACATACCCATTATAACCTCGCTCGTGATGGTGTTTTATCTCTTACAACTTCACTTGTGATTCCGGTTTAACAGCTATTTGATATTTTTTGTTTTCTTCAACGAGCTCTTTCTCATGTTCTTACAACAATAATAGTAGTCACTGGTATTCCAGGGGTGTTGATTTAACTGTATTTGCCAGTCATGCCTGATGGAAAAGCTTCAAGTACAAAAGGATTTTTGGTTTTTTTTTTACGTTTTTTTAAAATGTCTGGTTTATAATTTTAAAACTAATAGCCCTGTCTAGAATACGCTGCCTTACTTTCATACCCTTGTCTTGATATGTATTATATTATATTATATTAGTCTGTAGTCTTACGTGTCTTGAAGAGTGTTACCTCCCTTTAATCAGTCTTATCTTAAATCAAACGTCAGCAAACATTCATGTTTCTAAAGCAACGTTTGAATATTTATATACATACATGAACCACCGTACATACCTAAACGTTGCTGTAGGAACAGGGCTCATGTTAAAATATTCTCTAATACCCACATGTATATCCTGATATTAGTGTCGACTGACCATATCACCCCCAATTACTGCTCTATGGAGCAGACTCCGGGTACTTTTTGGGTAAAATTCGATACATGATTTCAACTTAGTCTTGTTATTTGTTTGTTAAAGTAGGTATATAAAGTGATTCCATTCGGCCTGATAGTTTTCTCGAAGCTATTCCCTACTCACCATATAAACAATTAACACTGTTAGTTAGAAGTTATTCTGATTTCCTTAAATTACATCTGAGAGTAACACAATATTTAATTATTTAATGAAATAGTTCACAACTAAAAACTGGGGCTGTAACAGTCAGTATTATGTCCTTTGATTTAAAACATAAAATTCCACAGGTTCCTTCACTTATTGAGCCACTGATTTCAACCCCGATTGTTCATTAACTTGAAATGACATTTAGAAATAAATAGAACCATCCCTGGCGAAAGGGTGGGGTCCACGGGGGGTGGGCCCTGGCTAGTGAGAATGTAACCCCACCACTTGTCCTCTCTTGAAACCTTCAGTTGGCAGAGACAAATAACAAAAATATGAGCATTTGATTTGAATTTTGGTTCCTCAGATAAAAGTTCTCTGGGCTTCTAGTTTTTTAATTTTCTGGGGGAAGGGGAGAACAAGGAAGTAAAATAACGATCCAGGCACCGATTCAGTCGTGGCGCGTCCGGGTTTTAATAGAACACTAACCGTTTTCTCTTAGGAAATTTGCCATCAACATCGCCAGGGACATGTTTCACAAAATTTAACAAAGATACAATCAAGATTTTAAGAAATTCAGTAACCTGATCTGATCAATCTGACCATTGGTACACTAAAATCATCCTAAGTTACGTTTTCATGAATCAGACTCCAGAGCTTCCTGGAGGCCCACTTGAATCATCTTTCATTCACTTTAACTGAGTCTTTAAATGAGGTTGTTTTTATTTTAATATTCATCTTTCTTAGAAGCCACTTATACACTTAAAGGGGCACAATCTTGATTTTTAGTGGTCGTTTTGGGCCTTTGTTACATTTAAACAGTCCTCAGAAATACTCAAGCTCTAAGAAAATCGCAAAATACCTTGAAATATACCTCAAAAATTTCACTTTTTATTTTTTTTCCGTGCTGTACGCGGCTGGTCTTCAGTCAGTCTGAAAATTGTGTGTCCTGTTGACAAAATCTACAATTGTTATTACATGTACTTTCTTTTTGTTGTATCAGTGTGGGCCTGCGCAGTAGTCTATTTATAACTCTTTGATTTTCCAATATGGCGGGACGTTCATAATATCTTAAGACATTATGATTTTCAAACACGGATAAATATGTATACCCATGGATTTGAAGGCTCAAATTTCAAAGGTAAGCTCTGTAGACTATGTCTGATTAGCTAAACAAAAGATTTCATGTGTTTGAGGCTGTCGGATGATTGTCCGAAACAAATCAAGCCTGTGCCCCTTTAACAATATCAGACACCAGTTTGAAACCCTATCTGGATACAGTCAGCTTTAGAATCAAACATACCAAATATTAAGATGGATCTAAACTGTGTTAAACAGTCCGATAGTGAGAAATATTTGACGATGTCCAGACGAGCGACAGATGAGCAGTGTTCAGCCCTAAAACAACTTGTCACTAACATTGAGAGAGAGAAAGTGGTGTTCGAAAATAAAAACTTGAGAGACGTTTTGTCTCAATGCCTCGAACAATGGTTGTGATATGGTTTGGATTCTTATCCAATTTATCGATAGATAAATTCAGTCAGTTCAACACTTTGAAAATTAATTGAAAATAGAAGGAATGGTCAGAGTCGTCTGGAATTTGATGTGAATATTCATGACACATGTAAGTACCTCTCTGCCAAGTTTTAATCGATAACTTTACGGGAAGTGGGGAGGTGCGTAACTTAATGCCCGGATTCTTGCTGTTGACTAGGCCCCGGCCTAAATGGATGGATGCAGACGGCCTGACCTGAACATCACTTTCTTCAAGATACCAGGAAGCACTACCGTGAGCAGAATGAACTTAAAAGAAACAGATGATGGCAAGGTGAGTCAGTTTCTGATACATCGAGTTTGCTATTTTCATTCAAAATTTTGAGATTTAAAAAATGTCAAAAGGTTAACAGGCGACTCATTGACGCTCTGAGTCTGCCAAACGCCAATGTGAGTTAAGAATATCAATTTTGATTAAAAAAATATTTAAAATAGAAGTAATCTTGTAAATATTTATTACAATGTTTCTAGAAAACCCCGTAAATAACTAGCCCCAACCAGGGTGAGGTCCATGGGGGCTGGGCCCTGGCCAGTAAAAATTTACCTCCACCTATTTAGTATTGTCCTTATCTCAAAACCTTCTTCATTCAGCAGAGATGGATTAATTCACAATAAAAACCAAAAAGATGAACATCAGAAATATATTCTAGGGAGCTTCTAGTTTTTGAAATTTCCTGGGGGAGAGGGGAGAACCTGGACAGAATAAGGGCCCCAGTATTAATTCAGTCCCTGCAATGGGGTATATATAACACAAGATAATTATTCTGGGATAAAACACTTCTTTAATACATGGGTGAATAACATTTCATTGTCATTAGATTTAAAATATTAAAGAAGTGTGTATTTATCAATAAATAATATCTTGTGTTATATATCTGCTCCTCCCATCTAAATGTTGTTCACATCTGAACCCAGGAAAACTCACCTCACTAGTCAGTTCATTCATGTTTCAGTCGGGTTTTTAATTATATCTCAAGGAGTTAAACACAGTTTTAATTAACCACATACAGGGCTAGTTACTTTAACACATTTCTCTCTTAGTTTCTAGACTTAAAGTAGCTATACCACTTTTAATTTGATGAAGTTTTTTTTTAATTGATATTTGTTGGTTTTAATAAGCTAAGCTACTCATATTGAAATAAAAACATCATTTGTGTTTTAAATATGTCCTTGTTGCAAACTATAGAAGTAGCACACTTTTTGTGAGTTTTGACAGATTTTTAAAGATGCGTGTGTTACAACTTACCATAAGGCTTTGCTTGGTAGACTTGGAATACAGAGCCAAGATGGCTCAGTGGGTTAGATGCTTGCTCACTAACCTGAAGGTCAAGGGTTCAATCCTAGTATAGGTAGAGATAATACTTCAACCCTGTCAGTAGAGAGCTGTGGTGGCTCAGTGAGTTAGACACTTGCTCACTAACCTGAAGGTCCAGGGTTCAATCCTAGTATAGGAAGAGATAATACTTCAACCCTGTCAGTAGAGAGTTGTGGTGGTTCAGTGAGTTAGATGCTTGCTCACTAACCTGAAGGTCCAGGGTTCAATCCTAGTATAGGTAGAGATAATACTTCAACCCTGTCAGTAGAGAGCTGTAGTGGCTCAGTGAGTTAGATGCTTGCTCGCTAACCTGAAGGTCCAGGGTTCAATCCTAGTATAGGTTGAGATAATACTTCAACCCTGTCAGTAGAGAGCTGTAGTGGCTCAGTGAGTTAGATGTTTGCTCGCTAACCTGAAGGTCCAGGGTTCAATCCTAGTATAGGTTAAGATAATACTTGATGGTTGGAAATCACAAAAAGAGTAGGCTAATGCTGCTGTTTTTTGGCAAAATTTCCCTTATTACTTTCTTCATTAGCCCATAAGAGTAGGATGTAAATCTCCCATTTCATTTTCATATCCATCCATGGAACCCATGTGTGTGGATCTATATACAGGCCTACAGTGGTGCAAGTTACTCAGACAGTGTTTACCTTTTCTTGAAAGTCGGCTTTCACTTTTCTTTTTGTAACTAAACTGTAAACTGAAGATTTATTCAAAAGAGATTCATGTTTGTTAGAAATTTCCCGAGAATTCAGACAAATAAAAGTCACAAGAAAGTTTCTGATCAAGAATTGTAGAAAAAAATTGTAGACAAAAGTTTATGAGAAAATTATTTTGTAATGTGGAAGAGCTCCTTTAAATAAACCCAGATTCCACTTTGAATTGAAAGAAATGTTTAATGATAATATACCAGTAGTATCAAGTTACCACATCTTAATCTCTCAGACCAACTTTACTAGTTTCTAGTTGAATATAACAAGTTTTATACACACTAACTGTCATACAATGTTCTACAGTGTTTCACAGTGTGTCAGTTTGAATAGATAGACACTGTAGTTTATTCACTCTTGTCTTTTATTCCTGCAACTGCAGAACTGAGGAATTATCTAATTTAGTGCTACTGTGAAAGTTTGAAACCAAAACCGATAAATTTTGGAATTGAGAATTTATCTCAGATTTCTGAATATCAATTATATTTTGGAATATCCTGCAGTTTTGTTCTTATATCTGAAAAATTGGTCTTGGCACTAAGGTTAATTAATGTGGCTAACAATTGGTTCCTGTACTTTCATTCCTGTATTTTTGTGATTAGGGAAGTTGAAAAGAATCTATTAGTAACTAGTCATTATTCAACAGAAGGTACTGGAACTGGTATTTTGTGTAAAAAGAGTGTTGTGATTATAATATTTAAAGTTGACTGACACCTGTCAACTTATCTGAACAATCATCTCCTGTTAGAATTGTGGAATTTTCGTGATAATTATTGCACGAGATCTACAGAATTATAAATTATATTTATGTCTATTTTTATAACAACTATGACACGATTTGAAACCAGTTCCTGTTTATTAGTTTGATGTGAAAACTGTGTCACAGACGGTTTCTTCTCACTCTTAGATGATGGAAAAGTTTTGAAACTCGAAAATCAGGAATAATGAATGCTTCCTTTGTTTAACATATTTTGAAACGTTGCCTTTTAAAGTTCCTGATTGAGCTAAGTTAAAGTGTCTATTTTGGAGTCTTATCATTTTTGTGCCATTTTATAGGCCTAATAGTAAAAACTGTGAGTTTCTATTATTTGTTACCAAGAAACCGTTTTGTTTTTTGTTAAAATAAAAAGATCTACAGTTCTGTTTAAAAGGAAAATTCCAAAATTATTATTTATTTTACAATCTTTGTCAAAAAAATCCATAAAACATTCAACGCCCAGAAGTCTTTGTGCACTGCATGAAATTAATATTTTAGATAAAAAAAGAATTAGAATTGTATAAATTCTTAAAAGGTTTAAAAACTTGAGTTTCTGGATCAGTGAAAACATTTGAAAGATGTTGGGCGTAACTATTCAATGACAGTAAACATCTTGTAGAATTTGTTATAGAATTTTAGCTGGTTCTGAAAGTGTATTGTGGGAGACACTTTACAGTTTCAGGCATTTATCAATTTATTTCATTTCCAGTATGTTTTTCTTTGTTGTGATTTAGGAATTAATTGTGGTGATTTTAGATTTAAATTTGTGAGCAGATATTTATTTTTGTAAGTTGGAAACAGTCAGTTGTTGACTTTTGTGATTTTTGGCATAAATTTTTTATAAATTTTGGATAATGAATTCCCCAAGGTGATAAAAGAGAAAAGAAAATATTTAAAATGGGCTTTGAGAGAGTCTATCTAACAACTGGAGTACTACTGACTATCGCGTTGCTATGTGTATCTCCGTGGGTAACTGTATCAGGAGAAGAGGAAGTGCCACTAGGATCAGCATCGCTGGCGTTCGTGTTCGATATTACAGGATCTATGTACGATGATTTATTACAAGTTATAGATGGCGCTGCCAGGATTTTAGAAACAGCCAAAAGTCGGAGAACCCAGCCTCTATATAATTATGTTTTAGTTCCGTTCCACGATCCAGGTGGGTACAATTTAATAATTCTAACCTAGAGTTGAGGGAAGGTCAAGGTCGATTAAGAATGAACTGTAAATATTAAAGTAATTATGTTACATGTATTTTGATAGATGAGGTGACTGAATATCCTAACCTAGAATCCAGGAGCCTGTTTCTCGAAAACTTAACTTCAGATGGTTTTAGTGTTGGCCCTACCAATGGACAGATTGGTCAATCACTAAAATTGAGTTTTTATTAACCAATCAGGTTACTGTATTTCTTAAAATCTTGATTGTATCTTTGCTAAATTTCCTGGTCCCTGGATCAAGACTGATTTAGGATTGTATCCCAAATACAGTTTTAACAATGTCTTATTAACCCGTTTAAAATAAGCCCAGTAGAAAAGAGATCAATGCTTCTATAACAAGTTATTTGATGCTGCTCGTAACTCCTTAGTGACTGCCCTTGTTACATTGACCCTAACCGTGACACTGGGCTAAAGATTCAGCTATTAGCTAGCTTTTCTGTGTTTCCACTATTTAATTTCCCAACCGTTATGATTCAGAAACCAAAAATCTCACTTTTCTCATTTGGCGATTCCAAAAGGGTTTTTCTCGTTTTGGTACGGAGACTTACAAGATTTACGGTTGCACGCACAACATCATTAGTCTTGTACATTGCAAACTGTCAATAATGTGCAACTTTTTGATCGAGACCCTAAAATGGTTCTGGAACCTGATAAACTAAGTGTCAACACAGCATGTTTGGCCATATAGTTGACTTGCTTTAAAGCTAACTTCACAATTCATGGTGGAAACGCAATTATAATCTCTGTTTATCACATCCAAGGAATAAGAAAGGCCAGATTTGATTGGCTACAGGGCATTTGCTTAGCATGAATTATGACAACTTTTGATATCAATTGACAAAATTCTTTAAAATTTTAAAATACAGTATCACTTTAAATATTGTATATAATGTAGTAGAATAACTTGATAAACCTGAAATAAACCACCACACTACTGACCATGTTACTTTATCTACTCTAGAACATCTTTATATTTAATATTAACCTTAATTTTATTATTTATACAAAATATTTCACTTATATTTAGTCCGAAACTTGCTGACTCTATTCCCAGCCTCTGATAGCTATTTGGACAGATATGGTTGGGGGAGAGTCAGATAAACTAAGCACCTAAAACTTGGGATTTTCCGCACCGAATCTACCAAACCTTGATTTATTTGGAAAGATGAATGTTTCTGTAGTTTAATCATATTTTAATCATATTTTTGATTGATTTATCAAAAACTTGGAATTTTTTTCACTCAGAATCATCGCAAATATAATTTCTGGGCTCATAGTTTTTTCAATTTCCTAGGGGAGGGGTAGAAAAAAAAGGGTCCTAGCACCAATTCAGTCTTGGGTATTTATATCACATGTGAGTCTGTATACTGAATTTCATGTATTTTCTGTGGATAACTTTATTTGTTATCTAAGACATCAAGGAGATAGACTAGCTTTTTATAAAAACTAAGATAATATGTGTGTGCTACTTCTTACTTTATTACATACTAGACACCGAAACACATAAAAACGAAAATAACGAAAATATTGTCACATAGATGTCTTTAATATACAAAGTATTAGTTTGACCAATCATACCGTAGTCATAGAAACTGAATATTTTACCTGAGCTTATCAGTTATAGTGTTACTACAGCTCACTGTCAATAATTTGAGCCTTAAAATCCATGTATGTCCAGAATTATCTGAAAATGAAAATGGTGATATGTCAATTCTTGAGAAAGAAAATAGAAGGTAAAATTCCTAGTTTGAGAAGTATTCATATTTCTAGTAAATCTGACAATGGGTAGAGTGTTACTACCTATCTGATGTTAGTTTGAGTGTTAATGGGGGAGGTAGATTTATAGTTTTACCTGCCTCGTTACCTGCCTCGTTACCTGTGTTTTATTAATTAACCAAAACTATAAACATAATTATATCTTTTATATTCTCTTTAAACTAAATATAAACTAGGTGGTTCCTCGAGGGTGGCCTGCCAAACTCTTTCATTATTCCTGGTTTTAAAACAGCTTTCAATGTATCTTTAATAAAATGTTGCCAACTGAAACGCCTACTTCTATATAATATTAGGCTTATTAATACCAGGGCATTAGATTACTCTTTTATATGCCCACTTGAAATGTGGCATTATAAGCCAAAAAGTTTAAAGTGGGTGTTGTAATGAAAATAAAAAAGCAATAAGGAGTTAATTAAGTGAGTTTGCCAGATTTTAAGGGATTCTGTTACTTTATAATACCAGGTAAGCTCACTGATGAATATATACTAATATTGACCATTCTTGAGAACTTTAAATATATATTGTCCATTCTGAAGACAAAGGGTACCACTTTAGAGAAAAGATGAAAAATATATACCATATTGAATCTTAGATAAATTAGATTTCAACTTTCAAGTTAAAATTAGAACCAGATTTATAATCAATTAATTACTAATTACCCAGTTTCTAATTAATTTAACTGCTATTTTTGTTTTTTTTAATATTTTATAGGATCAGGGAATCTTAGTTATAGAAATATTACCGGTACCTAGTAGGAGAGGATCTGACACAAGAACTCTTTGATATAAACAATATTTTATGAATAATAAGTACAATATAATATACAATTGAAGAGAGGATACAAAGACAAGCCTGTACAGACTTATATAAGTTTGCTTCCTCAAACTATTAACTACAACTATTTAGATATCAACCAGGGGCGCGGGAACAAATTTTAGGTTGGGGGGGGCAAACTATTTCGAAGTCAAAAAACTGTTATCATTCATATACCTTTATTTCAAAATTAATCGAATTACGGGAGATAACTTAAAAGAATTAAGATAAAAATTATTATTTATTCAAATAATTTGATTGTGATAGAGAAACTTATATTCTTTACAAGCTTGAAGGTTAAAAAACCAAGGAAATTTACAAATATGGCCTTATGAGACAATTAATATTTAGGCTACCCGGTACATGTAATTATTTTATTTATTTTGCAAATATTTGCGCATCAAACATTGGCTTTACTGCCCCACCTGTTCCCGCGCCTATGATATCAACTAAAATTTATTATAAATATGGTTTTAAAGACTTACACTCAATAACCCTGTTTACACTGCAAAATTTATCCTTCCTTGGAATGGTTCTCAGAACAGTATGGATGTATTTTGTGTTATGTAAACGGTCGAGTGTTCTCAGAAGGGTTCAAATTCTGGCCCACATTGAGGAGGTGGTCTCGGAACGGTTCTCAGACCAGAATCGTTAAATTGTTGTAGTGTAAACACGAAGCTTGTTGAGAGCAGATTATTGCGTATGCGCATCAACTGACCTTCACCTCTTGCAGAATTTGATCATTATCAGGAGCCATTTTTGTTTGCCCTCTATATTTACCTCTTTCATGAAGAGTTCCATAAGCATCTGGAAGCTGTCAATTGTTTAAATTATAATTTTGAAACTGTCTCAGCATGCTTGTTATAGTCAATAATTGTTGGTGTAAATGGGGTAAATTTGGTATTTTATCGTGCCGTGCTCCGGACTGAGAATGGACCGCTTTATAGCAGCCTGGTTTTAACGGGGCTATTGTCATTTAACAACATTAACTATTAAACACAAAAGACCGTTATTCACTTTATTCAAATAGCTTTATACGAGGTTGTGAATTATTCGGTATGTGTAGAAGAGATAATGTTAGAACTAATCCATTAGAGACTCTAAAACATTCTTCAGATTGGGCATTTTATGAAAGTTCCAAATTTTGGTACAATTTAACACAACCAACTTTTATATACTGAAAAGGTATAAGGGAAGTGGATATAACTTGAAAATCAAGCACTTGTAGGCTATATACTTGTATATATTTTTATACTTATATTCATTATAGCATCAAGACAATTCATGTTTTGTTTTAGGTATACGAGGGTTATTGACCTACTAACAGTAATCAACAGTACAGATATCTGATTGTTCTTGTGATTATATTATTTATAAACACCATGCCAACTAGTTATTTATATATTTATAAACATGCTGTTTTCTGACATTACATACTTATTACATCAAATACTTGACAGTGGTTCTTGAAAGAAACAGAAATAGTAATCATATTACAAGAATAATTAAAGAATAGGTTTTTATGACTAGAAACATCACTTACACTTTTACTTTGAAATATATTTTTCTTAAATAACAGCAAATAACCCTTTCAATCTACAAATAACCCTTTCAATCTACAAATAACCCTTTCAATCTACAAATAACCCTTTCAATCTACAAATAACCCTTTCAATCTACAAATAACCTTTCAATCTACAATAACTCTTCAATCTACAAATAACCCTTTCAATCTACAAATAACCTTTCAATCTACCATGTTTTCAACAAATATATTTTAAAATTTTTACTGAAGGTAACAACTTAAGTTGAGAGTATGGCCCAAAATAATTTGGGAGAGCTGTACCAACTTTGGGGTCCTATACCAACTTTGGGGTCCTATACCAACTTTGGGGTCCTAACCAACTTTGGGGTACTGAATCAACTTTGGGGTCCTATACCAACTTTGGGGACCTGCACCAACTTTGACAGAAGCCACGGCTCAGTGAGTTAGACACTTGCTTGCTTACCTGGAAAAGGTTTAATCATTTGGCTGGGATAATAAACCAAGGCCTGTATGCTACAGTTTGGTCCATATCAAAATCTCTTGACATTGGGATTGAAAAAAGAGTAAGTTAGCACTTGCTTGACCAAAAGTTCTGTCATTGCACACTGCACGCTGTTGCCTGTCTTCATTAAGCCATTAGATGCAGATGAAACTCATTTAATTTCATTTTTGCACTAAAAGTATTTAAGTGAGGGTTAAATATCTTACACTGTGTTGGGTTTTCTAAAATAAAAGTTGTTGATGATATAAAGATATATATATTAATCAGGTTAAAAGCCAGTCGAGATGAGAAGTTATGTAAATAATTTTCAAATCAAACATGTTACAGAAGTAACAAACTATGGTTAGAAATACTGTAACAGGTTCAGTTATTTTAGATATATCATATTGAGATAAAACACTTTAAAAGGTTTCTGACAATTAGAATAGAATATATATAATAGGAAGGAGTCCTGCCCAAAGTGGGGATTGAGAGAGTAGGGTGGGGATTAACTGGGCAGAATGGGGATTAAGGGAGTAGGGTTGGGATTAAGGGGGCAGGTTCGAGATCAAGGAGGCAGGGTGGAGATCAAGGGAACAGGGTGGGGATTAAAGGAGTAGGGTGGGAATCAAGGAGGTAGGTTGGGGATTAAGGAGTCAGGTTGATGATCAAGGAGGTAGGGTGGGTATCAATTTGGCAGGGTGGGAATCATGGAGGTAGGGTGGGAATCAAGGAGGTAGGGTGGGGATTTAGGAGTCAGGTTGGGGATCAAGGAGTCAGGTTGGGGATCAAGGAGTATGGTGGGGATCAAGGAGGCAGGGTGGGAATTTAGGAGTCAGGTTGGGGATCAAGGAGTATGGTGGGGATCAAGGAGTATGGTGGGGATCAAGGAGTATGGTGGGGATCAAGGAGTATGGTGGGGATCAAGGAGGCAGGGTGGGGATCAAGGAGTCAGGTTGGGGATCAAGGAGTAGGGTGGGGATCAAGGAGGCAGGTTGGGGATCAAGGAGGTAGGTTGGGGATTTAGGAGTCAGGTTGGGGATCAAGGAGTCGGGTTGGGAATCAAGGAGGTAGGGTGGGGATTTAGGAGTCCGGTTGGGGATCAAGGAGTATGGTGGGGATCAAGGAGTATGGTGGGGATCAAGGAGGCAGGGTGGGGATCAAGGAGGCAGGGTGGGGATTTAGGAGTGAGGGTAGGGATCAAGGAGTCAGGTCGGGGATCAAGGAGGCAGGGTGGTTATCAATTTGGCAGGTTGGGGATCAAGGAGTCAGGTTGGGGATCAAGGAGTCAGGTTGGGGATCAAGGAGTCATGGTGGGGATCAAGGAGGTAGGGTGGGAATCAATGAGGTAGGGTGGGGATTTAGGAGTGAGGTTGGGGATCAAGGAGTCAGGTTGGGGATCAAGGAGTCAGGTTGGGGATCAAGGAGGTAGGGTGGGGATCAAGGAGGCAGGTTGGGGATCAAGGAGGTAGGTTGGGGATTTAGGAGTCAGGTTGGGGATCAAGGAGTCGGGTTGGGAATCATGGAGGTAGGGTGGGGATTTAGGAGTCAGGTTGGGGATCAAGGAGGTAGGGTGGGGATCAAGGAGTCAGGTTGGGGATCAAGGAGGTAGGGCGGAAATCAAGTAGGTAGGGTGGGGATTAAGGAGTCAGGATGGGGATCAAGGAGTCAGGGTGGGAAAGCAGGGTGGGGTTTTAGGGCGGTGCAGGGTGGGGAATCAGAATCCTTATACAATCTGATAAATCCTGATTTTACAGAAATTCTGTTACTTTATAACACTGACTATGATATTGACTTAAATGTCCATCTAAGACGTAGTATCACTTAAATTTGTATTTTTCTACAAGAAAAGAAAGTGGAAACCCCAATAGTTTCTGAGATTCTGTCAGAAAAAAACAGAAATAAATTGTACAAGACAAGTAAAGATAAGAAATTTGTCTGTAATTTATTAAGTTTTATTTAGCCTCCATTAGTTACTTGTGATAGATGTCAACCATCTAGGGTGGAAAAAACAAAGTCTAGAATTGAACTCATTACATTGTGTTTATTTTTTACTTTTAAAAGGAACTCCCAGATCTGAGCATTATAGATAGTTGACAAAAAAACTTGGATTTTTCACCAGAAACTTGACAGGAAGTAAATGAATGTTTGGAGTTTTACATCAACTCTTCTGAACCTTAAGTGCTAATGAAATTTATGACGTTTTAGGTCCCACTATTCTGAACCTAATGGCTTTTGAAGACGGGCAACACCTTTCAGTGTGCAATAAGAGAAATTTGCTACTTCAGTGGAATGGTACACATTGATGCTACCAGCGTCCCCCAAAAATTTTTTTGAAAACTTCTTAACCATTTCTTTAAACGATACCGTACATTTAAAACTACTAGAATTCAGAGTAATTTATTCCATGTTTTATTCTACCAGTTGTAATTATTCTACTTCGTGTCAATCAAACCTAAAATACCTATCTCTTATTAGTTTATTATCAGTTTGAAGATTAAAATATCAGATAAGTGTAATAGATCATCATTCCACAAGTCTAATATAGATACCAGTTAGATATCATCTTGTCTAATAGAGTTTAACTTCTTCTTGTTTTTGACAGCAGGTATATCTACTGATGAATAGAGCTCTTGTTGTCCAAGTTTAAATTTTTAGATTTATCAGATTATATAAGGATTCTGTTATGTTATTTATGACATCAGGTTTATCTACTGATGAATATATACTCTTATTGACCAAGTTTAAAATTTTAATGTTTTGTTTGATTTATCAGATTATATAAGGATTCTGTTATGTTATTTATGACAGCAGGTATATCTACTGATGAATATATATACTCTTATTGACCAAGTTTAAAATTTTAATGTTTTGTTAGATTTATCAGATTATATAAAGATTCTGTTATGTTATTTATGACAGCAGGTATATCTTCTGATGAATATATACTCTTATTGACAAAGTTTAAAATTTTAATGTTTTGTTTGGTTTATCAGATTATATAAGGATTCTGTTATGTTATTTATGACAGCAGGTATGTCTACTGATGAATATATACTCTTATTGACCAAGTTTAAAATTTTAATGTTTTGTTTGATTTATCAGATTTTATAAGGATTCTGTTATGTTATTTATGACAGCAGGTTTATCTACTGATGAATATATACTCTTATTGACCAAGTTTAAAATTTTAATGTTTTGTTTGATTTATCAGATTATATAAGGATTCTGTTATGTTATTTATAACACAGCAGGTATATCTACTGATGAATATATACTCTTATTGACCAAGTTTAAAATTTTAATGTTTTGTTTGATTTATCAGATTATATAAGGATTCTGTTATGTTATTTATAACAGCAGGTATATCTACTGATGAATATATACTCTTATTGACCAAGTTTAAAATTTTAATGTTTTTTTAGATTTATCAGATTATTTAAGGATTCTGTTATGTTATTTATGACAGCAGGTATATCTACTGATGAATATATACTCTTATTGACCAAGTTTAAAATTTTAATGTTTTGTTAGATTTATCAGATTATATAAGGATTGTGTTATGTTATTTATGACAGCAGGTATATCTACTGATGAATATATACTCTTATTGACCAAGTTTAAAATTTTAATGTTTTTTTAGATTAATCTGATTATTTAAAGATTCTGTTATGTTATTTATGACAGCAGGTATATCTACTGATGAATATATACTCTTATTGACCAAGTTTAGAATTTTAATGTTTTTTTAGATTAATCTGATTATTTAAAGATTCTGTTATGTTATTTATTAATGATTGAAGATTGACCCTACTGATAAACAGTTTTTGGTATTCAGCTTCTGGACAATATCTGAGTTGTTTTCAGTCTGACCCTTTGATAAAGGAGGGGTGCTGATCAGGAAAAATAAGTCACTTTCTGAAATAACTTATCACTGCCCAATGGATGAGTTGTTTTCAGTACAGGTTATGGACAATACTTAGTGCTCAAATATTAAAATGGTCAGCCATTGTGGGGCCTAAATCCGTACATCTGAGTGGTCTTCAAAGAAGAAAATAATTTGCTTCCTCAAATGACCTATCACTGTCCAATGATTGAGCAGAGGTATCAATTGTTGAAAAATTCTCTGGGTAGGCCGGTAGGGGCCAAGATGTGGGCAATAGCTGAGTGGTCTTTAAGGGTTAAAAAATATTCATTCTTCCTCAATTAACCTATCACTGTCTGAACTGTATTCAATGGGATCAATTGTTGAACAATTCCTTGGGTGGGGCTGAGATCTGAGCACTAGTTTTCAAGGTAGAAAATAATTTCTTCCAACAATTAGGCTAATGTCTGAACTGTAATCAGTGGGAACAAGATAATGAAGTGGTCAGCCATTGGACAATAGTTGAACAATTCTCTCAGCTGGACCAAGATCTGGTCAAGAGTTGAATTAACAGGACTGTGTTTAGTAAGAGAAATCAATATAATACAAAACTGGTGACATTTTTTAATTTTATTTTATATAACCTTACTTTACCATGGAGACTGATAGTGTGATACTGTTTAACTCGTAAATCTCCTTCATATAGTTTTGATATTTTGAACCTCCAAGAATCCTTTGTCCACTCTTCTGGCATTAATACTTCTGGAAGAATTTCTCACGCTGATCGAGATCAGAACCCACAGCCACCATTTGCTCGACGTAACCAAGAACAAATGAAGTCATCTAACCTAAAGAACCAACACTAACCAAAAATTACGTTGTACAAATTACTTTAACAATTTCATTAATATCGTTTCAGATGTTGGACCAGTGATAGTAACGACCGATTCTGAGGAGTTCCAGGATGAGTTGAGAGATTTATACGTACAGGGGGGTGGGGATTGCCCCGAGATGAGTGTGGGGGCTATAAAAACAGCTCTAGAGGTATCCCTACCCAACTCCTTTATCTATGTATTTACTGACGCCAGGGCTAAGGATTATTATCTCACAGAAGATGTATTATCGTTGATTCAACAAAAACAGAGTCAGGTCAGTTCTTTAACATTAACATTATCTGTAGCTTAATTTCAACGGATAAAATAGCAGAATAGAACTTACTGGAAAACAAATATTTCATTTGAAGAAAATAGCTAAAAAACATCTGAGTTGGAAAGCTATTTTTCTAAAATATCTAATAGAGACTAAAGAAATAGCAGACTTTTAAAAACAAAATCAGATGCTGCACCATACTGCATTTAGAACTTGGTCAAAAAGAGTATATATTCATCAGTAGATATACCTGCTGTCATAAATAACATAACAGAATCCTTATATAATCTGATAAATCAAACAAAACATTAAAATTTTAAACATGGTCAATAAGAGTATAATATATTATATTCATCAGTAGATATACCTGCTGTCATAAATAACATAACAGAATCCTTATATAATCTGATAAATCTAACAAAACATTAAAATTAAGAGTATATATTCATCAGAAGTTATACCTGCTGTCATAAATAACATAACAGAATCCTTATATAATCTGATAAATCTAAAAAAACTTAATAAATTGATCAAGCATTTGTCAATAATGACTTAGTTTTGTGAGTTTTCCAGATTTTACAGGGATTCTGTTACTTTATGACACCAGGTAAGTTTACTGATGAATATATACTCATATTGACCATTCTTGAAAACTTATATTGAATGTTATTCTAAGACGTATTATCACTTTAATTTAGTATAAGAAAGCAATTTGACATAATTATTGAGTGTATATTATAAGATATGATATGGAATGAGTGGGTATAGAAGTTATTAGGTTAATGAGATTTACACCTCTACTAATATTAACTATAAACCTGGTTATTTAATCTATATACCATATACCTTAATCTTTCTTCTTATAATTGGTACATAGAGATAGACACAGTTGCTTAAAGATTTGATTGGTAACCTGAAGGTCTGGGTTCTCCTTATAGATATTATAGGTCATGGTCACTGAGTTTTGTGGCAGTCTTGAATCTTGTCGAGAGTTTGACGAACTGGCTGCAGGCACTCAGAAGACTTTATAACTAAAGGTCCGGTCACACTGCTAAAACTATGCCAGAACTTTGCTGGAGCTGTGAAAAAAATTCAAAATCACTGGTCACGGTTCGCCACTGTTTAACAGAAGTAAGCCCCCCCGTTTATGCTCAGCCACAAATGATGGTCCCTCCTGCCACTTCAAAAGTTTTGAGCTGCACAAAATATTGCAAGCCTTGAGAAGCAGTGAAATTCCTCCCCCAAACCCCCCAGGAAAGTTCACCTCCGCTCCAACAACGCTGAGTCATAGTTTGGCACCGTTAGTTCGGTGACGCTTGGGATCGCTAGGTCAACGCAGAAAATCTTGAACGCTGGACCACTGCTGCTTCACCAGCTTTGCTTTGGCGGTGATTAAAGGTTGCACAAAAGTTTGTAGGGTGGTTGTAAGCGTTTCATGAGCATTCTGTGAAGTCGTGTCTCAAGATTTTACTCAAGATTCGAATTGTAACAATTTGATAGTTTTATGTTGGTGTGACAATTAACACAATGTTCAGGAGGACAGTTTTATTTTGAATGAAACGTTACATAAGATGATATGTGTAAAATTACAAATATATTTATAAGTTTTACATCGATTTAATATAGTATGAACACAGAAGTGAAGGGTACAAATCACGAACACATGACAATATTTTGGAATAAACACAATATTTGATGGTATCATAGTCCCTGATACACAAATATATAGGAGTATCCATACATGAAAATAAATTGGTGTGGGATTAACTAAAATATAATTAAGATTTAAAGAAAGGTGGTAGTTACTAGATAGAAAAAGTAAACAATATAGGACTAAGTGGATAATAAAATTAAAAGGAATTATATTTTAAATAGAGAAAGGTTGTTAAAGAGAAATAGATTATAATGTTTTTAACAGTTGTTTTTATAATTCTCTAAACATTATTTTATTATACACCCACATAGAAATATCAAACATTGTAAAAATAATTACTTTATTATGGTAACCCTTTTAAACAAAATTCCCACCACATAACAAAATTATTTATATGTAAAAACAATGTAACATAAATAATAAAAAACCTTGTCCATAACTTTCTATCAACTCCTTGCTATCGAGTATGAAGGTTCAGTGTTTGAGTTATTGCCCTTGATGTATTATAACATTTAAAAGATTGATGATAGTAACAGTTGGTATAGCCTGTCTTTATGAGCCTGTAAGGTGCAGAAGAGTAGGATGTAAAATTCATTCATTTCATTAGCCTATAAGGTACAGAAGAGAGGATGTAAAACTCCATTCATTTTATTAGCCTGTAGAGGTGCAGAAGAGTAGGATGTAAATATTCATCTATTCATTATCTATTGGCATGTTAGGTGCAGGGGAGTTATTCCCATTTATTTATTTTTTTTCATTTTATTCAGTTTTTAGGCTGTTTTGAACAATTTCAGGTTGTATTTGTGTTATTATTATTACAGGTTGTATTTGTGTTATTATTATTACAGGTTGTATTTGTGTTATTATTATTACAGGTTGTATTTGTGTTATTATTATTACAGGTTGTATTTGTGTTATATTATTACAGGTTGTGTTATTATTATTACAGGTTGTATTTGTGTTATTATTATTACAGGTTGTATTTGTGTTATTATTATTACAGGTTGTGTTTGGTTATTATTACATGTATTGTGTTATTATTACAGGTTGTATTTGTGTTATTATTATTACAGGTTGTATTTGTGTTATTATTATTACAGGTTGTATTTGTGTTATTATTATTACAGGTTGTGTTTGTGTTATTATTATTACAGGTTTTTGTTATTATTATTACAGGTTGTGTTATTATTATTACAGGTTGTGTTATTATTATTACAGGTTGTGTTATTATTATTACAGGTTGTATTTGTGTTATTATTATTACAGTTGTGTTATTATTATTACAATTGTGTTATTATTATTACAGGTTGTGTTTGTGTTATTATTATTACAGGTTGTATTTGTGTTATTATTATTACAGGTTGTATTTGTGTTATTATTATTACAGGTTGTGTTATTATTATTACAGTGTTGTGTTATTATTATTACAGGTTGTGTTTGTGTTATTATTATTACAGGTTGTATTTGTGTTATTATTATTACAGGTTGTATTTGTGTTATTATTATTATTACAGGTTGTATTTGTGTTTATTATTATTACAGGATGTTTTGTGTTTTATTATTACAGGTTGTATTTGTGTTTTTATTATTACAGGATGTGTTTGTGTTTTTATTATTACAGGTGTGTTTGTGTTATTATTATTACAGGTTGTGTTATTATCATTACAGGTTGTATTTGTGTTATTATTATTATTACAGGTTGTTTGTGTTATTATTATATACAGGTTGTATTTGTATTATTATTATTACAGGTGTGTTATTATTATTAATACAGTTGTATTTGTATTATTATTACAGGATGTATTTGTGTTATTATTATTACAGGTTGTATTTGTGTTATTATTATTATTACAGGTTGTATTTGTGTTTATTATTATTACAGGATGTGTTTGTGTTATTATTATTACAGGTTGTGTTATTATCATTACAGGTTGTGTTTTTATCATTACAGGTTGTATTTGTGTTATTATTATTATTACAGGTTGTATTTGTGTTACTATTATTACATGTTGTGTTTGTGTTATTATTATTACAGGTTGTATTTGTGTTATTATTATTACATGTTGTATTTGTGTTATTATTATTACAGGTTGTATTTGTGTTATTATTACAGGTTGTATTTGTGTTGACGGGAGATTGTGGTAATAATACACATCGTGGCTTTAAGGCGTATGAAGACATCGCTTCAACTAGTTCCGGTCAGGTCTTTTTACTCAAAAAATCTAAAGTCAATGAGGTAAGTTAGTCTAGTTAGTCTATTCATCCACTCAAGGATGAACCCTTTTGAAAATGAGAAAAATCTTTCATTGTCAACTTCTCTAAAAGTAATGGCTGCCATTTTGTGGGCGTATTACGATGGCCATTGCTATTCTATTATTCTTTAAATTTATATTTTATCTACCGTAGTTGATGAGAGTTTTTTAATTTAACAACAAATGATTTGTTATTGATATAGTATATTTGTGTAATATTTGTGTAATATTTGTGTAATATTTGTGTAAATTGTTCAGGTTTTAGAGTTTGTACGACAAGCTGTGAATGCTAGGAAAGTAAATTTGATGTCGATTGATAAAGATTTAGCTGGAGGTCAGATTTATGATTTACCGATTGATACGAAACTGAAGGAGGTGACAGTATCTGTGTCTGGTACAGAACCTAGAATAACACTCGTAGATCCTACAGGTACGTGAAAATATTTTTTTGGTATATTTTTGCAATGAGATAATTCTGAAGTTTATTATAACTATATTGTTTTAATCATGTTAATTTTTGTCAGTGATCTAAAACTAAGCTGACAAATTTATTTCAATTAAGAATTAGACGTTGGTCTTATTTACATTATTGGAGTGTAAACGCCATAGATCATGTGACAAACTGAATAAATTATGAAGTCTATATGTAATATTTGGGGTATGTTTGCGACACCTATGTTTTATTCTTATATTTATGTTTTTAAACAATTTCACTGTTTTATATAAAATGATACAAATCTTAGTAGACCCATTGTTGTATTCGATATATTTACATGAAAAGATACATTTTATTTAAATAAAATTTTTAAAAACGGGTTTTATTAAAATTTGGGAGTAGAAATGTTAATATTGTAAAATAAACCCCAGTTTTCGAGAAAAGTTCACTGACTGGTTCATTGAAAGGAGTGATAGTAGATATGTTAATATATCCCAATGTTTCAAACAGAATTTCTTGGTACGAAACAGATTAGAGACTTGTCTTCTCCAGGACATATATTTATTAGACATGAGCCCTTGTAAGTTGGAAATAGGCTAATTTTCGCTTTCCTGACTAAATTTCCCTCATCACACACTGTAAATATTATACTATATTGAAACTATTTTTGTTTGATTTTTCTAGGAAAGAAACTGAATAAAAGATTTGATCTAAACGTGTTTCTGAACATTCCAAACGCCTTAATTTATAACGTGAAGGATCCAGTACCTGGAAGCTGGCAACTACAGATTACCAGCCGCGGACCTCATACTATCAGAGTTACTGGCCTTAGTACCGTAGACTTCCAAGCTGGGTTTTCTAAAAAACCTGCCAAAGATATTTCCGAGACCCATTTACGTCCAATTCAAGGTAAGTCATATAAGTATTAAACGAATTTCGATGAATCAAACCTAGCAGCCTGGTGAACTTTTTATATGGGTGGCTGATATCAAAAAAGCATCTAGTCCTTCAGATGGGGCAATAAACCAAGGCCAGGTATGCTACAGGCTATTCTTCTTAAAAATCAACAATTAAAAATCGCAAAATTTCTCAGTGAATGGCATTGCTTGTCTTTATTAACCCATTAGGTGTAGAAGAGTAGGACGTAAAACTCCATTTACTCATTTCATAGTACTAGATTCAAATCTTATTAAACCTGGCCTGACTATATTTATTGTTATAACATTGTTTCTAGGTATCCCAACTCATTTACTGCTCAACTCTTCCGATCTCGATAGACCTGCTAAATTTACCTCCCTTGCCCTGCTAGATTTAAAAGGTTCTTCGCTGGCTGAGTATCCAGTATATCGAGATCCCTTCGACCCGGCTATTTATAATGTCAGCGCCTTCGTTCCTCCGGACAACTTCTTCTATATAAAGGTAATTATATGAAAGTTTGTCAACAATTTTCATGATAGTTTGTCAACAATTTTCATGATAGTTTGTCAACAATTTTCATGATAGTTTGTCAACAATTTTCATGTAGTTTGTCAACAATTTTCATGTAGTTTGTCAACAATTTTCATGTTAGTTTGTCAACAATTTTCATGTAAGTTTGTCAAAATTTATGAAAGTTTGTCAACAATTTTCATGATAGTTTGTCAACAATTTTCATGATAGTTTGTCAACAATTTTCATGATAGTTTGTCAACAATTTTCATGATAGTTTGTCAACAATTTTCATGATAGTTTGTCAACAATTTTCATGATAGTTTGTCAACAATTTTCATGATAGTTTGTCAACAATTTTCATGATAGTTTGTCAACAATTTTCATGATAGTTTGTCAACAATTTTCATGATAGTTTGTCAACAATTTTCATAAAGTTCGTCAACAATTTTTATCAAAAGTTCGTCAACAGTTTTTATGAAAAGTTCAACAATTCTAGGTAGATGGAATAGACTCGGAAGGTTATACTCTTCGTCGAACTACACCCACAGCTATCAGTCCCAGAATTCCTACCAAACCTCGTGTGTTTATGCCGGAGATAACAAGAGGATTCTACGATCAAACCGCTGAGATTGTGTGTAACGTGGACAGTCTGGTACCGTACTCTGTTCGTTGGTTTAGAGAGGGAATACAGATGGGACCAGACCAGTATTATACGTGAGTTTTTTATTTTAAAATTAATAATATTACAATAACATTAGCTTATATATACTTGCAGTTCAATTTCAACTTGTCAGTGATTGCAGACCTAAGAGACTGACATGGACAAATCTGAATGTCCAGGGTTCAATCCTGCTAAGGGTAGAGATGAACTTTTTAGTGATGCAGGTCGTAGGAACACTGACATGGAAAAAGAGTCTGGGCCTCGTGTGCTACATAAAGATCCCTTAACAGTTTGAAATCTCAAAAAGAGTAGGCTAATGCTGTTGTCCTGGTAAATTTCCCTCATTGCACAGAGCATGGGTAAATCAGACCAAAAGGGCAGAACAGTAGGACATGAAACTCATTTTGATTTCCATTGTACATTTCAGAGATTCTGCGAATGCTACATTAAAAGTTCCCCGTGCTGGTAAATTCTCAGAAGGAGATTATATTTGTAACGCGACCAATCTGGCTGGGTTTTCACATGTTCGTACTTTTCTCGATATCAGTGGTATGTTTTAATTTTAAATCTTTACTGAAGTTTTACTGATGTTTTACTGAAGTTTTACTGAAGTTTTACTGAATGGAATGGGCAAGGGATTGAGATTATCCAGAAATAAATAAACAACTGTTGATCATAAATAAATAATATTCTTTAAATATCTTAAGGAGAATTATTCAAGATCAAGTAACAATACTTTACATATAGATACACATTCAAGATAGTCAATCTGTCTTCATTTGCACATAAGATGCAGAAGAGTAGGATGTAAAACTCCATTCATTTCATTAGCCCATAAGGTACAGAAGAGTAGGATGTAAAACTCCATTCATTTCATTAGCCATAAGATGCAGAAGAGTAGGATGTAAAACTCCATTCATTTCATTAGCCCATAAGGTACAGAAGAGTAGGATGTAAAACTCCATTCATTTCATTAGCCCATAAGGTGCAGAAGAGTAGGATGTAAAACTCCATTCATTTCATTAGCCATAAGGTACAGAAGAGTAGGACGTAAAACTCCATTCATTTCATTAGCCCATAAGGTGCAGAAGAGTAGGATGTAAAACTCCATTCATTTCATTAGCCCATAAGGTGCAGAAGAGTAGGATGTAAAACTCCATTCATTTCATTAGCCCATAAGGTACAGAAGAGTAGGATGTAAAACTCCATTCATTTCATTAGCCCATAAGGTGTAGAAGAGTAGGATGTAAAACTCCATTCATTTCATTAGCACATAAGATGCAGAAGAGTAGGATGTAAAACTCCATTCATTTCATTAGCCCATAAGGTGTCAGAAGAGTAGGATGTAAAACTCCATTCATTTCATTAGCACATAAGGTGCAGAAGAGTAGGATGTAAAACTCCATTCATTTCATTAGCCCATAAGATGCAGAAGAGTAGGATATAAAACTCCATTCATTTCATTAGCCCATAAGGTACAGAAGAGTAGGATGTAAAACTCCATTCAAAGGAAAAAGGCATTTTTACAAGGAAAACAACTAAGATTTACAAGGATTCTTCATACAAGCTGGTCTTAATTAACTTGGCATTTATTCAGCATTGCCAAAACACTACTTGTTCTTCCCGTACCAGTAATCTCTATATATCAAATTGTTATTTCAGAGCCTCCACCAGTTATATCCCCTCCCCGTAATGTATCAGTGTTACCAGGGAAACGAGCGTATTTAACGTGTCATGCGTTTAGTAATGTAGATTTCTATATGACCTGGACTAAAACAGGGGTGTACAGAAATATAACGTATGATAGAAGAATTAGAATGTTACCAAACACTACGCTTGAAATCAGGTGAGTTTCTCCTACACCCCGAATAGATTTTATATTTTTATATCAGTATTGATTTCTAATCAAACTTCTTTTTTATGATGGGAAGCTAGTAGTAGACCTAAAGTTTGACAATGATAACTAGAAGATACAGTTAATCCTGCTCACATGACCACCTTTATTAAGAGCCCACCTTTAATAAGTCACCACAATAAAGTCCCCCCTACGAGTTTTCAATGTAAGGACTGGCTGATAAGCAACCACCTTCATATAAGGAATGAATGTAGATCTTGTTGTTGTTATGGAGAAATAAAGCTGGTCATGTACGTCCTGTCACACGATAAACCAGCTTTTATTTCCCAATCCCCACGATAACAAGATCTACATTCATTCCTTATATTTACATTGGTCTGTCTTTTTTGATGAAATACTCCCAAATTTTTTAATATTTAATAGTAAACAAGCCTGAAACCATAGTGTTTTCCATTCAACCAGTATCTGTCAATCAAGCTAAGGGGGTGTGTCATTGTCCAAAATCTTAAGATTGAATCACTTTGGCTTAAAGATATTTAGACGTTGTTATTGGAATTTAACGACTGTTTGCCTAATTTGTTTTTTGATACGAGTGATAGTAGAAACGTAAATATTACGCGACCAGTGACCATGTTTTTACACTCCCGTGTAAGAGTTTTTCATTTTTATCGACTTGTTGTGATATTTTTTGATTCTCTATATTATTATAATTATAGAAATGTCCGTAAACAAGATGAAGGGGAATATACTTGTGAAGCTATTAATGAAGGTGGCGCCACCTCACAGAAAGTTTCCTTACGATTACAAGGTACTTCTTTATGATTATCACTACTGTTTAAAGTAATATTGCTTCAATTAATTAAGCTTTTATCTATTATAGCATTTTTATGGATAATTACTTAAATTTTTTTAGATTTATGAGATTATGTAGCTGATGAATACATAATCTTGCTAGCCAAGTTTTATTATCATCGTGTCTTGATTCTGGTAACTAGGTCAGACGCGTTCTCGTATATATATCAGTATAACAGTGTGTGTCATTATGGTGATAAAATTGTAGAATGCACAAATGATTTAAAATAGGATTTAGGTTGCTGCTTAGTTATGTCACAAAAGTGTAGGCACAGGAATCTAGGCGTAACCTCTAGTAAGAAAGCAATGGCACAGGTATAGGTTAAAATCATCTAAAAACAGTCTTTAGTTCACTTATTTATTCAGACTTATACATGGCACCATAACAGTACAAACAGAATATTACACTTGCTCAAATTACCATGTAAAGATATATAAAATAAGGAATCATGGTCAGTATTAGAATGCGAATAAATGTGAATAGTTTATCAGTATAATGATGTTAACCCTTTTTTTCAGTTCCACCATTGGCTAGGACGAGACCACGGGAACAGAATTTTGTGGTGGGTCAGAATATAACAGTGAACTGCGTGGCTGAGGGTTATCCCGAACCTCGTTATACCTGGATGAGAGATAATCAGGTTATCATACCTAACGAACGCTATCACATACGACGAGGTCGTCTGACCATCCTGAATTTAAAGAGAGAAGAGGAGGGGGATTATGAATGTTTTGCTCAAAATACGGCTGGTCAAGATACAGCTACAGCTCGACTCACTTATATAGGTTAGTAGACTTGGTTATATGGGGGCCAGTAGACTCAAAATTATTAAAAGGGCAAATAGGGTTGGTGATATTTGGGCACTAGGGGACTCAGAGTTTTTATAGGGTGTAGTAGACCTAGTAATATAGGGAAGTAGTAGACTTGGTTAATTGGGGAGAAGTAGACCTTACTTTATATAGGGCAATAGGGGAGAGTCCCCTTATAGAACAGTAGTAGACCCTTTGGGTTTTATAGGGGAGTAGTAGACCCTTTGGGTTTTATAGGGGAGTAGTAACCTCGATTATATAGGGCAGTAGTAGACCCTTTGGGTTGTATAGGGGAGTAGTAACCTCGATTATATAGGGCAGTAGTAGACCCTTTGGGTTTTATAGGGCAGTAGTAGACTTGGTTATATAGGGGGAGTAGTAGACCCTTTGGGTTTTATAGGGTAGTAGTAGACCCTTTGGGTTTTATAGGGTAGTAGTAGACCCTTTGGGTTTTATAGGGTAGTAGTTTGACCCTTTGGGTTTTATAGGGGAGTAGTAGACCCTTTGGGTTTTATAGGGAGTAGTAGACCCTTTGGGTTTTATAGGGGAGTAGTAGACCCTTTGGGTTTTATAGGGGAGTAGTAGACCCTTTGGGTTTTATAGGGCAGTAGTAGACCCTTTGGGTTTTATAGGGCAGTAGTAGCTTTGGTTATATAGGGCAGTAGTAGACCCTTTGGGTTTTATAGGGAGTAGTAGACCCTTTGGGTTTTATAGGGCAGTAGTAGACCCTTTGGGTTTTATAGGGCAGTAGTAGACCCTTTGGGTTTTATAGGGAGTAGTAGACCCTTTGGGTTTTATAGGGGAGTAGTAGACCCTTTGGGTTTTATAGGGCAGTAGTAGACCCTTTGGGTTTTATAGGACAGTAGTAATTTGGGCAATTATACTTGGACATAAGTAGTAGCTTGGTTTTTAGGACAGTAGTAGACTTGGTTATATAGGGGAGTAGTAGACTTGGTTATATAGGGGAGTAGTAGACTTGGTTATATAGGGGAGTAGTGACCCTTTGGGTTTTATAGGGGAGTAGTAGACTTGGTTATATAGGGGAGTAGTAGACTTGGTTGTATAGGGGAGTAGTAGACTTGGTTATATAGGGGTAGTAGTAGACCCTTTGGGTTTTATAGGGGAGTAGTAGCCTTGGTTGTATAGGGGAGTAGTAGCCTTGGTTGTATAGGGCAATAGTATACCTAGTTATAAAGCCTGGAAGCCCCGGTTATATAGGACAGTAGTTAGAATTGATTTTGGACATAAATAGACCCTTTGCTGTATAGGGTAGTAGTAGACTTGGTTATATAGGGCAGTAGTAGACTTGGTTATATAGGGCAGTAGTAGACTTGGTTATATAGGGTAGTAGTAGACTTGGTTATATAGGGCAGTAGTAGACTTGGTTATATAGGGTAGTAGTAGACTTGGTTATATAGGGTAGTAGTAGACTTGGTTGTATAGGGGAGTAGTAGGCTTGGTTGTATAGGGGAGTAGTAGGCTTGGTTGTATAGGGCAATAGTATACCTAGTTATAAAGCCTGGTAGCCCCGGTTATATAGGACAGTAGTATAGTCAATTATTTTGGACAAAAGTAGCCTCAGCTGTATAGGACAGTAGTAGCCTTGGTTGTATAGGGGAGTAGTAGACTTGGTTATATAGGTCAGTAGGTTCCAGTTACTTCCCTTTCATACTTTCAACTAAACGTTAAATAAAGTTACTGTAGAGCCAACAGAATTATTGTTTTATTGTCAACAGTCAAATTGTCTTAGTGTTATCGACTTCATCAAAACGACAAGTGAATTATTGACGTCCAGCAGTCTCCTTGATATACATAGAGAAATATTTAATCCCTTTGAACATGTTATAAATCAATGCTTACCATATCACATACTTCTGATTTATCTGAAACTTTTAAATGTTTATATCTTACAGAGGCACCAAGAATTCAGCAGTATAAAAAGAGAATATTGGTTGCTAATGGTGATAGAGCAGAACTATATTGTGAAGCTTATGGTATTCCTCCACCCAATATAACATGGTATCGTGGTGATAGAAGAGTAGGTGTATTTTTATAATAGTGACTAGGTTCCCTTTTGATACCTTAGTTTAGGCTTGTCTAGTTCATTCAGACTACTGAAGATAAGGCAGCTAATCTGTCAACTGTTCAAGTCTGGTTTACGTTTTTTCGGAGAGAATTCAAACGGCCATAAAAATTAAAATATCTTGACCATAGCCCCAGAAGTAATCGGAAAGTTCAGAGATTAATATACTATCTTATATGATCATATTATCATATCATGGCGGGAGAGGTTTAACAAACACACGGACAAAGAGTTATATCTGGCCAAAGTTAACCAGCTTTGTTCAGACGGTTAAACTAAGTCAGCTTAAATATTCCAAGCCAGGTTAAAGCTATAAATGTTTAACAATGTTTTATATTATCTAGCTACAAGCTGCTTACAATGTCATGGTAACAAACGATGGTAAACTAATTATAAATAATGTACAACAGTTGGATGCTGGGAATTATAAATGTATCGCCTCTAATGATGCGGGAAGAGATTCGGCTCTGGTAGAACTAGAAATAGGCTGTGAGTAATTTCCTTATTTATTGGTGAACTCAATACACAGCTTCAAACCTTTTACATTAATTTTCCATTTTATCTTTTCTTTAGAAAAATATTAAACTGAGCAAAACAACTGAAAATGATAAGTGTCAAATGCACGGAAATGTTTTTTCTTGACAGCTCCACCTCGAATACTGCCGTCTTCACGTACTATTGGTATAGAGATTGAGAAATCTGGGGTCATACCCTGTACTGCTGAGGGGTCGCCACCACCTAAAATAATCTGGCGACGGGGTGATGGTAAACCGTTTAATGCAAGTAATAGATTACGTCAACTGCCTAATGGTGGACTTGAAATTAATAGTGAGTGATCTTTTATTATTTTCTCCTCCTCGGGTTATCAATTTTTTATGGCAACTACAAAACTTGGGGCACAGGATATAGCAAATTATTGATATGAAAAACATAATTTAGTAAACATGGACTACAATTGGGTATAAAAAGTATAAAAATATATACAATAGTAAAACAATATTCCTAACTAGTTATTACCAGAGGGCCTTAGTGACAACTCCAGAACTTTGGGCACAGGAAGTACTATTACACATTAGAGCAGGGCATCGCCAGGAATGAATTGGTAGCGAGGCCATATATTTTTCTTGTCTTGGTTCATTCCCTCCCCAGGAAATTTGAAAAAAACAGTTAAGCCTGTAGAACATCTTTCTGACGATTTTTTATTTTTTTATAAATTAATCAATCTCTGTTAACTGAAGAAAGTATTGACCGAGGACAATTGGTGGGGCTAAATTCTGACTAGCCGGGGCCCAACCCCGGTAGAAGTAACTCTGACAGGGCTGAATTGGAGAAAGAATTGTAAAGTGGGTGTGTATTATATTTCAGGAATCCAACTAGGTGATGAGGGTATTTATACCTGTCTAGCTCAGAACCCGTTTGGTACCAGTGATAAATCTACCTTCGTTAGTGTCACAGGAATCGGTGAGTTTTCTTTCAGTTCTTAGAACAAATGGTGGCTGTGGGTTCCAATCTCAATCGGTGTGTGAAGTCTGATGACCTTCAACAACTTTATTTTAAATAATAAATCCAGTCCAATCAGCTATAAATGGATTAGGATAATCCAGGAGAGATCAAATCCAAGAGGTTTGGTCAAGAACCAGCTGGTAGAAAGGATTGTTAACACCGAGTGAAATAAATCAGTTGTTTGTAGAGCTCAGAGTGTTCTGTATTTTTAGGTTATGTTTTTAATATTTTTAGGTTATGTTTTTAATATTTTTAGGTTATGTTTTTAATATTTTTAGACTTTTACAGATTGAGAAAATATTTTCAGAATTTTCTATAAAATGGTATTAAAAGAGAAATCAATAGAGATTTAAAAAAAATAAATTTACTGTTTTAGAAACTGATGATACTGAATTTCTTTATAATATTTTAAAATCGGTTACTCATAAAACTAGATATTACTTTCATCAGTCATTACGAACTTTATTTAAATTATGTTGACCTTGACCTTTCAGTTCGTCCATTGATAGCCTACAGTTATCCTTTCATCAAAGTTCTTGAAGGTGAAACAGCAGAATTGGAATGTACAGTGTTGCTAGGGAAACCTAAACCCACAATTGGTTGGACGAAAAATGGTCGTCGATTATCTGGAGACAGAATTGAACGATCAGCTCCGGGTAAAATTAAGATTAAAAATGTCCGACAGAAGGATGACGGAGAATATGTTTGTGTGGCGTCAAATATCGGGGGTAATGCTACGTACCATGTGACTGTTGATGTCATCGGTAAGTTGATTGGCTGAAACTAAAGTTTTAATTCTATTTTCTAAACGGATGTAATAAGAGAATAAGGTCTGAAGATATTGTACAGATATTTGGATTTTTACCATTTATCGGTTTTCAGAAAAAAGGCAAGATTTGATATTGGTTTTCAGGGTTGATTCTTCCTAATGTACAGGTTTAGGATGAAACAATTTAGAATTTGGAATTTTTATATTAATTTTAATTCTGTTAATCTTATATCCCAGTCTGAACATACAGGCGTATTGGTCAGGAAAAAAATAATCAGGAGATTTCATACCATGTAAATTTAACAGTAGGCCTAAATACTGAAAAGCTTATTTTTTCTAAAATTGTAATTCTGGACTTCTCTCCATCATTACTTACTCTGAATGAAAGGAAAATTAAATTTCCTCAAGCAAGCCCACGAATTATTGAACTGAATTTGTCACTTCCATTTTGACAATGTCTAACATATAAATTATAAAATTATTTTATTTATCTCAGGACCACCAAAATTTTTAGAGGAGACGTTGGATAAGAAGAAAAACTTCACAGTAATACAGGGACGTGGGGTAGTTATTCCATGTCGAGTTGATGCTGATCCTCGACCCTCTTTCTCTTGGTTTAAAGATGGAAGCCCTATCTCCCTGACCGATATACATTATTATATACGAGATGACGGGAGCCTGGAGATTTTCTCAGCTGACCCCCAGGATACTGCCCAGTATAAATGTGTCGCCTCCAACGTGGCGGGAGAAGTCACAAAAGATGTTTCCCTTTTTGTTCAGAGTAAGTTTTATTCTTATACTTTAGTGCTAGTTCAGCAATTCATATTGGCCTTGAAGTTCAATTGTGACTTCCGTAAATGACTAAACATAAAGATGTCCTTGCTTCATCTGAAACTGTCACATCATAGAAATAACAGACCCGAACCTAATTAGAGTCCATTAAATTACAACACCAGACTAAATCAGTAGAATGATGTAAAGGGTCATGATATTTTCCCATCTGAAACTATTGTGTTGTTCTTACATCATAGAAATAACAGACCTGAACCTAATTAGAGTCCATTAAATTACAACACCAGACTAAATCAGTTGAATGATGTAAAGGGTCATGATATTTTCCCATCTGAAACTAGCGCGTCATTCTTACATCATAGAAATAACAGACCCGAACCTAATTAGAGTCCATTAAATTACAACACCAGACTAAATCAGTTGAATGATGTAAAGGGTCATGATATTTTCCCATCTGAAACTATCGAGTCATTCTTACATCATAGAAATAACAGACCTGAACCTAATTAGAGTCCATTAAATTACAACACCAGACTAAATCAGTTGAATGATGTAAAGGGTCATGATATTTTCCCATCTGAAACTATTGTGTTGTTCTTACATCATAGAAATAACAGACCCGAACCTAATTAGAGTCCATTAAATTACAACACCAGACTAAATCAGTTGAATGATGTAAAGGGTCATGATATTTTCCCATCTGAAACTATCGAGTCATTCTTACATCATAGAAATAACAGACCTGAACCTAATTAGAGTCCATTAAATTACAACACCAGACTAAATCAGTTGAATGATGTAAAGGGTCATGATATTTTCCCATCTGAAACTATCGAGTCATTCTTACATCATAGAAATAACAGACCTGAACCTAATTAGAGTCCATTAAATTACAACACCAGACTAAATCAGTTGAATGATGTAAAGGGTCATGATATTTTCCCATCTGAAACTATTGTGTTGTTCTTACATCATAGAAATAACAGACCTGAAACTAATTGGAGTCCATTAAATTACAATGATCATGATATTTTCTAGTATAGAGAAGTTCGGCAAGCTTTAAAACGTCACCTTATCAAATATTAATTTATATATCTATATACTATTGTCCTGGTGTCTAACATTTCTGCTAAATGTCTTCTTGAGGAACACTTCAGTAATTTTTTCTATCTTTGAATAGAATGACAAAAAAAATGTGATCATAAACTACTAAAGTGTTTGTGAATAAGACATTTTACAAAATTTATTTGACAGTTAGACGACAAGACAATAGTATATTTTTTAATATTTCCCCTGTTATTGGAATTTTTGATATAAATATATTTATACAATTCTAGTTGGGCCAACTATTGAGGGAGCATCTGAAGAAAGAATTGAGGTCATCGAAGGGAAGCCAGTTTTATTGTCATGTGACGTCACTGGTAATCCTGAACCAATCAAATCGTGGCGTAGAAATTTTACTCCATTCTCTCCTCGATCTACAAGGTTTAATAAACGGCCTGGTGGAATGTATATAAGTAAAACGAAGGTCCGGGATAAGGGTATATATGAGTGTGTTGCCTCCAATACAGCCGGGAATATCAGTAAAGTTATAACTCTTGTTGTTTACAGTAAGTTGGATTTCAGTTTTATGTTTTAGAATTTAACTGTATCAGGTTACGATTTGAACGACATTAAGAAGTTGAGGGTAACCAAACAAGAAACACAAGGGAATTTATTATAGTATTATTATGAACCTTGTAATTAATGATTCCCTTGTGTTGTATGTATCAGGCTTACTTACTGAGTCTGAAGATATGTAGACAACAGATCACTTTATGGGCGTAGAGTTTAAGGGTTATGGGGGTACAAAAAGGGTTAGCAAAGTAGTTTTAAGAAATATGGTAATCTGATTAGATTAAGAACTAAATTTCAACTCTAACGTACGTCTATTTTGAGAAGTCCTCTACTATATGTATATATTACTCCCAATTTTCTTGCTTTGGATGCAACTTTTGCTTAACGGAATTGTTCCGCTTGATCAGATTGTTATTTGTATTTTTAGTTCCACCAACAATTGAGAACGGTGAAACTTCAATCACCGTGATGGAAGGTGACCCAGTTTTATTTGAGTGCGAGACATTTGGTGAGCCAGCTCCCTCCGTAGTTTGGAAGAAGAATGACACCATTATGGACACGACGACTGAAAATAGTCGCTATTTGATATATGGTAGTGGTTCATTGGCTATTGATGCAGCCACACTGAGGGATGCTGGGAGATACAGTTGCCTAGCAACCAATCCTGCTGGTTCTGCCTCCGTGGACTTCTCTCTCACTGTTCATGGTAGGTAATATGGAATGTAAATTGATGATATTCTCAATCACTCACTTAAATATTGGTTATATTTCAGAATTAAACGTTGATAAACATTATTGGTGTATAAACGCAATAGATCACATGACCAACTGAATAAATGACGAAGTCCAATCAGCATAGCATTATTCTATTATCTTATCAGTTTTCTATGTTTTCAAATTTTCAGCTGTTCCAAACCTTCCAGAAGATCTTCCAAACTATACAGAAATCATCGAGAATAACCCAGTTATCCTCCCTTGTCCTGCCACCGGAACCCCACCTCCCAGGATAGTCTGGTTAAAAAATGAAGTATTAGTGACGGGGGACGAGTTGGGAGTCGTGGTCCTGTCTGACGGGTCTCTGGAGATAAAATCAGCAGATGCTGGTGACTCTGGAGAATATCGATGTATGGCTATTAATGTAGCTGGCAATGCTACACAAGTGGTGGAGTTAAAGATTCTGGGTAAGTCAGACTCTAGTTCATGACTTCTTTGTTAAAGTTTGGTGAGAATCAGAGAATCAGAAATCCTATCTCCAAGCATCACCTTTCATGATTTAGGAATAAAACTAAGCCTAAATTAGGTTTTAAACATATTTGTCTGTTTGTATTGATGGTGATGTTGTCTGTAAGTGAATGTAACTGTGGTCTGAAAGAAGTATGTAAGGATGTAAGAGTTATGTATTAGAGGTACGAGAGAGGGCAAGGGTGACGATAATGGCAGGGTTTATTACAGTGGAATATTATGGAATAAAAGTCTAAAAGTATTATCAATTTAACAAAAAGTAGGTCTGTTAATAACTGTTTTGTTGGATCTACAAGTCTACTATCTGTATAATAACTGTTTTGGTGTATCTACAAGTCTACTATCTGTATAGTAACTGTTTTGTTGTATCTACAAGTCTACTATCTGTATAATAACTGTTTTGTTGTATCTACAAGTCTACTATCTATATAATAACTGTTTTGTTGTATCTACAAGTCTACTATCTATATAATAACTGTTTTGTTGTATCTACAAGTCTACTATCTGTATAATAACTGTTTTGTTGTATCTACAAGTCTACTAACTGTATAATAACTGTTTTGGTGTATCTACAAGTCTACTATCTGTATAATAACTGTTTTGTTGTATCTACAAGTCTACTATCTGTATAATAACTGTTTTGTTGTATCTACAAGTCTACTATCTGTATAATAACTGTTTTGTTGTATCTACAAGTCTACTATCTGTATAATAACTGTTTTGGTGTATCTACAAGTCTACTAACTGTATAATAACTGTTTTGGTGTATCTACAAGTCTACTATCTGTATAATAACTGTTTTGGTGTATCTACAAGTCTACTATCTGTATAATAACTGTTTTGGTGTATCTACAAGTCTACTAACTGTATAATAACTGTTTTGGTGTATCTACAAGTCTACTATCTGTATAATAACTGTTTTGTTGTATCTACAAGTCTACTATCTGTATAATAACTGTTTTGTTGTATCTACAAGTCTACTATCTGTATAATAACTGTTTTGGTGTATCTACAAGTCTACTAACTGTATAATAACTGTTTTGTTGTATCTACAAGTCTACTATCTGTATAATAACTGTTTTGTTGTATCTACAAGTCTACTATCTGTATAATAACTGTTTTGTTGTATCTGCAAGTCTACTAACTTTATAATAACTGTTTTGTTGTATCTACAAGTCTACTAACTGTATAATAACTGTTTTGTTGTATCTACAAGTCTACTATCTGTATAATAACTGTTTTGTTGTATCTACAAGTCTACTATCTGTATAATAACTGTTTTGTTGTATCTACAAGTCTACTATCTGTATAATAACTGTTTTGGTGTATCTACAAGTCTACTATCTGTATAATAACTGTTTTGTTGTATCTACAAGTCTACTATCTGTATAATAACTGTTTTGTTGTATCTACAAGTCTACTATCTGTATAATAACTGTTTTGTTGTATCTACAAGTCTACTATCTGTATAATAACTGTTTTGTTGTATCTACAAGTCTACTAACTGTATAATAACTGTTTTGTTGTATCTACAAGTCTACTATCTGTATAATAACTGTTTTGTTGTATCTACAAGTCTACTATCTGTATAATAACTGTTTTGTTGTATCTACAAGTCTACTATCTGTATAATAACTGTTTTGTTGTATCTACAAGTCTACTATCTGTATAATAACTGTTTTGTTGTATCTACAAGTCTACTATCTGTATAATAACTGTTTTGTTGTATCTACAAGTCTACTATCTGTGAAGATAATATCAAGTTTCAATTTATGTTTTGAAGAATTTTCAGTGATGTTTCCCTTTTATTTTAATTACAGTTCCACCAAAATTACGGGGCGGTAAAGATGGCCGAAATGAACCAGATAAAGCGAAGGTAATAGTTAATAACACAGTTACTTTACGTTGTCCTGTTGCTGATGATGTTGACCCAAGGCCGACTGTACTGTGGTATAAGAATGAGCACCCTATACAATTCAGCTCGTCTGACTCAAGGATTCAGATGTTAAAAGATGGAATGGATTTGAGGATATCCCAAGCTGAAGTAGATGATACGGCGAGATATAAATGTGTAGCAACCAATATAGCTGGTGCTATAGAACAAGATTTTGACTTAGATGTTCAAGGTAATTTTCTTCATGCTGATTTTTTATCCTTTGTTTCTTAACTTACAGATTTTTCAGCCCAGTTTCACATTGTCAGTGATACAGGTCTGAGGAACTGACATGGAAAAATCATTGAGTCGTTTGGATGGGACAATAAATCGAGGCCTCGTGTGCTACAGGCTGTGCACCTCAAAGATCCCTCGACAGTTGGAAAGCGCACAAAGAGTAGACTAATGCTGCTGTCCTGGCAAATTTCCTTCATTGCACACTGCATGGCGTGGCCTGTTTTCATTAACCGATATAAGACTAGCCTGCTGAAAATAACAATAAAATATTACATGTGAAATATCAGAAGATGTTTTATGTCAGTCTGCTAAGGGAGACCCTACTACCAACCCCGTCTGTCAATCAGTTCAAACAGACCTTGGAGAGGGAACTATAGACGTAAGCCTGGTCCCCAATTCTAATCTGGAAATAAATATTGTTTATACAAAATAAAACAGACCTACAATATCGACAGCTTCACCCTAAAGATAATTAATAATTTCAATATATAGGACATAAATTACTGTATTAGTGTAATTTTTAAAAACAGTCAGTCTTACCTTGATGGCTCGAAAGCTGAATATGAAGCGCCATCTAGTAACTGCTTTTTGCCCGGACCACAAAAATCTTTTACTATGTAAAAATATTTATTTATTCCAGTTCCTCCGAAGATTGATCCAACGAATGCGTCACCTGACAATATGTCTGTTGTGATTGGTCAACCGCTTTACATCAATTGTCCAGTCTCTGGGACTCCGCCCCCTCAAGTCACATGGTATAAAGATGAACAAGTTGTCTCCCCTGAATTAGATACAAATCTACGTATCCATGCCAATGGTCGTCGTCTGGAAATCGTTAGTGCTAAAGTGACAGATAGAGGGCGCTATCAGTGTGTTGGTGAAAACGTGGCTGGTGAAACAGTGAAGAATTATACTGTAGACGTACATGGTAAGTAAGTTTTCTCAAAGATGCCGGTCATGACAGATTATATATATGATTAAAATGTCTGGTTGAAACTAGGCACCGTTGGGCATCATCTAATCGATTAATCAACGTTTCTAATGAATATATGTATTCTTAATTATTATAATGTTATTGGACTTGGACAGGAATTGGAAAGGACTTAGAAAGGACTTGGAAAGGATTTGGAACGGACTTGGAAAGGACTTAGAAAGGACATGGAAAGGACTTAGAAAGGACATGGAAAGGACTTAGAAAGGACATGGAAAGGACTTGGAAAGGACTTGGAAAGGACTTGGAAAGGACTTGAGAATTCCATTTAACTATAAACCTTTTTGAAACTTTTAATCTAGACTTGATCATATTTTTAATATTTTCCCTGATCATTAGATTCAATAGCTATTATCGATTGTTCAAAATGGAAAACCGTTGATTATTTGTGGTGTGGGTTTTATTTTTTGGAAAAAATTTTCTCCTAAATCGACCACCGCTTGTTTTTTGGAGTAAAACTCCATTCATTCATTTAAGACTGCATGTTCCTTGTCTTTATTAGCCCATTAGGTGTAGAAGAGTAGGATGTAAAACTCCATTCCTTTCATTTCAGTACCTTGTAGTTTAAGACTATGAATTTCTTCAAATAGTTGTTTATTTTCATGTGTTATTTTTTGATTTCCAGTGCCCCCTCGAATTGACAACCCTGGGGTAATAGATAAAACCGAAGTTATAACCAACCAGACGATTAAACTAACGTGTCCCGCGTCTGGTATACCCCTGCCTAATATCACATGGTTTATAAACAATCAACCAATCAAATCTAATACTAGTAAATATATATTATTGGATGATGATTGGACGTTGACTGTTGCCAATGCCGATGTGTCAGACACCAATAGATATATATGTCGTGCCGATAATATTGCCGGGGAAAATGAAAAAGTTTTTGATGTCGATGTATTAGGTATGTTAATTAGACCTTTTATACAGTATCCCTTGACTCCCACGAGTCTCTACCTACCCCTCCCCCCTACCCCCTCACCTCCAATTATTTATTGAAGTTTTAATGAAAAATGAGAGCTGTGCATAGTCAAAAAGGCATTTTAAATAACAATTAGGGAACCCAGTTGGACAGATCTTGCCATATCTGAAAAAAAAATTTTTTTGATGGCAACTTAAAAATGTAACTCGTTATTGAACAATGTCTGAACAATCAACAAATTGATGAATATAAACACTTCATTTCCATTGGTTTATTAAATTATCTTCTAGTTCCTCCCAAGATAAATCGAGAAGCCATTGACTCGAATCCGAACGTGGTGGTAAACTCAACAGCAGTTGTGAATTGTCCTGTAAGTGGTATTCCTACGCCTGAAATACTATGGTATAGAAACGGCGTTCTATTGGACAGTAGTATTAATCGTAGGTTTGAGATTTTAGCAGATGGGAGACAACTGCGGATCCACTCAGCCCAGGTGAATGATCGTGGACGATATACATGTTCATCACGGAATAGAGCTGGTGAAGATTCGACTGATTTTAATCTCAATGTTTGGGGTAAATAGTATATTTTTATACAATATAGTTTGAATGGTTTGGGTAAAATCTTTTATTTTCATGCACCTAGAGTCTAGATTCTTTCTAGTTTTGCGTCATTTTCGTTTTTTTTTTTCATTAATTAAGTTTTTGCTAATTCTGCCCTATAAATGGCGCTCACTTTCTCTATTGTCTTTATAAGGCAAGTGTTGAGAGAGTCAGGTGCTTGCTAACCTGGACTCCAGCAAAAGTCGAGAAGATCTTTCGAATTTGTCAGTCCAGTCTCCCATTGTCAATGATGCAGGTCGGAGCGACTGACTTGTAAATACTTCGACACTTTGAAATCGAAAAAAATGAGAAGGTTGTTCTGGCAAAATTTTCCTCATTGCACACTGCAAAGCATTGCCTGTCTTCCGAAGGGTAGGACGTTTAAATCCATTCATTTTCAATTCAAGCCTCAATCTAACTATACAGAACCAGATTCTGTGACATTCATAATTTTCAGTTTATCTTGAATGACCCTGATCAGACTAACCAAAAATATCTTTTGTTTTATTCTAATTGTTGAAATCAAATGACATTCTTTTTTAGTGCCACCAAAAATTGATAACCAAGGAATAAACAACAATCCAAAAGTTGTAGTAAACAGTTCTATAACAATCGACTGTCCTGCTTCTGGAACCCCGCCTCCCCAGATCACATGGTATAAAGACTCTCAACCAATCAACATCATCGCTAATCTTCATCTCTCAGTGGTTGGTCAAGGAACACAGCTGGTGGTACAGAGCGCTAACCTAGAAGATGCGGGACGCTATACCTGCGTGGCTAGAAACGATGCTGGAGAAGTTGATGAAAATTTTCAACTGGATGTTCAAGGTGAGTTAGAACTACATATTTCATCTGACTGGTAGAAGAAAACCGACATTTCCAAATCACCATCTATAAGACTCTTGTCTGTTAACGTTTAGTAACGACTAGATACCAGTCTTAATATCCTAGCTCCTCGTGTAAACAGGAAGTGAAGAAATACACAACTGTGGCTCATTTGATGAACATACAGTAGTCGAGTAAGCGTGGTCTATATATAACTTTTCATCATATTCAATAAAACTCAGTTCACCAGTAGACAAGATAGAATAATGACATATACCTCTATCTATATAACAATATAGGTCTTGACTATATAACCAAGTTCACAAGAAGACAAGATAGAATAATGACATATACCTCTATCTATATAACAATATAGGTCTTGACTATATAACCAAGTTCACAAGTAGACAAGATAGAATAATGACATATACCTCTATCTATATAACAATATAGGTCTTGACTATATAACCAAGTTCACAAGAAGACAAGATAGAATAATGACATATACCTCTATCTATATAACAATATAGGTCTTGACTATATAACCAAGTTCACAAGAAGACAAGATAGAATAATGACATATACCTCTATCTATATAACAATATAGGTCTTGACTATATAACCAAGTTCACAAGTAGACCAGATAGAATAATGACATATACCTCTATCTATATAACAATATAGGTCTTGACTATATAACCAAGTTCACAAGTAGACCAGATAGAAAATACATATACCTCTATCTATATAACAATATAGGTCTTGACTATATAACCAAGTTCACAAGAAGACCAGATAGAAAAACTGACATATACCTCTATCTATATAACAATATAGGTCTTGACTATATAACCAATTTATAATGGAGCTCGGACAAAATTCTAGCAGAGAATAAATATAAATCCAACAACAGTTTAATAATTTCATTTAATTGGAAATATCTGTTTACAAATTTTCAATTTATATAAAAATCTTTTCTGTCATTTGAGATATTTTATGTATTTTCAACCTGGAGGCTAAGAATATACTGGATACTGATAAACTGGATAATGATATACTGGATAATGATATACTGGATAATGATATACTGGATAATGATATACTGGATACTGATATACTGGATACTGATATACTGGATACTGATATACTGGATACTGATATACTGGATACTGATATACTGGATACTGATATACTGGATACTGATATACTGGATACTGATATACTGGATACTGATATACTGGATACTGATATACTGGATACTGATATACTGGATACTGATATACTGGATACTGATATACTGGATACTGATATACTGGATACTGATATACTGGATACTGATATACTGGATACTGATATACTGGATACTGATATACTGGATACTGATATACTGGATACTGATATACTGGATACTGATATACTGGATACTGATATACTGGATACTGATATACTGGATACTGATATACTGGATACTCATATACTGGATACTGATATACTGGATACTGATATACTGGATACTGATATACTGGATACTGATATACTGGATACTGATATACTGGATACTGATATACTGGATACTGATATACTGGATACTGATATACTGGATACTGATATACTGGATACTGATATACTGGATACTGATATACTGGATACTCTTATACTGGATACTGATATACTGGATACTGATATACTGGATACTGATATACTGGATACTGATATACTGGATACTGATATACTGGATACTGATATACTGGATACTGATATACTGGATACTGATATACTGGATACTGATATACTGGATACTGATATACTGGATACTGATATACTGGATACTGATATACTGGATACTGATATACTGGATACTGATATACTGGATACTGATATACTGGATACTGATATACTGGATACTGATATACTGGATACTGATATACTGGATACTGATATACTGGATACTGATATACTGGATACTGATATACTGGATACTGATATACTGGATACTGATATACTGGATACTTATAAACTGGATACTGATATACTGGATACTTTATATACTGGATACTGATATACTGGATACTGATATACTGGATACTGAATATACTGGATACTGATATACTGGATACTGATATACTGGATACTGATATACTGGATACTGATATACTGGATACTGATATACTGGATACTGATATACTGGATACTGATATACTGGATACTGATATACTGGATACTGATATACTGGATACTGATATACTGGATACTGATATACTGGATACTGATATACTGGATACTGATATACTGGATACTGATATACTGGATACTGATATACTGGATACTACTGGAAGTTTTGCCAACCCTGTTTGTTTTAAAGCCAGATAAAATATTTTATAAATATTTCAGTGCCACCCAGCATCCCAGATTTTGGTATTGTCCTGAACCCTAAGGCAGTAGAAAATGACTCGGTGACATTGGACTGTCCAGCGTTGGGTCACCCCCTACCCGAGATCGTGTGGCTACAGAACGGTCAGGAACTAGAGCTAGAGGACAACCCCCATATTACTATACAAGATAAGGGGAGGCGATTGGTGTTTGATGCAGCTCAAGTTGGTGATGCTGGAGCATATACCTGTGTTGCCTCTAACGAGGCCGGAACTAACGAGAAGAATTATAATCTCGATGTTTGGGGTTCGTATTTTTTAATTATTCATATATCTTTTATATAAAGGTAGCCCCCCGTAGCTCAGTGAGTAAGATGCTTGCTCACCTGATGGTCCTGGGTTGAATCAAGGCAGGAGGTCGAGATGAACGTTTGGATTTTTCAATCTGCTTTCCCCTTGTCAGTGAGGCAAGGCAGAGGCGTTTAGTCTGTCGGATGAAACAATAAACCGAGGCCCCAGGTGCTGTGCACCTTATAGATCCCTCAACAGTTGGCAATCGCAATAAGTGTAGGTTAATGTCGCTTTCCTGGCAAAGTTTTCTTCATTCCACACTGCATGGAAAAGCCACCTTCATTAGCCAATTTGGTACAGAAGAATAGTACAGTATGTAAAACTCCATTTCATATTGTTCAATTTCCTATCTTCCTATAAACTATATTTAATTTCCAGTACCACCATCAATAGACAGCTCTGCATTAGATGATTCACCACGAGTTATTAAAGGTCATACTGCTACTATCAGCTGTCCAGTATCGGGAATCCCCTTTCCTAATATAACCTGGATCAGTAACGGACTGACTATTAATGATGGTATCAGGTTTAATATATTATCTGGTGGTTTACAGCTACGTATACAGGTAGGTTAATAATAAAATATTCTCTTATCTATCTCAGCACTAGGGCATCCTAGAAATATTGTTTACAAAAAAACAAATTCCTTCAAATGAAGGGTGTGCTATATTAACCCGTAATACGGTGGCTCAGTGAGTTTGATGTCATTGGGGTGTGTTACAGGTTGTGTGCGTTAAAGATCCTTCAAGAGTTGGAAATCGCTAAAAGAGTAGGATAATACAGCTGTCCTGGCAAAATTCCCTGCTTGCAGCCTACATGGCGTTGCCCATCTTCATTGCAGCTGCAGAGAGGATGTTAACATGATTTCAAATTATACATGAGATAAAGATAGGGGTGAACAGTATATATACCTGCTCAATATATTCAGATTTAACATTAACAAATCATCATTTAAAAATGTCGGGCTGGGAAAAATCTAAGTCAACACGCCTGATTCAGAATTAGAAAATAATAATATTGTATATTTATGGTTTATTGTAGGACACGACTGAAGAAGATTCTGCTGTCTATCAATGTGGTAGCTACCAACCCAGCAGGTTCTGATAGACAGGAATTTGAACTGGTAGTTTTAGGTATGGTTTAAATTCTAATAACAGCAACTTTTTATGAACTGGTAGTTTCTCTTTTAATAGCATGATTTTTTCAAATTTTTTATTATTAGTACCTTTAGTTTTTATAGGGAGCCATGGTCATTCAGTGAGTAAGATGCTTGTGTATTTTGAGGGTCCAGGGTACAACCCCGGAAAAGGTGGAGATGAACTTTCGGATTTTTCGCCCTGGTTGGCCCATGATAGTGATGCAGGTCTGAGGGACTGATATGGAAAAAGTATCTAGCCATTATGATTGGACAATAAACTGAGGTTGCTAGAGGCTGTATACATTGAGATCTCTTGACATTTAGAATTTGCAAAAAGATTAGTCTAATGACACTTCACTATGAATTTTCCCCAATTGCAAACTGTACGGCCTTGCTGTCTCATTTAGCTAAATGAAGGGATGAATATGAAGATTCATTTCATTTGACTCTCCATACTAACATCATACTACTACTTCATCGTTTATTAAACCTATTTTTATTTTACCTTGTAGTTCCTCCGTCTATAGATGAATCGAACGTGGTATATAACCCTAAAGTTATAAAAGATCGTCATGTGATATTAGAATGTCCAGTCAGTGGTAACCCTACCCCCGAGGTACAGTGGTTAGTAAACGGTGCACCAGTACAGAATACTGACCGTGTTAAAGTCGTAAGAAATGATCTACAGTTAGAGATATCCCGGGCTCAAGTTGTTGATACAGCCCGATATTCCTGTATCGCTACTAACGAGGCGGGCGAACTGAGGCGGACCTTTCAACTTGAAGTCTTGGGTAAGATACAGACTGTGATATACTATTTGTCTCTCAACATACCGTTTTATCAAGGTATTCTTCTGTAGACTTGTGTGATATTTTGAAATTGAGAAAGACTTGTAACAGATTATTTATGTACTGTATTTATCAGTGAACTTGCCTGGTTTCATAAAACTTTTTTGTTCATTTTAATGATATCCTTTCATCACAAATTTGTCTTAATTTCAGTTTATTTCTAATATATTAAACTTTGGTTTGTTTTAAATTTTAGTTCCACCTGAAATCGATCAGAGTAAAATAAATACAAACGAGACAGTAATACAAAATAAAACATTGTATCTTGATTGTCCAGTCTCTGGTATTCCACCACCATCTATACTCTGGTTACGTAATACTGTAGCCTTGATCGATTCTCCTTTTGAGAATCTTCGATTGATGGATAATGATCAGAGATTAGAGATAAGTAATGCCCAAGTAGAGGATTCTGGGATATATACGTGTAAGGCCAGTAATGGAGCTGGACGTGATAAAGTTGATATAAAGGTGGATGTTCACGGTAAGGCTACCTTAAAATTTTATATCTTCAATATTTCATAAAACAGTTTTAAACAGTGTTATAATTTCAAGCACTGAAAATTTGTTTTTGAAATTCAATTTCCGATTTTGATGACTTCAGTAATCGCAAAATGAAATTTGTATCACAAAAGACCTTCGTGATTAGTAAGGTCAACAAACACTTAGTGTCACGGAAATTGCAGGAATGACAGATGTCCTGTGGGTGTATTAAACACTTTATTTTATATTTGTAGTACCCCCCTCAATAGCAGGTCCTGTGGGTGTATCGGAAGTAGCTGTAAAAGAAGAAGAATCTATAAATTTATATTGTAACGTGTCTGGAATACCCCTTCCCGAAATAATCTGGTTTAAAAATAATGACATCATCAACCCCGAGGATGAACACACCAACAATCTACGTATTTTATTGGACGGCAAGATTTTAAAAGTTCTGGACGCGTCCGTGAATGATACAGCCCGATATATCTGTCAAGTGAAAAATGAGGCTGGTGTGGCTGAGAAGTTTTATAATCTACAAGTTTTAGGTAATGTTCGTGTCTTTGTGTTGATTGTCATATGTTTGTTAGTGATATACATCGTCTTTTTTCCGGAAATTAAAAACAACAAAAAAAACATTTTGCTTCGACTTTTCGTGTTATCTTCTGTACCATATCTCCTAGAAAACAATGATTCAAAAAATAAAAGAGTTACTATAGTTTTATTGGGTGATAAAGAAACTTGTCTTTCTTGATATAAAAATAAACAGACAATATCTTGATGATATCTTTACAACCAACACACTGTTGTTATCAGGTCATTATTTCTCTATAAAAAGATGAATATTGTTCAGTAAATGTAAGCTTATCATATATATTTTTTCAGTGCCACCTAAAATCAACGGTTCCCAAGAATTACAAATAGTTCCGGTAATAATGGACCAATCAGTGAGGTTAGAATGTCCAGCTGTTGGTATTCCTACGCCAGTTATACGATGGTATCGTC